>JAJIZL010014179.1:0-23764 GCA_023969395.1 Amblyomma maculatum | reverse complement strand
CCTTTGGCATTATTTTGATGCTCTAATAGCCTTTTCTGACCGATGTTAGATATGGGGCTCGCGTGGCTCATCCCACCGCTGACACCAGTGTTACAAGTGGGTCGCGGCCCTATCGGTAGCGTTGGCCTGGCGGCTCCGTGGCTCGGCGGACGGAATCAACGGTCCCAAAACAAACGTTTAATACAACATTATGAAGGAACGGGCAGAGAAGCTAACCCGAAGGGAATACTGACACGCTCACACAGCTGGGGTCTGGCGTCGTCACTGCGACGTCTTCCAAGTAGACTCTCGCAGCCGAGTTTGCCGTTGCATTTTATACGCTTGTCAGTTAAGAGGGAAAGGGGAAAACTTTGTCTCTGCAAAAGGAGATGACTCAATCGTCGGCGATGCGACAGAATGTCCTCTCCCTCCTGCAGAGGGGCGACGGAGACGGTCTCTCTCTCTCGAGCGCCGGGCTTGGCCAGCGTTTGCACACACACGCACGCACAATAGGCACGTGTGACCTCGGCGTGCCAAGACGCCCGCGGGAGGAAGCGTTGCGTTGGGCGGCCGGCTGGTGCTGAAATGGCCGAAACGCTCGCTGCTTTGCCTGTTGCTGCGCAGTGGCCGCGTCAGCTGTCGCACTTGTCGGTGGCGAAACATAACACCGACATACTTCCTACCGTAGGGTAACGGGACAGAATACACGACGCCTGATGAGCAAGTGAGAAAAGGATCTCGATGCCTGGTTGTTCATTCTGGGACTTTTTCACCCGATTCATTGACACGCCTGCAAAGTCTAGAAAGACGGTGAAGAGCGGAGAAAAATACATGAACCCCTGTTCTTTTTCCGATTCATTTCAGGTTGGGGGAAACCTGGTGAATGTAGGGTATTACAACCCCATTTTTCCTGCGAGTCCTCAAATCCCTTCCGGCTGGGTTCTTACTTTGATTAACTGGTAACATTTTTTCCGCTACTGAGGACAGGAATAAGGGCGGGTACCCTGAATTAAGTAGTCCGTGGGCTTGGTTAAGGAAACGGCTCTAAGCTATGCTCGCAGGATTTTAGGAGTGCGTTATTAAAGGTAGCCTGGACTATATTTCTTTTAACTAACTTAGAATGAGCTGATTCATAAGGTAGTATTGGTTTATTGGCCCTTGGTTCGAAAGTCAGCAGGCGTGCTGTTCCGCAAAAATCAACTTCAGTTCTAGAAAGCGGATGCAGCCATTTTCAGATTTTTCATGTGTTAGAACAAGGGGGTTAAAAGTCTCTGTAAAGATATGCAACACCTTCTGAACTTCGGCTGTGAAATTATTACCTGGGCAGTTAATAAGAATTAGATAGTCATCGACGTATCTGAAGATTTTTAAAACAGCTAACCTTTCGATTTCTGCTAATTATTCGGTCATGCATTGCCAAGAAGAGGTCTCTTATGATAGGGGCGATGCAAAAGCTTATGCATATGCCCTGCTCCTGGATGAAAAGGGATCCGTTCCACTCAGCATAAGTAGACCTGAGATACATAGATAACAATTCAAAGAACCCGCGTGCAGAGATACCGCAATCGTTTTGAAAGGCGATGACATTGTGCTTATCAATGCAATCGCTTACACAACAGAGCAAAACATCATGCGGAATTGAATATTACAAATCCTTCACATCAATAGAGAGGCCTAGGAAGGCCCTGCTGCTATTTTCTTGCAAAACGTTTGTGGCATGTTTTGAATTCTTGACCAGAAAGGGGTCATCAACTTCTAGAATTTTGAGTTTGGCTTGTAAAAAGCTAGCAACCAATTTTTGCTAAGCATGATCCTCTGAAACCATAACTCGGAGCGGAGCGGGCACTCTGGTCTATGCGTCTTTGCGGTGAAGAACACACTGAGGGGCATTTTTTTTTTTTGCTATTCATTATCGAGCGGGAAAGCCTATCCAAGTTAAACCGTTCACGTAACTTCTTTGCTGTGCTTCTCACTTCGGTTAAGGAATCACCGTTGCATTTGTCAAAACAGGTATTAATCGCTGTTGACGCTTTCTGACTGTAGACATCCTTAGGTAGGAATACGAAAACTCGTTCCTCATCGACGGTCAACAAAGACAAGTTAGTCTTTTAGATACGATACAGTCTCTTGAAGAGGGGGCTTTTGTCTGCTAGCGTTCTTTCTCTGACAATAAATAACCAACTCGCCCAGCAACATACCCAGTTGATTGGTTGTAGAGTGCCCGCTAATAGAATGGTTGCCTCAGAAAGTCATTTAAAGTGCTGTATATAATCTTCGTGTGGCATCCAAGATCACTTCAGAAGCCTGAAACTTTCTACCCTTGCTAAGTCCAACGCCACAACATGGTAAGAGCGGGAGATTCAATGGAATAAAAAAAATCAATTTCTTCGTAGTCGCCCTTTATAATAACGGAGGAATTCTTAGGGTGCAATACGTTAGTGAGCCTTTGCATCACGCATTTGCTATATTGCGAAACATTTTTGAGGCAGCTGCAGTCCTTACTCAAATTTTTCGCATCCGCTTTTGCGTTACGATCGCCAAAACGTTACAAACTTCTGTGCGTTAGCAAGCGGCTGAGAATTCGGCATTGGCGGATTCGTCTCATGTGTAGCAATAGCCGCACATGAACGATTATCTCGCTTTTTTCTCTCCACCACATAAATGATGCGTCGCATCCGAAGACTAGGAATCGTGGGAAATACCATATCAAATTTTTTAGATGAGTACCACATATTACTTTAGTAACAAGAAAACAACGCGTATTTTCCAACTGGTTGCATCTACAGGAGCTGTGTATTAACGTTAAACTCACAAGGTGTCCTAACAAAGAGCGCATGTGTCACGGCGCCAGTCAAATCGTTTAGACGGGCTCAACGCTGCTGAACCGAATGTGGAGCGAATGCGGCTGCGGAACCAGAGTATTCGACTGCGAAGCTGATCGCCGGCAGCTGCGTTTCAATTGAGGCGAAATGGAGAGGTGTCCGTGTGCTGTGCGATATCAGCGTATACGTTTAAGATCCCCAGGTGGTCTAGATGACTCTGTAGTAAGCGGAATCCAATTTCATGCCCTGCGCATGCGACGTCGGCAAATGCTTCCTTTTATTTTCTTTATTGTCGACTGTCAATACAGTTCATAAAATGCCGCTCTTCGGCTAGCACAACACTAACATCTTCTCAGTGACGCCAGATCCCCAAGTACAGCCTTCCACTGGCAGGAATATTTTAGGTACCATCGAGATGCAAATAAATGCGAACAGTGCGGCGCCTACAGTTCCCGCGGATCAAATTTCTTACCGTCACGCTTGTAATTAGGTTCCAACAAAAACACGCTGATGTCACTCATTGTTACATCGTAGACGACACTAGCTCCACTTCGTTACTATCTAGGCCCACGTACGGCTAGAAGAAACTGGAACAGCGGGGAGGGAAGAAAAAGAGTTCTTTGAATTTCTCTTTATCGCCCCTATAAAGTGCGGCAGACTATTTAAATGCACTCGGGTACTGCTGTTTTGTTCCAGCGGGCAAGCCAACAAACGTAACTAGCAAAGAAGGTAGCGCAGCAAGGCCGCAAGCTGACAACTCTTTTAAAGGGATAGACATCATAATTATTAATATAAATTTTCAAGTAAGTACTTTTTTATCAGAATAGAACAAGGTATGATCTCCTTATTCACATTACAGTATCTAGCAAGTATCGACTGTATATGTTCGGAATTTGTTACAGCAGCCTCACATATAAACTGATACAGCCCACCAGCGATATGATGTAGGATGCAGTAAGCACCGACCAAACATATCAGTGACCAATATGCACACTAAAAGCAAACGACACAAAGAGGAGCTCACGTGTAAATCCCAGCGGTAGACAATTCAGCGTGGCATTGACGATTGAGTCTGAAGTTTCATGACCTGCCACGATCAACCAGTGCCAAGACCCTACCTTGCCGTTTCTGCACACGCCACGAGCTTATAGCGCTAAGTACTTCAGACAAAGGGAAAAGCGTGTAAAAGCGGAGCGAGAAGACAACCCTTACAAAAAAGCTTAATGAGTTTATGATTAAATGTTAATTACATTCCTCATCATGCACATTAACATTTCTATACATTTTCTTGATGCATTTTTGATGAGTTTCACGAGAAAGTTGGCCACCGTGTTTCTGGTTGGTGCCTAATGTGTGCATTTCTTGTGTGTTGTTCATGAGTGTTGACCAATGAGCACCTGATGGCTTTCACTTTTGGATAAAAAGTAAAAGCTAAAACGTAACGAAGCACTTCAACTACATTAAAAAAGCTAAAAAATAAAAAAAATTAAAACTAAGCGAAAAAAAAAAACCGCACCTCTGGCGCGATTCGAACTCGGTACCTCTTACTCCATAGATTTCTACGCTAACCACTCGGCCACTCGGGGAACTGGTAATGTTGGTAACGTATTTGCTTCTTATGTCTGGACTGCATTCATAAGATTGGGACTTAATGTTTCGAAGCATGTTTCGAAGTGTAGAGGCCATTGCGGCTGCTCTAACAATTACAACTTCTTGACCATTAGAACTTGCATCTAATGTTCTAGATACCTATGCGCACTATTTTCATGTCGAGTTTGACATCGCTGGCAAATTTATCAGCGCTGGCTCTTCGGTGGTTGCTACCTTGGGCGCAATTTTCGCTGAACACGGAGCTGTAGCACCAACCTTTAAGGTAAAAAAGTGCGACCAAGCTTCAATACCCGCAAGCGCAGCAGCGCCAACACTATTTTGCTGGTAACTAAATCTTATTTGTATCTAAACATTTCGGAAAGCGATGCGATGACTGAGGGCTCGGCTAATCTATACGCAGAGCAAGAAAGAGCTCGAAAGCTTAAGAAACACGCAAAATATCATGCATTATAAAGAAGGCATTGCTTCTCGTGCCCTGGTCGCGCACATGCTCCCAGGACGGTCCAGTTCCGAGTCAACGCACGGCTCGGGTTACTTCCGCGCGTCGTCGTCGGCGCAGGCCGGGGCCGGTACCCCTGCTGGTCTCTCCAAAACGGCCTGCTCGCAGGTGCAAGGAGGCATTGGAAATGGAGCGGCCTTGCGTCCGTTTGCTTGGAGGCGGTGTGGCAGTGCGTCGGTTCGCGTACACAACAATATCCTTGCCCGTAACACCCTCAAGCATATTGTCCAACCACAGCACCCATTCGCTTGGCAAGAAGTGATTTGAAATGGCACAAACACCCAAGACGCAGAGTGTAAGCGTGTTTTGAATGAAACAAATGTCCAAAAAGTTGTTTTTGTTTTTACAGTGCATGCTAAACAGAAATGAAAACATAGTAAAGAATATACATTCGCTAGTGATGTATAATTTCCCTCATTTGAGAAAGTCAATGTATTTCCACATTAGCTCCTATACAAAAATACTGTTGTGTTTTCCAAGTACAAAACTTCTTGCGTAATCTCAAATGAAAGTCTGTTGCGGATCTCATGTTAAAACACATAAAAGTTGTTTCTTAGGCAACATCCTACATATGCTAATCAGAAATGAAAACATAGGGCTCTGAAAGTGTGCAGTTAACAAAGAAATAATATATATTCACTTAGTGATGTATACATTTCCTCATTTGAGAAAGTCAGTGTATTTCCACATTAGATCCTACCCAAAAATACTGTTGCGTTTTCCAAGCACAAAACTTCATGTGGGATCTCAAAGGAAAGTCTGCTGCGGATATGATGTTAAAACACATCTAATCTTGAATCTCCTTTGAAAGGTTGATGACTCATCAAAAACACATTACGTGGGTAACAGAAATTCAATATCCATTTTTGTAAGGGAACTTCCCGCTGACCGCACGCAAAACGAGAAGACGATGGACTGCCAAAACTGGGAGCCAGTGGCTTATTAGTCCGACCAAGCAGCAATGACTGGGAAGCAACTATAAGTGTGGAAGCCGAAAACATTTAAACCGACACGCTTTGAGACAAGCAAGTGAATTTCATACCATTCCCGGCCGGACCAGTGCAGGCAGCGCGAGGGCAGCGATAAGAAACTGTTTCGTTGCATGCTTCGCAAGCGCTCGCTGCCGCAACGGAAATCAAGACAACACATGCAAAGTAGCGCTACATTTGCGAACTCACTCAAACAGTAAGCGAAATGAGAGCGCTAGAAGAAAGAACTACAAAATATTTAGCGTAATGCGTCTAGCAAAACACGAAGGTAATTCATAAAACAGTGTGTTTGACGTTTAGGCTTGCTTTCATGGAGCGCCACAGCCTGATCAATAGTTTAATAATTTCTTTCTGAGAATGCTCTGAGAACCACAAAACGAAGAAAGTCTCTCCTCATGGTGTACTTTCATCCAAATAAAACGTGTATAACCAGAACACATTTCTGGCCCCTCTGAAAGCATCCTGGTTAGGCATTCAAATGCTTCCCGGATGAAGAAGTTCTAACCAAAATAAGCTTTTAATAAGTCCAGGGCGTGCGAAAACGCATCATAGTTACTCGCTAATGAACATATGTTCGACATTGGCTGGGAAGTACCTTCTTTTTTCAGTCAGATTATCTTGGCGAATCAGAAAGTACAGATTAAGGGAGCTAAAACAACTAGGCCAATAAATTATGTGCCCGCTATTGTGTGAACAGTACGTGTGCACTAGGAACGTTTTTCGTTTTTTTTTTTCACCCTTAACGCCTCTCAAAAGTCGAGACAAATATACTTTACCTCACATCATGAAATACTAATATAAATTTATCGCGGCGAATCTGAGAACACAAAGAAGCAAGATCTGGACACTAATTAGTTGTCTTCTAGCTTCTTGAGGAAATTTGTGGTTTAGCTTCGCGCTGAATTCTGTGAAGTGTGCAAGCGTAAATCTGCAGTTATGGTCTCTTGGTTGGGCACGAATATGAGGCAATATTCAACTTATGCAGGCGGATTTGAGAAAACAGCTGCTGATTAAGCTCGCAAGCATGGAAACTGTGATCACGAGTGCGTTCGCTATTGTTGCCTTGGCCATGCTTTGTGAGCTAAAGAAACAGGACTCAATACGCAAATTCATACAGCAAATCAGCTACAAGTCACTTCATTGACATACGTTTTGCTAACGAGGCTGCTCGCGGCATCTGTAATTGATTGAGGCTGAGCATTTAATGTTACGCAGCGCTCAACAGCAGCCACGTTCAAAGGCCAACGCTGTCTTGAGCGTTCTCACTTACCAATCTGGAGCGCCAGCTGTCAACGTCTAAGATGCCAGGCAAAATGCGGAAATGCCCTCAGCTGGACAGCGAAAGCTAATAGCCACAAACACTTCTTTTTTTACTTCTTTGACTTCAGCACCACTCATTTCTTTTAGAAGCCAGCTTAGGGTTTCGGTTCTCGCAAGTACACTATATACCAGCTTTAGTGAAGAATACGCGTACTCCAGAAATGACAAATTACGATGCCAAATAAAAAGAAAGCCCTAAACCTGGAGTTTGAATTACGGTGATCAGTTGAAACTCATAGTGATCATCTTACCTTCGCCTCTTTTTCAAACATAAGGAAGAGGAAAAAATATTGCACGTGCGGAAAAAACTCGTGAGTCGCTAAATGGGCACTGGAAGCTCTCAGTTGGATGTGATGAGTTTGAATGCGCTGTTCGTAGTAGGCAGTATACCCACATGCAGTGGTTAGGCCGGTTAGCTTGGCTGCGCTGATGAGCGCTCGCACGACGTTCGCTGCAGCTCGCACGTGTCTCGTAATTGTGCCAGCGTTAGCCATACATGAATGAATGAATGAATGAACTTTTATTGACGGGGGAAGGACTGAGGCCGTAGTTAGAGGATGAGGAATAAGGGGAGAAAACGTCCCGAAAGTAATAGTTCAAATCGAAAACAAGAGTACAAGTCGCAGTCAAGTTCAGAGAAATCAACTGAGCTGGGTGAGAAGTCCCGCCTCACATTGCTCGTATAATAAACCTGACCTGTTGGCATCTCAACATTGTGTTAGAAGCGGATCGATTCCCACAATAAGCTCAGCCATATGCAGAAGGGGTGCTTCCTATCGCATTTTCAGTGACGCACGTTACAGCAGCGTCTACGGCCTGGATTACGTGTTCAGAAGATGAGATATTTCGTCATACAACCGCTCGAGGCTTTCCGCTTGACGACGCCTGCCGACTGGCCAAAATGGAGGAAGCATTTAGAGCGTTTCTACACTGCATCCGGCCTCTGCGATAAGCCAGCGTCGCACCAAGTCCACACGCTGCTGTACTTGACAGGCGACCAGGCTGATGACATCTTTGGTACTTTCCAACTCGTCGTTGAGAACATCCAGAACTTAAAACTCGTCTTGAAGCAGTTCGACAGCTTAATACCGCGGCGCAACGTCCTCTATGAAAAGGCATGCTTCAACACGAGTGTCCAACATCACAGCGAATCAGTGGAAGACTTCGTGACTGCGATTCCCTCTTTTTCCAACAACTGTGAATATGGCACCCCCGAGACCAACTGGTTCGAGACAGACTGTTGGGCGGCATTCATGATCAGAAATTGTCAGCGAGACTGCAACTTGACGCTGATCTTACTCTCCAGAAGGCGCTTGAGTCCAAACGGCAGGCCGAAAGCGTACGTCAGCAGCAAGTGGAGCTTCACCCCGAAACGCTGACCTTTAACAAAGTTGCTTCAGGCAGGCAGCACGTCAGGCATCCGACAAGCGCTAGTCACGTCAACAACGGCCGAGAGCACTTTGAATCAAAGCCACATCTGCGTAAAGCTAACGAAGTTATCGCTTTGATTCGTGGGTGTGGAAAAGACCGATACCCGCTTTTGCTGTGCCCGGTGTGGTCACAGGCATGCAAGGGCTGCCACAAGAAGGGCCATTACGCGTCTATCTGCATGTCATGCCGGGTGGACGCCGAAGCGAAGGTGCATTTCTCAGAGCCGTCTCGTCCTTCGATACGTCGACGTGGGAGACAACAATCCTCGTGCAAGGCCAACCTATCAAATTCAAGATCGATACAGGCGCCGACGAATCTGCCCTGCCATTTACGATTTTCAGCATGCTCCGACATATCAGCCTCCGTTTTCCTGTGCTCCTCGGCAGCTCTACGGTCCTGGTGGGAGACATCTCGCAGCTAAAGGCGTATAGCGCCTTTAATTCGCTTACCACGGATGCGAAATTCTCCAAGACGTCGACGTGCTCGAAGATGTCCACACTCCCTTACTCGGTGAGCCCACCATCAGACTTGTAGATGCTAACTTTCGTCAGCGCCATCGCAAATAAGGTGAGCCCAAGAGACGAATTTCGCTCATTGTTTCAAGTCCTCGAGAAGTTACCAAGAAAGCTACACATTCGCCTGCGCGAAGGTGCGAAGCCATTTGCTTTGAGCTCCCCTCACCGCATTTCAATTCCGCTCTACAGGAAAACAAGGCTTGAACTGCAGCGAATGAAAACATTTATGTCATTTCAGCTGTGTATTAGCCGGCGTAATGGTGTGCGCCTACAATGGTAGTCCAAAATCCAAGTGGGGACGTTAGAATCTGCGTGAACTTCACTGATCTCAACCGCACGTCCCGATAGAGTGGCATCCCATTCCGTCCGTTGAGCAAACACTCGGGCTGCTTCATAGGGCCAAGATGTTTTCGAAGCTGGATGCCAATTCAGGGTTCTGCAGATACCACTCAGTGTAGAGAGCAAGAAGTTACCTTTATCACGCCATTCGGGATTTTTTCTTTTAACAGGTTTCCATTTGGCATTGCATCCGCTCTCGAGCACTTTTAGAAGCACATGTCAAAATTCTGGAAGGTGTCAAGAGAGCTTTGTGTAATATGGACGACATCCTAATATGGGGCTCAGACGAAACAGAGCACAGCGAGACGCTTCGCACCGTTCTTCAACGACTAACTGTAGTAGGTGTGACGCTAAACGAGAGCAAGTGCCTGTTTAACCTAGACTAGCTCACATTCCTAGGTCACAATCTTAATCAACACGGAATTAAACCCGATGGAACAAAAATAGTGGTGGTTTAGCTTGTGGTTAAACCTGGAGTTGCGCGAGAGCTATCTTAATGGCTACCCTTAGGTTCGGCTTCAAGCTAAAGATATGGCTTTTGCACATAGTAGTTCACTCTATGATTTCACCTTTATTTAATCCATAGGGGGCACTTTTCACTAATAAAGTGGGATGAGACGAAAGCCTATCACACGGCGGTACGAAGCCCCTTTCTTTCTGTTTTGACTCCCATCATCGCGATGACGCGATAGCTTAAGCTACCAGCCAACATATAAAGCCTCGCTTTAACCGATCCGCATAAACGTGCAGCGTGGCCTAGGGATAACGTGAATGCAAGGGTTTTGGCGGCCTGATTCTGATATGACCCTCCCATATGAAAGGAGAACCCCGAGTTGGCAGCTCCTGCCACACATAAGGTCAGGAAGCCCTACGCTCCGTTGGTGCTCGGCCATGTCTGCTGCCAACTACCGTCTCCGACGACGGCTTCTTCTTTCATCGCTCTTCGGACAGGCACGGAGAAATTGCGAGAATGTGGCCAATGTAGCTCTGACTAAAAAAGTTTAAAGCCATTTCAAAAATGACCAGTCCCGTTAAGAAGCGAATTGCAACGGATTCTCGGAATGGCTACATGTCTTTCCCGCTTGTACCCAACCTTGCGGACATACTACAGCCGCTTACTTGTTTTCTGCCTAGAAAGCAGGAATTCGTTTAGAACCGTCCTCAACAGCAAGCGTTTGACAAATGGAAGCAGCTACTTTCGCCTCGCCCAGTGCTAGGGGTGTACGATGCTCTCTCGCCCAGTGCTAGGGGTGTACGATCCTGCTAAGGAAACAGTGATCAATGCACACTTCTTCCTTTCGGGCAGTGATTCGACAAAAACGTACCAGTGGCAAGTTTCAGTCATGGACTATGCCTCCCGGCTTCAATCTGACACGGTGAAACGCTATGCGCAAATAAAAAAAGAGGCTCTTGCCTTAGTTTGTGCTTGCGGGAAATTCAGTGATTACCTTGTCGGCGAGCTGTTCACAATCTAGCCGTTCCCAGGCAGCACACCAACATCGCACCAACCCCGGCCCAATGTCGACAAAAATTGGTACCAACATTGGCGTAACACTGTTTTTTTGAGACATTACTACATTTTTATATATTGGTCCGGCTTATATGCCAACATTGCACCTGTCTTGGCACTGCCAACATAGGCGATCAGCTGGCCGTGCCGCTAGTTTCACATATTGGCATGCCACTAGTATTGATTGGGACACGTGACATTGGCAATAAGCAGGCCGAACCGCTAGTATCACATATTGGTATTTATTGGCATGCAACGATTATTCATCGGCACATGGGGCATTGGCACTGCCACTGTTAAGCCACCTTTAGCCATGCAGTTATTTCACCCTTGCCCTACTGCTGCCATTTGCTTAACTGTCAGTCTCACAATTGTAGTTTTCTTTGCAGTCATTTCCCATTACAATCTTGCATGTCATCTCTTTAAGGAGCCATAAAAACCATGCAAATAAATGAGGCAAGCAAAACATTTTATAAAACATTTTATTGAGAAGCCATATACATGTACATGCCACAAGGACATCAGAGGGCCAAAATGCACTGCAGGAGGCATTGGGTACAGGGTTAATATGGGAGGGGCTAGTAAGTGGATTGGGAGCACGGCACTAAGCAGCACATGACCGGGTATTGCAGGGAGAGGTGATGTGGTGCAGTGTGCATTTGGTCACGATGGAAGGGGCTTGACATGGGGAGCAGGGTTGATGCACTATAGCATTGTAGTGCGAGAGATGTTGCAGGAATAGGAGGCTGAGCATGGGTGCAATCCAGGGCAGTGTCTATCATGGAGGGAAAATGGCAGTGGACTGTGTTGAGCATGGTAGTTGGCAGGGAAGGATCAATGGATCAAGTGATGATGTTGAGGGGGCGGGGGAAGTGAATGGCCCAGGCATAAAGCTGGACACCCTGCAGGAAACAACCATTCAGGAACAGATGTTGAGGAGATTGGCACGT
The DNA here is from genome assembly GCA_023969395.1 of Amblyomma maculatum. Lineage (NCBI taxonomy): Eukaryota > Metazoa > Arthropoda > Arachnida > Ixodida > Ixodidae > Amblyomma > Amblyomma maculatum. The sequence goes on along the minus strand of JAJIZL010014179.1, from coordinate 11,799 downwards.
GGGTCTTACAAATGACATCTGCTCATAAAACAAGCATATATCACCATAACATCCAAATTCACCTTGTGAACACTTATCCAAACATATATTTCAAGTCTGGTTGCCCTATATGACTGCATACAAAATACAGAACACCTCTATAGTAAACTCGGATATAGTAAAAACTGATTAGTAAAGTCAAACGGAAGTCCAGTTCATCTGCCATAGGCAACTGTACATTTTTTCCCTTTTTATAGTAAAGATGTTTTTGCTAAAAATAAGTTAAAGTGCTTCTCGCCACGGCAACGACTCCCACAATGATATCGCCATCCGCGCAGTACCTAGAATCGCGAGATCAAGATTTTTGTATTTGAAAACCGAAAAATAACCACGAGTATTTGTTTAGGTGGCTTTACCACTAGGCTGAGCAGAAGTTAGAAGAAGCCTACTTTACAGAAGCCTTGAAGCTGTGAGGGAAAGCACACAGTGCGAAGAAAAAAAAAAGTGTACAAACATAGCAAGGAGGCGGCGTGGTCTGTTCACAAAGTAAAGAGAGTAAAAGTGAAGCAAGAAAAAGGGAAGGGGAAGAAATGGGTGAACATTCACTGCAATGTGGAGCACAAAGCATGAGGCAGCGGAGGCAGAAAGTGGAGGTGCAGAGAGTACAGTCTTACAGTACTTGATTGCCACGCGCATTTATCATTTATTGCCTTTTAACAGATAGAAAGAGCAAAAAGGGGCACCATGGTCATGCAAGGCTTTGGTTTTTACATGAAATCGAACTTAGTTGCATTCGTAATCATGTTGTCCTCATGCTTAAGAGGTACAGCCGCCCTGATTTTTTACAATATAGCGCGAGCGTCAACCAAACTGCTGCTCAGCGCCTTATAACGGCGATAAGCGTGTAACACGGCGAGAATTCGCGCGCGCGCACGAAGAGAGAGCGTCTTCTGCTATGCTGTTCGGATCACAAAGACACACGCCCTGCCACAATATCTGTTTGCGACGTTCCACATTCTTGCGCATGCACGAACTCTCACCGTGTTGCACGCTTATCGCCGTTGTAAGGCGCTGACCATCAGTTTGGTCGATGCTCGCGCTATATTGTTAAACATCAGGGCGGCTGTACTTCCACAAGATGTAGAGACATTTTATAATGAAAAACTCACACAGACATGATAAAAGCGAAATGAAAGGTATTTCAGTTTTTTTTTTCATTAAGCAACAAGACGTGTTCAGTAAGTGCCTATTTAACTACTAGACAACATTTTCAGGACCATGTCATCACAGACCACTGATATAGTAGTAAAGACCCTGATATAGTAAATATTTTTGCTGGCCCCAGTGGCTTTACTATAAAGGGGTTCTCAGTATATATTGAAGGCCTATTGCCACAGATTCTTCTTTTAGAGAAATTTGCGACCGGTGTCTGTGCCTGCAAGACATGCAGCATCTTATGAAGTAGGAATGATAAAAATACATGCAAAATAATATGCATCCCAGATACAAAAGAAAGATATTTGGAAGGAAAAACCTGCTTTCGGCAAACCGATAACTTCAGGTGGATGCTTAGTGTTCATATAGAATTACAGTTCCTGAAAATATGACGTTCAGGCTCCAGAACTTATCAAATTTTAAAAAATGCTTAAAACATCCTGCAATAAACAATATGGGTACTAAGCATGCAAAATCGGATGATATTAAAGAATACATTAAATAATATTTTTCTGCAGTACACCAGTTACAGGCACACATACATTACTGCGGCCAGAATAAAGAAAATATTTCCTTGCCAGAATCAATCAAACTATCTTCAATCAGCTAACTGAGGGTGATGTGTACATTGCAGATATTCTCAAGGCTATATCTGCATATTATATTCTAAAGATCAGTAATTAATGAGACACACCTGTTCGGTGTACAAAAAATATACCATTTCAAGGTCCAGCTATTTAGTTTTAACAACTTTTATTGCATGCTGCATTCTACTATAAACAATTGCCTTACTTGTAGTGTACCAAGGAATAGTTTTCATGCAGTGCTCAATATAAATTAAAGGCGCCAGAAAAACATGCACACAAAAAAGAAAAGGAGAACGGCACGAGCGCCACTCAGAACTGATTTATTGTGCAGAATAAAGTACATGTATATTTCACTGCCGGCGCATGCGCAAGGAACACATTCAGCATGATGTAGTTTAAGATATGTTCAAGAAATGCTTTCTCAGCATTATAAAGATTGACCGACGTGTCACTGACGCACAAATTACCTTTGTTTCCAATATAAAACGCTTCAATTAGGTCTCTGGCTATCGTATTGCCACTCATTGCAAGAATGCGCACATTAGAAAAACATGGTTCACAAGTGCCTGAAGGGCAGGATCTGATATGCTTCGGAATATTGGGGCCATCTTTATTTTGCTCTATGTTACGTTCATGTTCCCGGATTCGCTCATTAACACATCGGCCGGTTTGACCGATGTAGGCGCTACCACAAGAGAGGGGAACTTCATACACAACCCCTTAGGCACAATTTGATTTGTCGCCTATGCCTCATATCATAGCCTCTTTCCCTGAGAAAGCGTTTCTTGAACATAGCCTATCTTAAACTACATTATGATGAATGTGTTCCTAGCGCATGCGCCGGCAGTGAGATATATATGTACTTTGTTCTGCACAATTAATCAGTCGGGAGTGGGACTTTGTCCCTTTCTTCCTTTCTTGTGTGTGTGCGTGTTGTTTTGGCGCCTTCAATTTATGATGAAACAACACCAACTAGCCCCAATAGAAGTTCTCTTAAACATACAATGCTGCTTGTTCAGCTAAAATTATTACAGTGAGCCTGCAATGAGCAATTGAGCAAGTACTAGAAATTTACTTTGCATAGGCAGGAAAATATTATGCTTGATGTGAGTACAATGATATCATACTTCTTATCGGCTAGCTGCCTACCAGGTATGCATTTCCCTTATCACAGCCAATCATATGGCCATACCATCAGAAACCTTCCATGTGCAAGATTATTTTCAGTTAGGCATACATGGATCATTTTATATCTAGGTACCAGGTACGGCGCTCGGGCATCTGATTTCTTCAAACCAATTCATTGCAGATGTTGGTATAGAGAACAGTAATCTTCCTGAATATCTGAGGCTAAATATTATTTTCATTGCTTAAGCACACCTTAAAATGCAATGCTTGATGTGACTATAGGATCACAAAAACAATATACATCTTGCATGACAGCGATTTTTCATTTTCACCCCATCACAAGTTCCTTGAAACACCAGTTTAATTCTTAGCTGAAAAGTTGTTTCGCACACATTTTATATTTCAATATCTATAAAATGTTGCTATTTTGTGAATTTATTTCAAAATCAAATTTTCTTAACAGCCTCACAGTTTATAAAAATTGACAATATTTTGTACTCGAATTAAAAATAACATTGTCTGGAGACAATATCATTGTCTGGTATTGTTTGCCGAACAAAACAGCACATATGCAAAAAAGCACGAATATCGCTCAAACTTAATGTGCAATGCGTGAACTGAGAGTTCACCAGAGTTCACCTGAAATTCCAAGTACAATAGTCCTGTATACATGGACTCGATAGCACCGGGTTGAATCAGCGTTGAGTAAGCAAGATCACCATTACTCGACCCGGTTTGTGTTTACATCTCGCTTTCTAGTGAGTAAGTATCGCAGCGGAGCGTAGCGTCGAGATTCGAAGTTATTGTGCAAGTTTCTTACTCGTAATTGATCCCATTTCCTTTTACTATCGAGAGCTTCGTTATTTTTTATCGTTGATGAGCGCTAAAAAGCATTCAATTTCACTGACGCTCATTGCCGCTCCAGAGGCTTTTTCATATCCCAGAGTTCCCCATAACTAGACTCCCTGATTGGACAGCGTCTACATGCCTTTAGATAAGCGGGTCAAGCGAGTTAACCTACCCCCTGCAAGCGAGTTGACGCGACCCACTCCGCCGCCTATTTTACTCGACCCGACTGTGTATACATGAACCCCACACTGATTTTACTCGACAGACGTATATGACCCAATTCTGTCGAGTTCAAGCATACAGGGGTGGAACGCACGTGCAACAAGTAACAATGCTGCTAAGAATCCAATCTATTGTCTTCTGGCTCATCCAGTTTTCTAAAAAATATCTTGTCTGACAAAGGAGAATATTTGGAGTTAAGCAGCTAAGCAACACAAGATCCATATGCGTGCTCCAACGCATGACACCACAATGCAGTTACAGTTGCAATATGCTTGGTCATGTGGCAGTTCACTAAACCGTCTGACTAGACATGACAATCGAAAAAAAAGTCGAAGAATCATTTCTTCTTTTATTAAATACAAAAGCCGTCTGGCAAGGTTTTTGTTGTAGGCATAACATTCAGAGACTGCGGGAGTTCGGCAAAGTTTGATACGTCTTATTTCGTTTGGAAGTAGCAAGTGGATGCAGAAAAATAATTATGAGTAGGGAATATAAGGGGTGACAACATCTCGAAATGAACATAATGGACCAGTGATGCACACTGTGTATCTTAAATGGCGTCACTGGTCGCATCAAACACAGAAAATTGTCCTTGAGTATAACAAATTTGAAGCGAAGGAGGTGGGTTGGTTGTGGGCAGGTAGTTGGAAATGGGCAGTCCCCCTGAGAGGTGGGTGGCAATATCATTGCCACATATTATGGGGAAAGCCCTGGCAAGCATACAGGCAAAGCTGAACATTTATAGGAGCAATAAAACTACAAGCAATGCACCCTTAAATGAGCAGCTGCACTAATAATTTCCTTTTGTCTTCAGCCCACCCCTCCTGCACTGTAAGCAAGTCTGCTCAAGTTTTCCCGAACTCAGAAGCATATGCAAAAACAAACAGACTGTTCTCTAAAATTTACAAAATTTTAACGAGTATTTCATGATCTCCTTTCTGAAAATGTCTTGCTCTAGGGTTACATGATAAATTCATTGCAGCTGCGAATAAAGCGAGTTGGGAGCTAATGGCGAATCTCAATAGCTTGGGGAGAGAACTCTTTATAATTGTCGCTTCGAGCAAAGTAAATAGCCTGGTTTTGGTCAAAGTAATATTACATCTACATGCCTGAAGCCTGTGTAAGCAACCAGCAGTGTACAAGCAATCAGTAACTGCATATCTGTATGAACAAATACATACAGGGCAAGCAGCAGTAATGAAGGCAGAGTGCAAAGCAAATAACCTGAGCAATACTGAATGGCTTTCTTCTCTGCAACCTTAATACATGCTTCCTGCGAATTCTTGTAATGCAAACATAATCAAGTACGCTAAATATTCCATCGCTTAAAGCGCCTGCACTTCCAAAGTCGAGGGTTACGCAAATGACAACTACTTTGTCATTTCAATAAGCTATGTCTGTTATTATGCTATTATACCACAGGTTCACTCAATCTTGCCTAAACCTGAAATGGTCACATACTGTTGAAACAGTGCAGTGAAATATAGCACTAGCTATTAAAGCATCGCCAAGGACACGAAGGATATTATTTTCTGCATATAATGGGCAAGACTCCTGAACAAGTAAGTCTTGAGCTAAAAAGCCAGAAAAAGTCATGTAGAACGCAATAATATATCGAAAAGCCAGCAGCGCATTTAAAGCCAATATATGCTTACAACGGACGGGGGAGATATCGTGTTAGAAAAACTGGCCACCCTGTATACGCAGTACCTGGTGTCGTCGACGGTACCGGAACCATGGAAGAATGCAAACATTATCCTCATTCATAAGAAAGGGGACTCTAAGGACCTTAAAAATTACAGACCAATCAACTTACTGTCTGTTACTTATAAGATATTTACTAAGGTAATCGCTAACAGAATCAGGACAACCTTAGACTGTAATCAAGCAAAGGATCAAGGAGGTTTTCGGAAAAGGTACTCTACTATTGATCATATGCATACCATTAGTGAGGTGACAGAAAAATGCTCGGAATATAACCAGCCCGCATACATAGCATTCATTGATTACGAAACAGCATTTGACTCAGTTGAAATCTCGGCGGTGATGCAGGCATTGCGAAATCAGGGGGTAGACGAGCCGTACGTGAAAGTGCTGGAAGATATATATATAGTGGCTGCACAGCAACCATAGTTCTGCATAAAGAAAGTAACAAAATTCCCATAAAGAAAGGTGTTAGGCAAGGAGACACAATCTCCCCAGTACTATTCACAGCTTGCTTAGAAGTATTCGGAGACATGAAATGGGAGCAAACAGGGATAAGAGTAGATGGAGAATACCTCAGTAATCTGGGATTTGCTGATGACATTGCCTTGCTAAGTAACTCGGGGGATGAACTGCAAATAATGATTGGTGACCTAGACAGGAAAAGTAGAAAGGTAGGCTTGAAAATCAATATGCAGAAGACTAAGGTAATGTTCAACAGCCTCGGGAAGGAACAGCAGTTTACATTAGGTAGCGAAGTACTGGAAGTAGTAGGCGAATATGTCTACTTAGGACAGGTAGTAACCGCAGATCCGGACCATGAAAAGGAAATAACAAGAAGAATAAGATTGGGATGGAGCGCATTTGGCAAGCACTCACAGATTATGACTAGCAGCTTACCGGTATCGCTAAAGAGGAAAGTATATAACAGTTGCATCTTACCTGTACTCACCTATGGGGCTGAAACGTAGAGGCTAACCAAAAGAGTTCTACTTAAGTTGAGGACAACCCAGAGGGCTATGGAACGAAAAATGGTAGGGGTAACATTAGGCAGATGATTGCTGGTGCAAACGGAGTGCGATGATACAAGTGGAGTAGCCGGACTGCGGGCGTTATAGAGCAAAAATCCCTAAATGCAAAGAAAGTCTTAATTAAATCAGTGCCTCTAAAACATGATAACAGCATACCACGGCTCTTCTCTGTTTATGTAACCTGAAATGCTTTTGAAATCTGTCTAAAAAAATGGACTACTCGCAACTCTATGTTACACATGGAATAACATAGCTGTACCAGGGCTATGGGACGATCAGTTAGCATAACGACCGGAAAATGTATACTGATGTTCCATGCAGTCTTGACGCTGGAGCAAAGTGTCACGGTGCGAAGAACAAAAATAAAACAGGCACGGGAGCCAAACTTGCGCCACACAACCGACGCGACTATATGTGTGCACGGGGATAAATGTTGAGCCCAATGCGGGCCTCATGCTACAAACCCGAGCCCGGCCCGGCACTGAAATTGCCTGAGGCCACCCGGCGCTCGCACATAAGGCTCCAGCCCTGCTCGACATGCTATAGTAGACCAGTTGCAAAACCTACAAGTCTGCTTCCCTGTGAGGCAGGAATTCATGCCCAGTGGCGACAGAACCAGATTCAGGGATATTAGGTGCAGGGCTTGCATCTACCACAATCCGCGCTGCTTCGGATGCAGTTGCCCTCGCACAGGCCATAGTCTGAGAAAAGTTTTCGGGCATCTTAACGATGGAATAAAGGGGAGAGCACTGTCACCCTAGGGGTGAAGAAAGATTTAGAAAAGGGACACTAGCCGGAGAGGGTATTAGTGGGGCGACAATGCACACGCGAAGAATGCTGTGACGAATGGGCAAGAGGTACGGGAATTACACTACCCGCCAGGCGATGTGCTAGCACTGTACCCGACTATTAAGGTCTATGCCGCCATTGTGCAGGAATGTCTGCCGCACAGGGAAGCTGACCTGTAGGTTTTGCAACTGGTCTATTGCAGCTGAAGCAACGATACAGAAAGAAAAAAAATGGACGACAATCCCTTGGGATGCGTCGCGCGACGACGACGCCAACGCCTGTCGCTGCCACTGGTTCACATCGCACGGAGCGAAGGACCTCAGCGATAGAGACGCGTTTTCAGCCTTGTTTTGTTAGCGCCGCCACTTCGTTTGGTAAAGGAGTACAGTTACGCTATATCCAGTTTGTTGCACTAAACAGCAGCACTGATGAAATTTCTTGAAACGCGTCGCGTCCAAAACAAAAGGGCCACAGCGCAGCGGCGCGCTACTATATTGCGATGCAGACATGATTGTAAGCAGCGACTTTCTCCTGCAACTTTCGAAAATTAGAAATATCTAGCCACACTAGCCTTTTTGTTTGCATTACTACCCTACCAAGCTTTTACTAAACCGTCTCGACGCGCTCATAATTGCACGGATGAGATGAAATGAGCGTCTGCAGGTTCTTCGCTCATACCGGGCTAGGGAAAAAAGCCTTTGCATACAAAAAAAAAAAAAAACAACGAAGGTGAGTACCCCAAAGCCTTTTGCGATTGGCTGCCTCGCGAGCTGGTTCCGGCCACATGAGAAATTTTCTAAAAGCCCAGAACCTGGGCGACAGCGACGAGCGGCAATGCTTTGGCGGTCCTCAGCCCACCGCACATCGTGCTGCCGCGCGACTCATGCGGTTAGCGCTTTATCGTACCAGGGCCGTATCTGCGCCTTTGCAAAAGTTGCATGATCTCGGAATCGGGGTGCCCGGCCCAGCGCAACCGACACGTGAAAATATGCTTTTGACCGGACTCCGCCGGCTCCGCCCGAGGTCACCTGAGGGAAACCGAGCGGCCGAGCCACGCAGTCGTTTACTTTTGTACTCAGCAAAACAGTAACGGTTTAACTTTAAATAAGCTTCAAAATGATCGGAATCAAATCGCGGACACTAGATAACCACATTTGAAAATTTAACAACGTAATAAAGATGCTAAAAGAAGACAAATCTCCCTAGCACATGGCTTGCGCAGCATGCAGCGGCAATGAAATGTAAGACAACGCTTGTAATTTAAAAAATGCTCAATCTAAGAGGCTAATATTTTGCTCCAATATACACAAAGGCTTTATAAAATTGGAATGAAAAAAAGAAATTGAAGCTTACATGCAATATTTCTTGCTGTGATCTACAACGAATATTTTGCTCACTTGTAGCATACCAACAAAAATGTTTTCATACAGTAGTGCTCAATCGAGCGGGATATTTCAATCACCCTGCAATGAGGATTTGAAGCAAGTTTGTTGAGAATTATTGAGCTGAGCATCTCAGTACAACTACTTGCCACCTCCTTATAAGCTAGTTGCATGCGATGCTCACATTTTCTCTCATAACTGCCAGTTGTATATCCGCACCGTCAGCATCATTCTATCTCATAGATTAGTCGTTTGTTGGCCCGATTTATTATAGGAGCTTGTTTCTTTCTCACAGTTTAGTTTCTTGCGTATATTTTATTGGCCAAGAAAATGCGGTAAAAGCACATTTCTCTATGCAGCCGTCTTTGAGAGCCCGAAAATGTTAGAAAAAAGTCTCCAGTGAGTTTGCATGTGGGCGTTTTCTCTCCATAAACAATATTTTTATAAAAAAAAAAAACTACCTTCCCCGCGCACGCCTGTAACTGTTCCACTACAGAGGTAGTTAGAAAATAAATAAGCTCTGATATCGAATTAAGCTTAATTGTAAAATAACGACTGCTTTATTTAATGTTTGAACTCCACAGTTATTCCTTTTTGCCATACTATGTAGCGCGAGCATTCTATTGTAGTGAACGACGACGGAATCGCGAAATTGGGCGGCTGAATAAAAGTGGAGAAACGTTACAGACTTCTTTTTTTGGCACTTGGCAAAAAGCAAAGCTTTTTGGCAAAAAGCTGAAATTCTAAAATTATGCTATCCGTGTAGGCATGCCGTTGAGTCAGAAGTTGTTCTGATGAGCTGCCGTTCTTGTATACTGGCTGCTACACGAAGCTATTTTGTGTTCATATGAAATTCAGTGTGACAAAGCCCCACGCGGATATATTTCGCGTTTCAAGTTCTTGTAAAATATGGAAGCCGGCCCGCCGCCGTGTCGCGGGCGACTATAGCGGGCTCTGCGATCATTTTTGCCACTGCAGTGATTTGAATATTCGCGGCTTGTTTAACAAATAACTGGCGTACTCGTTTGCCGAATGAGTGTTTCAAGATAATCATAGAGCATTTACCAGTACCGTATGTGTGCGATATTCCATCAGTGATTAATGCGCTATGGTCATTGCAGACGTATTGTTGAATATACACGTATGCGATGGTCTACTCGTTTGCAAAGCCTAAGACGTAAGCTACGCGAGCTCTACGTATGTCAAATAGGTATATGGAAGAAATGGCGCCTTAAAGTGTAGCGGCTGATGCATTGCGTAGCCAGTTCCCGCCTGAACGGCGGCCGTGTGCACCTGAACCACACGTGGAGCGCCGCGGCCTGCGTCTTGGATTGCATCGCGCTGCACGTAACCCGACAACCCCACCTGCAGAGCGCATCCACTCGGGCAACTCGGCGCCGCTGTTGCTGGCTCCCTGCCGTCCATGTTCGTGTTCCTTTGTTTGTAATGTTTTCAATGGACCTAGTAAGCAGCGAACAGAGCGTCCATATTTCAGCGCGAGTGTGTGCGATGACGGGACTCGAACAGAAGTGCACAGTGTGTCCTCAACAAGAGCGGACGCTTGAGAAAAAAAAATTCGAACGAGTGGGTTGAAGAAATATGAAACTGTAACAAAGTTAATTTTTTTCAGCATAACCTTATTATTATTCAGATTGTGATTGTACTCGAAGTGTTTTCTCTCCATTTTATTTTTCTTTTTCTTATACTTCTTAGAACGACAACGTCCATGCATGTGAGGAATGACGGTTAATTTATCGCTCAATATCCCAGCTTTAATTTAGATCACCAATGTTAAATCGTTTAAGCGAACGTATGTGCTTCCACGCTTCGTATTGGTATAGCTTAAACGGCTTAGTTTATTTTTAAAGTGTATTTTGATGGAAGCGCGCTCGCCATAGTCCATCTGAGTCACGCACGAATATTAATAGGCGGACGCTTATCGCTCTATAATTGCATCGAACTGCATGCGCGTCCTGCGGTAATCGTTTGTTTCAAGCCACTGTTGTTATAACTAATACACTCGGGGGCAAAGAAATGTGCTAAAACCTTTTGAATTCTCTTCACCAATAGCAGCACAAATCACCACGGGAGCAGCCACGGAAGAACCTGGACCGTTGCCGAATAGAATACAAAATATAGCAACCATTGCCTATGCATGATATATAACATGTCGTTTTGATTATTTCTAATCTCCCGGTTGGCGTGCAGCTAGTTGTCGTCGCCGCCGCCCTGGCGGACCGACAAACTATTGTGATCTTTCTGATATTTGACGCTGTCGACCGATCGTCGGTCTCATCCAAATTCGTCACAGTGTACGTGTGAATTGATTACAGAGGCAGCTTAAGTCAATGAAGATCTAGTGTAAAACAATTCCATGTAATCCCAAGCAACATCAACAAGAGCTGGGTGGGGTTAAAGCAAACACGACGGAAACCAGCACCGCGGAACTATAATTAATTAAACACAAGATTTCCGAAGCATTTAAAATTGCAAAGCTAACTTCAAAGCATCGATTATAGCAGCACAGTTAACGATTTCAAATATTAAATGACCCTGCCAACCGCAACAACACGTTAATGTGGTTTCCCACAGAATATTTCCAGCCACATGCTAATTTGCACCTAATATTGACTAGCAGCTGAAGTAGAAAAGACAATGTTGACTAAAGTATATGCCAATGCATCTGACTTTGGCGGGGCATGCTAACGAAACTGGCAGTATTGTCCAGTGTATGCCATATATTGGCCAACGTCAGTGGTGTAACGGCTAACGCTGTTGGGTATAGCCATCCTTATGAAATGGCAATGCCAATACCGGTGACAGGTAAGGTATGCCAGTGTATATCTGACATAGGGGGGCCATTGTAACAGAGCTGACATTATTGTCCAGCGATGTCATATATTGGCCAACGTC
>JAJIZL010014178.1:0-17122 GCA_023969395.1 Amblyomma maculatum | reverse complement strand
TTTTTTTTTTTTTTTTGCAGTGTTGTTTATATGAATTTCCTATCTCAAATGAAAAAAAAATCACACAAGACTTATGCGAGTTTCTACAAGGTCAATATTTTTATTATAGATCGGTAGCCATCTCTTACATCATTTTCTTATTTCATACTCAAAATAAAATAGTTTTTCTGTGTTTATTTCTTCATGAAATTGGACCAGGCAAACGATTTTTCAAGTAAATAATTTCAATGTAAAACAGTCTCATTGAGATCAAAGCCAGTAATAAACACACTATTATCAGCATACATGATGAGCTGAGCACTGTTGTCAATATGAATTATGTCATTTATGTACAAATTCAGCAAAAGTGTGCCTAATACTCTTCATTGAGGTACTAAACAAAATATATAAAGGATGATTTGTTACTGTTCATCTGATTCCTTGAATGGGACTTGATTCAATTATTTCCAATACCTTTGCGAGTGCTGGTAATTAAAAAAAATATCTCTACGAACGTGTGCTCCATGCTCTAGCAGATTTCATAGAGTTCCCCGATAGAATATTGAGCTTTTATATTAGCATTGCATGACATGTTAATTGGATGTGAAGCATGTTTGATGTTCACAAATGCATGCCATTTCCATAATTTCGACTCCCTTAATTGTACGAAATGTTGGCACAGAGCTGAACTGTTGCCATTGAATTGGACTCCAAATTGTTGACTGGGGGCCAATATCCAGTTGGAAATGGTCATTTCCGATTTTGATTTGGCCTCAACTGTTTTGTTAAACTTGGAACAAAGCCATACTGCCGCGGTGCAATCCATCGCTACGTACGTGGTTCGGCTAGAGCAGCTCTTTAGACACAGTGACAGACACAGAGACCATTTTTATTTAAGAAACAGCCAACAAAAGTGAACTGAAAACATGGCAACTGCTCACCCCATACATGGTTACTATACAAAGGCACACTGCACTTGAACCTTGTCTAGGACGCCTAGCGCGTAGGATGCTTTCGTGAAAAAAAAAAAAAAAAAAAACGGCGTTGTACATGGCATCGAATCCAGGTGCGTACACTTCTGCCTTTTCCCGTGCTCTCGAGTTAAGTGATCCTTGGATGGCGACTATAACCTTCGAAATGTGATGCATTTATAAAAAAAAAAATACACAGCGGCACAAAGCCGCGGTGTATATTGTAGCCTATCGCGAGGCCTAGTTTGTCGTCTCTGCAGCACTGGAGAGAACGACGCTGGCCAAGTGCTAGCTGCAGCAGCTGTGGAATGCACGAGGTAAGTGAGAATTGAGCAGTACAGTACTTTATGAAGCAATATTCAAGACGATTATGCAGTTGTTATATAAAATGTCGATACTTCCATTAACATCGCTGAACAAAGCCGCAGAATACTCTAGCTGTTAAGCCTGTTGTGTGGGCTTAGTTAGCGTTCGTCGCGGCAGTTGAGTGACGCTTGCCACGTGTTCTGCAGCTGCTGCACGAAGACTCGGAAGAATGCGTGAGGGAAGCAGGTAATAAGCACTGTAGCACTTTATTAAATCAAATTTGACACGATTAAGCATGCGTGTATTTACGTATAGCCAGGTAAAGAGGCCTAGCGCGCAAGTTATTTTGGTGGCCGCGACGATTGATACGAAGCCACGTGCAACGTAGAGAGGGAAGAGGAGTACGGGAGGTGCAGGTCTGCGGTCTGCCAGGAAACATTGGGGCGGCCCTGAAAAGGGCCGTTTGGATGCGCAGCGACGTGACGGCGTGGCGAACACAACGCCCTGCACTCGTTCGTGGCCCTTTGCCGTGCACCGTCAACAGCGGTGCACTACGTCGTACACAGTGCCATGGTTATATGCTGCCCTGGATGCTGTCGCGATGCTTCTACTGTAGACATTTACGAGGGTTGCGGCGATGATCTTGGAGAGCTGATCGATGCCGCGATCCCTGACATGGGCTGCTGCGTACAAAGAAAATCCTCGGCCTCTTCGCAGCATACAGGAAACGGTGCTGTAAAAGAGTAGAAAAAGTTGCATTATGAACATAGCGATTTGATGAATGCGCAACATATTACAAAACCTTCGACAAAGAAATCTGCGTTCTTGTACCTCAATCAGGGTTGAGAATGCGCACGGCAGACGTGCGCCTCAGCATAGCAGTCAGGCAGCGCTTAGTTGCCGACGGCGGATGTTTTCGTGGAGGTCTCCATAGCCGTGGCAGATTTTTTTTTTTTTTTGAACACGAGGAGCGTCCATGCCACGAGCTGCTGCTGCACGAGGTCCTGGAAGCACGTGGGGAGAGACAAGTGACACAGCACTTATAAATAAGCAAAATGAGAGACAATTTTGCGCAATTTATACTTACCTTGACGGTGGTTGCGATCTCCCGCAGGTCATCGCCATTATCAACGTCATTCCGCCCAACGTACAGCACGGATCGGCGTGCCGAAAGCGCATTGACGTAAACGCGCAGGCCCGCCATCGTCGAGCACCTCGGTGACCGAACGCGCCGGTGTCATGCAGCAGCGAGATCCACGAACCGAATGCCGGAATCGCGCGCGTTGCCAGAGCGGGGGCTCCTAGCGATTCCCTAGAGCGTCTAGGGACGAAAAAAAACAAGCAAACCCAGTTTTTGACTACGTCACGTCCGGTTAAGCATTGAGCCCGACGCAAAAAACGTCACGCCAGGCCGCGGCGTGTCCACCAATCAGCGTTTCCAGCCGATCTACCCCTAAACGCTTCTGACGTATAACCTACGTCTCGGCTACGTAGTGCCATTCTGGTCCTCCTTGCCTTCTCGGCAGGCTTTTTTTTTTTTTTTACTTTTTTTTTTCCCCAGTCTTTCTAGTTCAGGTGGTGTGAATGTGGGTGTGGGCGCCCGGCGTACTGGAGGAAGCGTATACGACGGCTGCCCACTCATTGCCCAGATTTATTTCCAGTGGCACCCCTTGAAATGTGTGATGTCGCGGCACACACGGGAAAAGAAAAAAAAAACGTTTTCTTCGTGCTCACTGTCTCGCGGACTTTTACCAAATTGGCCGCCTCCGGTTGTCGCGTCCGTCCGTCGGTGTCGTCATCGGTAGCGCAAAACAACGAAGCGTTTTCGTGAAAACTCGACAGTGCTGAAATTCACCATCAGAATTCGTCGTTTTACCTGTTGTATTCTAATGAGCGAACGACTATCGATCGAATTTAGTAAAGGTATGTATTTTTGCGGAAACTCACGAAGCATTTAGGAACTATTTGCCAGCACGGACTCACTCGAAGAAACCACGTTCCAAGCCCTACTCGTAGGTGCAAGGCGGTCGGCCGTGACGTCATGTTATAACTCGGCAGCTATTGGCTGGAGGGGGGTCCTTTGATAGCCGGATGCCGCATTTTTTCTTGACCTGTATCCGAATATAGAGTTGGGTAATGATAATAATGTTCTAACATTAAAATAGTGGTGACAGTTGCTGATAGTAATAGTGATAGTTTGGTCATAGTTACGAGGGTATTCATTGAAAGAGTGGTGACAATTACTGATAATAAATAGTGATTACAATTACTGATAATAGCAGCATAGTGATAGTGATGGTTAGGGATAGCGATTGCTGTGATGACAATAGCAATATTGAGGATGGCGATGACAGTATTGTTTAGGGATGATAGCGATAGCGATAGGAAGATAGTCACGATATTGATGATGGGGATTATTGCGTTGTTGGTAGAAGAGAGGGAGAAAGAGAAATAAAATGCTTTCGCATTTCCACCCTTAAGCAGACTCAAGGGCACTCGTGTAATTTCATAGCGTCCTTATCCATGCCCGGTCATGGGTGTTGAGATGAAAGGATGCAAGGCCACGGTGGAAGAAAGGAAAGTTCTCCTTCCGCACGCCCGCGCTGTGGCGAGATCGCAGCCAGTAGCGTGGGCCGCTGGTGGCAGCGTATATTTTAGGGCGTTATGTGCTTTCCGCTAATTCTGCTGGCGTTTCCACAGGCCAGTGACACGCGGGATGAAATTTCGCGACTTCTATCAGCAGTTAAACTCTGCGTCATTAAAATATACCCGTTTCATATTTATCTAAATACCCGTCGAGACGCAATTAAGACCTTTCATGCCGCTTACTGTTCAATTAAGTCATCTCATTTTCGTGCGCAGACACACGCGTCGTCTGCTCGAGCGGCTATGGAAGTGGCACAGCAGGAGCCTCCTGTAGCCTCGTCTGACAAAGAACCGCCTAATAATTTCTTGTCGCCAGCACCAGTTTCTTGTTATATGATCGGGTCAGCTGGCTGAGGAATAACGATGGTCAGGGACCAACTCGCGCATTCCTGTCGACTACAACTCCAGACTGGTAGACCCTTGATAAGCTGTCTTGAATACTTTGTGCATTTGGGCATGGCACGAGCAGCACAATTATGCGCTCATTGAAAATAATGAAATGCTCCCTGCGTTGCTGCAGGCATGGATAAGCGGCCTGCGGGAGATAGGTATCACTTTCCGGTAGCCAAAAATCGTCATTTCAAGTACGCGAGCATCATGTTTGCGTGGAAATAAAGTGCCTTTGCGAGGCGCGCCGTATCGAAACACCTGCGAAAAGAGCGACAGACAAAGGCCCCCAGTAATAATGCTCCCTCTAAGGGTCGCGATTCGTAAATGTCACGCTAACTGGCTGCGTCCCGTGGCTCTGTGGGATCACATTCTTTACGCCACCTGAAGGAACCCGAGTGGATGGATGGGAGCTCCTGTAGTTTGGGTAGATGGGAGCAATCCTGGGGGAGGTCCTTTAATTTGGGTAGATGGGAGAAATCCTGTATTTTTTAGTAGTGAGCATACATCAAGGGGGCTGGGAAAGGTAAGAACGGCAAGCGTGAAAGTGCGTCCCCCCCCCCTTTTTTTTTTTCTTCCTTTACATGTTCTTGGCGAAATAAAGGAACGAGCTATACTCCGTTTCATACATCAGGTGCAACGCAGCGAAAGCTACGCAAGTAGTCCGCAAGAAAAAAAAACAGGAGGCGTATCACTACGCGCTCGTTCTGTAGGCGAGTGGTTCCTGCCGAAACGGGCTGTATTCCGAGCATATACGTTTGCAATAACATGCTTCGCATGCTTAGACATCTTCACAGAGCAGAAGTTATAGAAAAAATGCGCACTAAAGAACCATTTTCTCAAAAAGAGATGCGCAGCGCGGAGGGCACAGCCAGCGCCATCTAGTGGCACAGCTGGCAACGTTGCGGGGTAGCAAAACGCGGCACGAACAAAAACGACATAAAAAAACATACAAATTAGCCGAATCCGACCTTTTCTCCCTAAAAAAGGTGCTTTTTATGAAGTTGATGGCAACTGTAAAATGTATTAAGCTTGCAGACAAAGCAACTATTATTTTCTCTCGTCAAGAGCAGGCACTATTTTTTATCGCGGATGCGGAGAGCGCAAACAAGAGCTGTAGCTTTGGTAGTGTTGCACTTGATGTATGAAACGGAGTATAGCAATAGGCGCTCTTACCCCCTCGTGTTCACTTGCTTTTTCTAATTCCGAGCTTTACAGTTTGCCATGTCATGGAAAGAATTACGGTTCTCGCTTTCAGCTTTTAATGACACCATCAGTAGTATTGGAAACTACACTTTTTCCTTTCTTTTGGATAGTCTGTGTTGGCTTAAAATTCCGCATTTTCGACTCAGAAACGGAAGTAACAACGCAGTTGTTCTGCACGTGCTAACCGTCTACTCCTGGTTGTATTGAAATTTCCTATAATAGCGTTCTGCCCAAGTCTTCAGTTCCGGCGCTGTAACGCGAGCTAAGCGTGCCATATGGCCGAACTGCACGGAGGAAACGATTTCACAAGTTTTGTCGACTCTTCGACGCTCCGCGGGCTACGATTGCGGCCTGTATCGGCGCCAGCGCGTCTGCTTCCGCCCAGGCTTACGCATAGTATCTCTCATCGCTTGCCTGTTCTCGCCTATCTTCTTTCGCTCCTTGTTCTCTCTCTCGGTATAGAGACGTAACCGGCAAAGAGCGCACCGGCTTGCACGTGTCGGGTAATGAAGAGGTTGTTCGGCCCACATGCAATGATAAGCGGCTTCTCAGGAAGCCCGCTTTGACTTCCGGAAACCCCCGCACCGACCCGATCGCCCTCCGGGTCGGCCCAGTGCGCGTGGAACTCGGGCTGCTCTCTCCGTGACGGGTGCTGTGACGTATAGGGCGACGGCCCCGGTCGCAAACACGTGCTCGCGGAGAGGCCACGGCGTATTTCGCCTTCTTCCGTTGGAGGTCACTCTTTCCTCTCCTCTTTCTCTTCTTCAGAATACCCTGAAATGGATTTGTTTGGCAGTGCCTGGAGTAAAAAGGGAGTAACGCGTCCTCTACTGCACTCCCTATGGAAGCAGGCTATTCTTTTCAAACCTCGAGGTAGAATTTCGGATACCAAGTCTGCGCAAATTCTATACTGTTGGCAACAAACATATCACTCCAAAATGCATTCATTTGACGCAGTTAGCAATCACAGAAGACATTTAACCTCGGAACTAGAAATCTTGAGGAACTTGAGGAGGACGTTTGGACCTTGGAAACTGTCCATGCATGGCTGTCGGATGCTAACCAAACGTCGTCTCGGGAGGCTAACGGTCGATCGTCGTTGCTCAGAAAACGACGAAACAAAAATGAAGTTATGTGGGACTTGGGGGGGCCCGAGGGAGAGTCGGGGCCGCGGGCCTGCATTTGAGGGATATGTTCTGGTGATGCGCCAATGGTAGAACCGTGAGCTCCCGCGATCTGCTCTCATTCGAGCTCTGACAAGTGCACGTAATCGGCATGCGTTGACGATGATGTTGCTTTACACGTTATTTTTTGTTTGTCCCCCTTTCTCTGCAGGCCTTCCGGATGATCCGCAGTCCGGACACCTCGCCGGACTGACTGGAGGAGCCCAGCGACAGCCTCCGCGGACGGTTGCTCATGTTTCCGCTGCGGCCCTGCTGACAAGGCAGCACTTTCGCTGCTGCTGCTGTGTGTGACGCAGGAAGGGGTCGCCATGTTGTGGCTCTCGCTCGGACTGTGCGCCACAAGCTTCGTGCCACCGTTGCCTTAACACATCGCCTAATTGAGCGCGGACATGCAGACTGTGTTGTTTCGAGACCCAAGGTGCAGTTCCTCCAGCTGTTCCTCTATTAATGCATCGGGCTTACGCGCGGCCCTCACTGCCTCCGCACTGTAGACGAAATTAGTAATGGTCGTCTCGATCGGCGGCCGTGACCACATTTGATCTTTTCTTTTTTTTTTTTTTAATGCTCGTGTGTTAATCATGCTGCCTGCAATCCGGTGAGCTATATTAGGCCCCGGTAAACGTCTTGTATACGTCTTGCATATATGTTCACAGCTATGAGACAGCGCGGAATGTGTTGGACATGCCCTAGATACAACGAACCAGACAGGAATTTGGAGTCCTGGGAGGCTTTAATGATCAGCTGGAACAAAGAAGTCCAAACAAAAATCATCCATCTGTTCCTGGACACAGCTGATTCTCAAGGGATCCTAGCCTCCTGAAAGGGGAGGAATCTTTTCCTTGGCGGTGATTGCCGCAGCTCCCGGCTTTTGGGCGGACACTAAAACTAAGTTACTTTTTTTTTTAACTTGTGTTCGATTTTATAGCGGTATTTGCAGTCAAGATCTGATATCTGTGTAAACCGGTGGTTTTTCTATTGCATGTTATGTTAAAACAGACGTCTTCCGCAATGAATGTAGGTCCTCGAGAGGTGACCTGTTATGTTACACCCAGAGATATTCGTGTCTAGATATTCATTTTAGGGGAGCTTCCCTAAGGCAAACCGAACCTCGCAACTCCTTACTGCGCGTAGCATATAGAACCTGCGCATGCTGGCATAGGCAGTCCTTTGTTTGCTTACCGACTCTCTGTGCTTCCTTGGTGTCATCTGGCGAACGTGCATTCTGTCACCAGATTGCTTTTGTTCATTCAGCTACCATTCACTTTCTTTCATTTTGAAAGCAGCTTGGGAGGGCGACTGTTCGAGCGGATAATTATCATAACGGAACAGGAATTATACGCGGTGTACGCTGGCAGGTTCGTTGATCTGCTACGAAGGAATTCTAGCGGCGTTTTCCCGTCCGACGTATGATCCAGCGGGGTCCGAATAGGTACAGGGAACGCTGAGTCCGTGGCTGCGCCTTAGGGAGCTTTGGTGCTCATTACTTCCGCGTTGTCCGTCGCTCGACAGGCACTGAAGCGCTGGGGAACGCAGACCGGTCGCTATTGATGTGCGAGAATTGATAGTGCAGTCATGCTTGAGGTGGTTCCCAATACCTTGTTCTGAATATTCGTTCAATTCTTAGTTTAAATATGTGCGACAGCATCACGCAACGAATTTTGTTTATTTCACACATCGAAGGCGGATATGCAGTTTTTTATTTTTGTTTTTCCGTGATTCTGTTATCGTTAACCGTGTCACGTGTGGGTATGCGTGTAGTCTCTGATGTCCAGTTTCAGCTTTCCCCTTCAATCACGTACTTGGCCTATTTTGTTCTCATTTGATTCACCCTCACTGCGGGTGACGCATAAGAGCTGGAACCTTTAGCGGGCGCGCATCGAGACACCCTAGGAACCTTAGGTCACTTAAGTAGCGCGAGCGGCGCGTCAAGTGGCGCCCCCTGGTTGTTGTTTTCTATAAAAGTGTGAGTTCGCGACCTTGTCTGCGCGGTTCGTGCAGCTGGTAGACGTTCGGTGAACTCTTTCTGGCTGCATTCGTATCCGTTGCATGTAACAGGGACATTCTGAGTCATTCCCTTTAATTGTTATTGTGTTTGCGCTTCATTGCGGCTATATGAAACGGCGTCATTTGCTCGCTTGCATTGAACTATACCAGCGGAAGTCGGATCAGATCGAGCTGGTTGTACGGGGTGTTCGAACTCGCGCTTTAGAAAAATGCTCGTAAAAAAAGGCTGCGAAAAGTATGCTCGCTTTCGGTGACCGACACGAACGAGAGAGAGAGAGAGAAAACTTTGTCAGCGATAAACTCTCGAAAGACAAATTACTCAGCAGGCCAGTTGCCGTCGGAAGCCTGCAACCACTGGGCAGTTTCACCGTTCTGTGCCAAAAGTTAACAGAGCGTGGCTGCTGTTACCTTTTGCAAAGACCGGACATCCGGTTGCCAACCTGCATACGCTCAACTGGTCAGGTTGGTATAAGCGCACGTGGTCGCTGTGTATATGCGGCAGGCACCCGGGTGGTCCATAAATATACGCCTAAACTAGAGCAGGTGCGGACGTAAGGGCTTTTTCTGTAGGAAAGAAATAAACAATAGTTACCCTTAAGATTAAACGCACTAGCGTCACCTACCAACTTGCGCATACTATGGCTGCCATGTTTTGATTAGGCAGCGCCTGAAAAATCGTCAAGGCAATGGCGCCCTCCTTTTACGTTTCTCCGCACCTGCACTTCTCTCTCCGTCTGTGCCACAGTGAGAGATCTGTCATAGCATAGGTGCACTCGTGTAAACATATAGAGGTAGCGGTTTACCGGTTGCGCATACGCTGTGGTCATCCGGTCAACCGGTGCACGTGAACGCCTGTACGCTATACTAAATTTCTCTAATAACTGATTTAAATTCGTCGTCAGCGAATGGTGCACAGCTTTATTCTTCACGAAGCAAGAGAAACGGACTTGCGAATTATGCAGGCAAATGGTCATCGCGAACCGCGCATCCTATTTTCATGTACGAAATGCGAAACGTTTGTCGCATTTTTTTTTTTTTCTTGCGATGAATGGGTACCATGGCGACCTGTGCTTTTACGTTCCGGAACGAATCGAAGCTTCTGACCAAATTGCCGCATAAAAAAAAAAAAAAAAAAAAAAAAACTACCTCATTCGCTTCTTCAAACAAGCGGTATCTAAACCTTGCGTTCAGCATTGATCGCTTATGTGTTAAGAAACGTAATAACCGTAACATTGTTCCTTTGTGTATGAATTGCTGAAGAACACGAAGTTGTGCTTCTTGCTGTTTTGGGTGCGTTAACTGACTTGAAGCGAAGCTGAGCGGACAGGGAGCGTTGGATCCCCTAGGAACCGTCGGAGTATTCCGCTCTCCTACGGTGCGTGGGTGAGACTGTGTGTTTGTTAAGAGATCGAGAATGGCCACATGAATGAATGCGCGACTAATTGGAGTATGTACTGCCGACTGCGAAATAAACAACAGCTGAAATATGCCTGCCTTTTTCCTCACCGTTTTTCTTCGCGCTTCGGCGCTCTTGAACTTCGCGAGTATAACATACGCTCCAACTAACAGCGCTGCATTCATTCATGCGGTGCCATTAATCATTGATTAATCATAGGTTTAGCAAATTGAACGTCGGCCATTTTTTTTTTATTTTTTTTACGTGATACACCTAGGCTTTGTAGAGCGTGCGTTTACTATCCGTATCGGCAATATTGTTGTTGTTTTCTTCTTTTGGGATGAGGGATAAGAGCATATACGCCGGCGTATTTATCTGATCTCCTATCTGATCACCTATCTGATCCCCGTGTCAGTCATTGCGAAGGTCGGCCGCCCTGCCGCAGGCGGTAGTGTCGAGACGTCGAGATTGAAGAACCGCTGGACTGCTCGTTTCTCGCGTCGCAAACAATGTTTCGGGATATCTCTGGACTGCCGGCTATTGATAGGCGGCCCCGTGTAGTACTACGCGAGCGCCCGCTTATCCGCGACCGCACTGCTGAACGCGCGACCGCGAGCGTCTGGAACCACGCGACCAAAGGATCGCGCGCAGTTTCTCCGCTTGGTGGCAGTCGGGCTTCCGTTTGCTTAGTCACGTTACGTTTGGTCGGACGCAACTAAACTTCCACATGTCGAACCTTATGAGGCGCTTAAGTCTCTTTGTTATAGCCGTGGTTTTTCTTGTTCAAGCAGCCGGTTACCATTTAAGGTTACGATTCATTCGGATTAGCGTTTCTTTGTTGTAGACGGCTTCGTTACAGCGTTGTCTTTTTGTGTTGAAGAGCTGAGGCAGATGGGCTCTCTGGGGCCATATGCGGAATGTACCCGGTGCTTGCACTTGGCTCTGCGTATAGCGCACGCGTATGAAACCGGATCTCTTGCGTTCACCTGCGCAGGTGCTCGGAACCGCCCTCCTCGTAGAGGGGCGCCCTGTATCCTACATTTAGATAGTCCGCTTGCTGCAAACCTCTAGCATCGCTAAGCGATGTCTTGCTGTCCGAAAGGCGCCACCGTGTTTTACTTCGTTTAAAGTATACACGGCGGCGAGTATACAGAAGTACTGTAGCAGGAAAGGGATTTATTCTCTTGGAAGGACAGCTTTGAGATCTAGGGGTTACTCGGTGCAACATTTACCTCTTTACACGGCTGGTATAGAGCGCCACCGAGAGGAGGCATTTGAAAGAACGGGAGTAGCTATATGCGTGCCGTGTGGTTAAGGTGCACAGGTTGCTTGTTATAAATTGCTTGCTTGTACCACAGCTGATTTCTTATCGTATCGCTCATATTGTAACTGCTCGAACGGCTGCCAAGCCGGCGTCCCAGCTGAGAATTGGTGGCGGCGTGGTCGCTTTATGCCGGAATCAGTGGGTGACCTTAGCGAGAGTTCGCGGGAGTTCCAAGATTATCCGATGCCCTCTTTGTGTCTGTATGTCTATGGGAAACTAATAGTGGCCTCGATAAGTGGGTACCGACCGCGTCTCCCGGAGATAAATGAGTGTTCCGAGAAACTACGATAGCCGCTATCAGATGTTACGCGAAAGTGGCTGTAGCATGATACAGCTGTGTGTAAACAAGTTTGTGTACGTCGTTAAAGCCGTCCGTGTTACGTCGTTGGCAGGATGTCCATGCCCCGTTACTTAGCTTTCTTGAGTTGTCAACAGCTTTTACAAGACTACGAGCTGTATCAAGGTTTGACACGACCAAGCAAATCATTTCGGGCCTGTCACTGCGATCCTCTGGGTTCTTCCACGTGACCACTTATTGTCACCACCGTTGCATGTCAGCCGCACTAGTCTTGATATACCCATTTTGTGCAAAGTTTGGGGTGTAGTCCTTATGTTGCTACTGAAAAACAAAAAACACTCAGCATCTGTCAAAAATTTCTTTGCACGTTCCATCGAATAGCTCATAGGGAGTCCACGTACCATATGTTGACATGTTTTATCAGACCGCGCTACTGTCGCCGTTTACTAGCCTGTTTGCGTGGATTCGCTCGACAGAATGAGAGCTTTTTCAGTTAATCTGTGAAACATCGTCGCTTATTGCGAAAAGCATAGTACCGCCTGAAGAACGGGGCGATAATAAGGAGTGCCGGCTTTTGGCCCGGTCGGAATTACTCTACTCTAGTCTCGGGAAATAAAAAAACAACGAGCTTTTGTGACGTATACTGCTCCTCGCATGTTCATTTGGTATACATATTCAAGGAACTGTTGTGGAGGTTGGCTGCTGACTCTCTTCCGAGTGTGCTTGTTCCGGTTTATGCCGGCGACCCGCGTTCTTTGCCCCTGTTCGTTATTTACCTGTGCGCTGATGCTTGCGCTCCCTGGTTTGCTCGATGTCCTGTCGCGGCCGGTGTGACTCGCAGCACGCGCATCGGGCTCGGAGCTGTGGCATCTTCCGGGCCATTGGACTAGACTTGGCTCGCGCAGAATGCGACTGGGAAAAGGAATTCATAGGGGGCTGCCTTTTGTCGCAGTGTGGCCTGTTTATTATAGTGTTTCACCAGAAGGCACGCTTAGGCGCAAAGTTTATCATTTCACAAGAAAGGCTTTACGCTCACAATGCGGCTGCCTCTGCTTGTAGCGTTGCAGGTCATTTTGGGTGCTACTGTAGGGTGGGGAACACAATCGAATGAGGGAACACGTGTATATTTGTGTTGGAGCGGGGCACTGACGACAACGCTGTGCAGGATTCCTGCGTAGGCTGGACGTTAAGTTAACTGCTGGCATTCACGAATAGATGTCGATGCCTCGAGCGTTGAAGCCGTCCTGCAGTTCCCGCTTATTATTTCCCTCGCGAAGGCCCGCTATTTTGGCGCACCGTGTGTGTGCCCTTTTCTTTACACTTTTCGCAATGCACAATGTGAACACAGTGTTTTTATAACAATTTGTGCTTTTATTTCTACTTTCTTTTTTGTACATGCCCCGCACATATATTCTGCGACTCCTTTCGCCCATCCACAGAGAGGTATACATGGTGTGGGGCATTTGGTGTGGAAAAGTTTAGGGGGCGCGGGTGGGCGAAAAAAAAATTATTTCGGTGCAGTTTTCCAACTCAGTCGCCGAAAATTTCGATGTATTAGTGGACAATCTCTAGCCGCCTTTAGCAATACCGCACGACTGTATCGCGAAGGTGAGCTGCAGTAATTATATATTTGTTTTTACAATATGCGTTCCGTAAACTTTGACATCTCTCTCGTTTCATTGTGCTTCTACCAAGAACGCCGGCCAGATTTTTTTTTTTTTTTTTCTCGCTACCATTGTCGCATACTGGCGCTCGGGCATATCATTCATCACCGTCGCGACGCGGGAGCTGTCGCGAGAGTGAGCCTAACTGCTGGCGGCGTCCCATTCTGTCGCTGAGCTGTCTTCACTGTTCCGTTCGCATTCCGAAGAAGGTGTATTCGCAAGGAGTTTACAAGCCACCAGATGAGGGAAATATCTTAACGCAGCTGTAGATATCGTGACGCAACATATTTTTCTGAGGTAGTTATACACGGACGTGCGCGAAAGAGACACGGTGCTGCTCAGCCTTCGCGGGGAGCGTTTCGCTACGATGGTCCCGCATCAGTTCTCGCAGGAACCGCTTCGACCGTTTGGCAGTGGGGTGCTTTTGGCGGCTGCTTCCGCCTTGTGTTACGGTAGCCGGTATGGAAACTGCGTTTGCGTCCAGTGGCAGTCATAATAACCTTTCGAAGTGTTCGCGCATAGATGGCACCCGGTACGTTGGGTGCTGGGGTATACTCTTAAATAAGAGAGCATTCGGAACGACTGATGGACTATAGCTGACGGTTACAATTGCTTAAGAAGATTTATTTCTTTTTGTCGGTTCACGTTTGGCGAACTAAACAACGAATTTCGTGTGAAACTAAACAACGAATTGCATACATTGGGTTCGTTTGGTGGCGCTCCTGTTATCGGATCACCCTTGATGGGCCGACGTATATTTTGTTGCTTTTATTTCTAGCCTCGTGCGACGCCATAAAGCTGAGCGATGGCGCTCCCCTTCCTGCTTCGGCAGTAACCGACTCGTAATCGCGCGACTATATGTATAGTGAGTAACTGTGCGCGTTTATGTTTGTACATGTGGTGCAGATAGCCGCGTTGCGTAATTCCGTTCTCTCAACTGTAGGGTCCCGCAACTTCTTTATCCTCACTGATTGTCTCTCAGCGGGTTAAAACGGCGATTGCTTTTGAGAAGTGTTTCTGAACGCAACCTAACGGTACTCACTCAAGGCAGGAAATGATTATACGGTGTAGGTAATTACGTAGTTTGAACATTGCCATAATGTCACTTCCTGCGGCTGGTTTTACGACCATTAAAAATGATTAAAAAACAAACAAATAAAAAACTTGCACTCATTTAATTCGAACAGATATTTCAGCGTTGAGATAAGTAGTGTTAATTGCACCACAAGAGCGGCGGCTATTACGGTCTTTAAATGCGCTCTTATTTGGTTTGACAATGTTTACGCTGTTTGTCGCCAGATGACGCTGCTCAGAAGACCCTACCGTTGAGAGAATGGAATCGCGCCACCGCGATGCGGCAGAATTTTGCCATTGCGTTTTTTTTTGTTTTTTTTTTTCAGTATTGCTACTGTTTACCAAGTGCCTTATACAGACTGCTTGTTGTTTACTATCTATTGTGTGTTTACGTTGAATACAGTAATTGTCTTAACTGTAAAGTATATCATGTTGTACCTTTAGGTTATAGGGGTCCCGTTCGTTCCCCGTAGGAATGCATCTCGTGTCCGCAACCGTGCTCTCATCTATCCAGTCATACCTTGCAGTCACACGAGTGATGTGTGCCCATGTCTCCATGTGCAATGAAATTTCTTTAGAGTGTTATGTTCACTTGTTTACATGGTGACTGCTTCGACAGGAGCGAAAATAAAGGTTGACTGTTGGTACATGTGCTCTCATCGCTTTACTGACATTATTTTTTTTTTTTTTTTTGTTCTGCGAGCCGTTTTAATTCGGCACGGTGCTGCAAGCATCGTTGCGTTTCTTGCAAGTGCAGCCGTTCTTATACGGGTGTGCGGTTAGTCAAAGTGTGATGTTAAAGGTAATCATGCGGTTTGTTTATAAGGTTTAACTCTCCAAAGCGAGTCAGGCTATAAGAGACGCCGTAATGGAAGGCTGCAGGTAATTTCAATCACCTGCGGTATAAAACACGTATCGATAACGCATAGCACACGACCGCCTTGCGTTTCGCCTGCATCGAACTGCAGCCTCCACAGCAATCCCAGTTTCTGTTATCAGCAGTCGAACGGCCTAACCAGTGAACCACTGCGGCGGCGACATTTCATATATCATGAATGACTCCCTGTGTAACCTGTTAGGCATAGTTTCACCGTCTTTGATCGCGTTCGAGTGCTTAGAGATTAATGAGTGGGATTATTTTGCAGATTTCTAATCTAAACATCAAGCAGACACGCATCATATAGTTCTCCGAAATGAGCATATTACGTAACGAAGAAGAATATGGTGGCCAGGCGTGTAGTGTAGGTGTCACGTGACACGGCTAGGTACGGTGCGCACATCATGCATATAACGCATATAACTTGGTAGGGCTTATAACGGCCACAGTTACATGCCGTCTACGAGATCGAGACGCCGCAATAGAGGGCTGCGGATTATTTTTCTTCTATCCGATGTTGTACCCAACGCTCATCGACGCTATACGCTGTACACGGATGCTTTCTTGTCACTTTCATTAAATGTCACCTCCATTGAAATGCTGCCGCCGTGGTTGGGATTAAATTCCACTGCCTTTTGTTGACCTACCGAGCGCAGGCCATTACACCACGACCGACTTCCCAAACGTCGCCCAAGGGTGGACCACCCCCTTAGGCTATAGAATATTTCAAAATTGCTGTCAGGACACGGACCCCGCGTGCCGATATCTCGTCTGGGCTCCTAGCCACCAGGGTCTTGCAGGGAACGAGGCAGCTGACGCAGCCGCTCGCGCTCTTTCTCTCCGGGCAGTTTCCTCGGGACTGGAATCGGCTGAGGACATCGATTCCAATCCGGCCTACACATTCAAAGGTATTGTAATTTTTTATCAAAACTCGCATCGCAAATACCCGCAAAGGGTTAGGAAAAGCGAACGAGAGGCTGCTCCTGCGCCGCTTCACTAACACAATGCTGTGCCCGGCAGTACTTAAACATTTTGACTCCCATTTCACTGGACAGTGCCAGTACTGTTGGGAGGTGGCTGACACCTACCACATGGTATGGGCCTGCCAACAAAACCCATCCCTAACCCTTCCCGGGAGGACTGGGAGGCGACCCTGCTCGGCTGCTGCGACCTACAGACCCAAAGGGCCTTAACGCGGCTTGCGCGGGCGGCGGAAACCGCCAATGGGGTCCCTGACTAGGGTCTCCACCCAAGTATTGTAAGGCCGAAGTCCTTAAGGCTCCGCGTCAAACCTCCCAATATGAAATAAACGTTTTCACCACCACCACCACCATCCTTTCTTTTCGCTAGTTAGAGCCTGCACCCTCTCTAGAAGATCATATTCGTTCAGCATATAAATTTAAGACGCAAATGTGTATCTATATTGTAAGGTTTTGCACATACCGCGGCCAGTGCGCATACGTAACTATGTTGGTCGGCTCATTTACGTTGGCGGTGAATTGAAAACCCGTCAAAATGACATGCACCACTTGGGAGCAGGCCTTAGCTTTGGCCATTGCAGCCACCGCTCTGCCAAATGCGTAATAGTATGCGAAGCGCCCACACTGTGGTCATGAAAATCACGAAACTTTTCACACACCCGCTGGATCACATTGGCCTGGGTCCCCGCCCAATCGGACCACCCTGGAAACGAGGCGGCGCCCCAATTTACCCGATGTTTCTTCGTTAATTAATCGGGACCCCATCTCAAGTGGGCCAAAGAGCGAGTGACATCCTACAAAGAAATCACAAGAAAGACAGTAAAAT
>JAJIZL010014177.1:82993-103552 GCA_023969395.1 Amblyomma maculatum | reverse complement strand
AATAATAATAATAATAATAATAATAATAATAATAATAATAATAATAAACTGCTTCACAGGAAAGGGAGGCGCAGCATCTGTCACACTTGTTTTGTGGACACCTGGACTGCGTCGTAAGGGAAGGGAGGAAGGTGGGAGAGAAAGGAAAAAAAAAGGTTATTACACTCCCACTTTCTTGTCAATAAAGAAAAGTGGTCAATAAAGAAAAAAAAAAAAGCCGGGGGGGTGCAGTGGTAAGACGCCCGACTACTGTCCGGAATACCCGGGTTCGAACCCGACCTTGTCGGCTGCGTTTCGATGGAGGCGAAACGAAGAGGCGCCCGTGTGCTGTGCGATGTCAGCGTACGTTAAAGATCCCCAGGTGGTCGAAATTACTCCGCAGCCCTCCACTACGGCGTCTCTCATAGCCTCAGTCGTTTTGGGACGCTAAACCCCACAACCCAAACCTATTATTATTTATTACCCCTGGGTTGCACGAAGTAATATCTTGAACAGCCTTGAAGGTCAAATACACATACTGCGCCTTTCTTTTCTCGTAAACAATGTACAATATACAAGAAAAAAAATATGAATCTTTACCTGCTTAGGTGCAGGTATCCGCAATTTCCTGGAGTCCACTCAAAAGGATAAGGCTCCTTTCTTTTCCCAAAGGCTTATTTAAATTAAATTTTTGAAAAAAAAAAGGTCTGGAAAGCAGGTGTTTAACAGGCTATATCTACAAAGCACAGCTTTCGCTCTATCAGTAGGTTCAAGCCATGCTTAAACCCTCTAATTATTTTAGTGTGCACCTCTGTGGTGCCTGTTTCTACGTTTCGTGGCGTCGCAGTTCTCTCTAGTAACCAGCCCCCTAAATAATAAATAAAATAAATAAATAAATCCTGTCTATACTGAGAACCGAAGCTCCATCCCTTCAGACCTCTGCCAAGCGCTTTAAACAACAGCGCCACGTCCGGGATCGTAACCATTATTATTCTTGCCTACCGGGGCGATGATATTAGTGATGACAATGATGCTGCAGTTAGTGATTATAAAAATGATGACATTAGCAACGGTAATGACAGTGAATATAGTGGGTAATGATAATGACAGTAAACTTGATGCCCAGTGTGCACCAGCAACGGTTCGCTTTCGCAATTTGTTTAATGTAAATTCCCCAGTGCTCTCGGAATTTTAGAGCACTGTTATTTGGCGCCCGCTCCTATGTTTCGCGTCATCATCATCCGCATCGTCATTGCCCCTAGTAACCACCTCGTGCCGGTTCTGGTGTTCACAGTAGTAGTGTGAAAGATACTGCGCCTTCCCTTTTCTATGAAGAAATTATTAGACGAGTTATGAAAAGACCGCGAATTGAAAAGGCGATCTTACAGAGGCGATCGCTGCAACATCCAAAGCTTTCGCTCTATCACGAGGTTCAAGCCATACTTAAATCACGATAGGTAATTTTGAAGCGATAGCTTCACTAAGCGAAATAAATCCGAGGACACCGTGTGCTTCCGATGAAGTTCAAACAGCCTTAGCGCGTGATGCTCTCCGGTTGTCGAAGCTGTATCTCGGTGCGTGCATCCCAAGCTGAAACGCAGAGCCACGTTCACTTGCTAGCAGCGTCAGCAACATTAGTCAGTCGCTGCTATCTATTCGCCGCGCGACGTTCTTATGCGCCACGCGCAGCCTACAGCGATTTCCAGATAACTTGATTGCTCTCCTTGCTGCTCTTCCACTGCCAACCCTGTGGCAATCAGCGCCGAATCAGTTTCGGTAGATCTCGATATTTGCACCGCCTGAGCCGAAACGCATAGCTGCCACCGTTAGTCACTGTGAACCGCCTGTCTAATAATAATTCGTTCACAGGAAGGGTAAGTCGCAGTGTCTGTCATACTTGTTTCTGCGGACACATCAATCGCGCCGTAAGGGAAGGTTTTGTTGTTGAGACTAGAAATAAGAAACAAAAATGCACGGGCCTGCTACTGGCTCTGTTGCTGAGCCGCCTCCGCGGACTCCTGCGGACAGAAAGGAAAATAGAGAAGAAAGAAGAGGAGAAAGATGCGCGTCTTAACAGCCGTCATCCATCACCGAAGCGGTGGCGGGTGCAATGATGGCCTACAACCGATAAAAATCCGATGGCAGGCTAGTCTCCGCTGCAGGCGGCGGTGACCGACTACTCCCAGCCCTGTAGCGCCAGGAACAGCCACCCTCCTTTCCCTTCCTTAAGGTGATTGATTGATTGATTTATAGGAAGGGAAGGGCGCCGTAACTTTCTCACTTGTTTTTCGTGGACACCTCAACCGCGCCGTAAGGGAAGGGAGGAAGATGGGAGTGAAAGTGGAAAGTGAGAAAGAGGGGCCGTAGTGGAG
Source organism: Amblyomma maculatum (assembly GCA_023969395.1). NCBI lineage: Eukaryota > Metazoa > Arthropoda > Arachnida > Ixodida > Ixodidae > Amblyomma > Amblyomma maculatum. The sequence goes on along the minus strand of JAJIZL010014177.1, from coordinate 101,201 downwards.
GGCTACGGTGTAATTTCGACCACCTGGGGATCTTTAACGTGCACTGACATCGCACAGCACACGGACGCCTCTTCGTTTCGCCTCCATTGAAACGCAGCCGCCGAGGTCGGGTTTGAACCCGGGTACTCCAGCACAGTAGTCGGGCGTCTTACCACTGCAGCACACCGGCGGGGCAACCCGTAAGGGAAGAGAGGAGAGGTGGTTGGCGTGAAAGTTGAAAGAGAGAAGGAGGAGCCGTAGGGGAGACCACCTGGGGATCTTTAACACGCGCTGACATCGCATAGCACACTAATGTGTCTTCGTTTCGCCTCCATCTAAACGCAGCCACCGGCGGTCGGGATCGGACCCGGGTACTCCGGCAAAGTAGTCTGGCGTCTTACCACTGCACCACTGAGCTGCGAAATATTTTCCGCAACCTAGTGACCTTCAAGTTCACCTACATCACTTTGCCAGTTTCTCAATGTCCAACCGCGAATGAAAACCATGCCGAGAAGCGTGTTTGCACATCTTAATCGCTTTAGGCGGAGTTCACAAACGGCTAATTATTGTACCACCTGCCGGATAGAGAACACTCTTGAGACAGCTGGGACGTTAAAATTAGGCTGCGTGTTAAATGCACGGACCTGCTACTGGCTCTGTAGCTGAGCCACCTCCGCTTCCTCGGGCGGACAGAAGAGATTGATTGATTTATAGGAAGGGAAAGGCGCGGTAACTGTCTCACTTGTTTTCTATGGACACCTCAACCACGCCGTAAGAGAAGGGCGGAAGGGGGGAAAGAAAGTGGAAAGAGAAAATAGGCAAGAAAGAAAAGAAGAGAGAGAGAAAGACGCGCGCCGCAACAACAGCCGTCGTCCGCAATCCCCGAAGCGGTGGCGGGTGCAATGACGGCCTACAAAAGATAAAAATCGGTGGCTGGCTAGCCCCCGCCGCAAGCGGCGTTGACCTACCGTCCCAGCCCCGTAGGGCCAGGAACTGCCACCCTTCTCGCTTCGTGTTGTGCTGCAGTCAAATAGTGATATATCTGTTACAAACGCTGCTCAAGTGGGTAAACAGACTATAGAGGCGTTCCTGTACAATAGTACGTATGCCGCGCGCCAAACATCAGTGAGAACATCGCGAACGAAGGCGAGAGGTGCAGGCTAGTGCCAGGATGTAGAGCATTCTTGGTGCTTTTTGGTCTTTGTGCATAATACTGAAGATGTTTCCAATGCGCTCCTTGCTAGTTCTCTAGCGTCGTTCCGGGATCCAGTTTAAATATACTGACTGCATGCAACCATTTCCGCGTTGCTTTCGCAGCCCAGATGGCGTTGCAGACTTCGCAGTGAGTCTGCCGCACAGTATTACCACGTGGTCGGTTCAGGCTGTAAGCGTGTCTCCAGCGGGAGGAGTGTGCGTGCCGAGTGCAGAGGAGGTGCGGTCTTTTCAGCCAATGTTCCTACAGGTGGCACTTCCCTATAAGGTTGTGCGTAACGAACAGATTCAGGTGCTGGCCACCGTCTACAACTACGGAAGCCAAACCCTGCAGGCAAGTAGGACAACGCTTAAACTTGTTTTTTTTTTTTTTTTTTTTTTTTTTTTTTTTTACCACCCGTCTATAGCAGTGTGTTTGGGGAGCTTTATTGAACTCTTTCGGTACCATGAAAAAGTGAATGGTTCTGAGAGCTTGCAAATAGGTTTTTATAAGCACGAACTCTAGCCAACCCTCACCAACGAATGTCAAAATATAACATGACCCCTTTTTCCTACATGTGTATGTTGCTTAACTGAGCTATATAAGTAGCAGATTTTTCAGTTCCAAATTTTTTAGGGATAATTACAAATGCTGAGAAGCCAAGGATATAAAGATCAGAACCGTCAATAAATGTTTGTAAAGTAGAAAAGTTTAAATAAAGCCTCTTTTCTTATTATATACATAGGGGTTGCGTACGCGTCATTTCCTTTCCTAAATGTAAAGTTTTTGAAGGCCCTGTAATAGAGCAGGCGACTCGGCAGAGTATAGTTAACCAAATTTGAGTAAATGAAATATATTAACGAATAATTAAAAGCGCTTGCATTGTGTGTCATTACCCTCCCTGTATGTGGTTGTCTTTCCTGCTCTATAACTTTCTAGTGTACGATATCTACAATTCTGCTGTAAAATATTCTGAATAGTAACTTAGAAGATGATCCCAACACAATCCTTTTGTGTTTCTTTAAGCAAAGACATGATAAAGCCTCACTGTGAGATTTTGCTGGAAAGACATCAGTATAGTAAAGAAAAGCCTTGAATATCTTATTTACTAGCTGTAAGACGTGGTCACACCTATCCGCATACATTTTTGTATTGCTTTTTGAAATCCATGGTTAGCGTTAAGCTCCCTCATGGTTATTGGGGACCTGAAGTATTCATTTTCCCAACTGAATTATCCAACTCCGGTGACACGGAATTACTAAGTATGAAATAAGAGGTCTAATAAAATCCATTATGAGGGTGTGCGTTTCAGAACATTGCTAAATGAACAAAACCGGTCGTTTTCAGTTGCTTATTCCTCGCTTCTAAGCAAAGCTTGCAGATTAAAACGGTCTAGGTCTTTTATGGTCCATGGCTTCAAACCTTTGCGGCATGTTTTGCAGGGTAAGCAATCCAGTTTGCCGTCAAAAAATAAAAATTGGCTCCAGGAACGCTTGTTAAAAGCTAGGGCTCTAATCCCACTTGACGTGTGTAAAAGATCTTCGCAATTGTTGAAGTTCTGGAGGAGACTCCTCACATTAGGAGTTTTCCTTGGTGCTAAAAGTAAAGCGAATACAAGTTTATAAAGCAGCGGAAACAAACAGGGAGCATATGCAGCTGGTCGAAAGCGCGTTGATCCTTACAGCTTGCTCTTCTATTTTCAGTATATGAGTTTATAGGCTGATAGTTGTACTCATTAATAATTCGAACGGAAAGCGGCCGCCGCTTTTCACTGGAGACGAATAAAAAAGGCCATGTACTGTTCGATGTCAGTGCCCGTTAAAGAACTCCTGGTGATCGACATTTTCGGAGCCCTCCACTGCTCCGTCTCTCATAGCCTGAGTTGCTTTGGGAGTTAAACCCTACAAACGTAACCAAACCAAACTAAAACAAAATCTCGTCACAGACAACGAGGCGTCAGCTCTTTCAGAACATATAAGGGAGTAGGGATGTTGAAAAGGAGATGAATCATATTTTTTTTTGTGCATGCATCCTTCGCTTCCTTTTAACGTTTTTGAAGAAGCGAGGTAAAGAATTTTAGCAAGATGCCCAGACGGCAAGATGCGACGAACTGCTCGACGCTATTGAGCTCTGTGGTTGATGCCTTATTATTCCATGTAGGGCTTTTTTTAGGCCTATATTTACTTAAAACATTTGTCAAGCAATGTTGCCTTAGTTTAGCTGGCTTTCACAGAGCACTGGCATTTATTCAATTTATGATGTTCACAGTGAAAGCGCTTCTTTCTGCATAACGATAATCAGGTTTACATGTGCAGAAGCAATTGTGTGGTGTGCCTTGCAAATTACCAGCGTGTAATTCGAACATCGCTGCTCATTACGCACCTGTTCTTAAGGCTATTTTTTTTATTGATATTCGGCTCTCAGTGCGCTTACTTCACCCACCCACGGCCACTATCTTAGTCAACTTGACCCCTTCTCCAAAAACTTCATTTTCATCTCAGGATCGGCCTTAGTACTCTAACCCACTGGCGACAGAGCGGCTGCCATTTCTGCCTTCTCGCGCTCAGTGCAATGTGCTAAGATGGGTCACACGAGTCCGAAGGATTACTCTTTCGATTCCAGTAGGAGAATTTAGAGGCACCGCAAAGGTCTCTCTTGGTTGTGATAGAAATTTATTTTTTTATACATTTTTGTTGTGTCAGCTTACAAGATTCCTAGAAATCTCCCCAGCCTGCTTGGATCACCAAGTTTGCGCACTATAGAGCTGATGATATATAAAGGTTTTGAGGCGCTTGCTGTCTCCATGTGAAACCGAGGTAAAAAAAAACTGGTAAACCTAGCTACGTTACTCGCAGGGTCTCTCCCAGTGATGTTGCGATACGTCTCTGCTGCTAAAGGTGTGGCCACAACACCTCTTCAACTTCCGTTATGGTGGCTGCATGATGCTGTCGTGTCGCCCGCGGCTATTTCTTGCCCTCCGATTTCACTGTGTTACTTCAAGCGACCATTGATTACCTCCTCTTTCCAGTATATGCATGCCCCTATACCAGCTGATGTTTTTGATTTCTACAAAGATATCACGAAAAATGCAGCATATACATGGTATGTATATCTCGCCAGTGTTCATGTTATCCAAGTAGGTTTGGTAGTGTCCGTCTGCGCTTAAGGTGTGTTTGCCTCGTCAGCGTTTTCAACCCCTGCTCACTTAATGCGTCCACGTGACCCGCGTTGATAGCAGAGTTATTTACACTTTCCTTTTACTCCTCTTTACCCTACAGGGCATTGTACACATCTACGGAGTCCATGGACTGTGTACTGGTGCCCAGAAAGGCGAACGTTCCGAAGGTCGCAACGTGATGGTGGGCACGAACTCTGCGTTTAGTGTTACGTTTCCTGTCGTGCCATTACGAGAAGGCACCTTCGTGATCAAGGTCATTGTGCTAAGCTCACATGGTGTGGACATCGTCGAGAAACAACTTAATGTCGTGGTAAGAAAAAACTACCCAAATTTCCTCTCAATGCAATTGAGTTTCAATCTCGGATGTTTCTGTGGTGGCTTTATCCTTTATAGTGTGTCGCTAGTAGGCTACGAAATGTAAACTCGAATGAAAGACAAGGCAGGAACAAAATGATACGACGTTGCTCAACATGCTTGTGAACTATGGTCCCAGTGCAACAATCTGCTTGTGAATTTTCCAAACACATATGGCGGCCTCCCCCCACCTCTCCGACTCTTGCAACTACACAGACCCAACCGAGATGTTCCGTTTATACATGATATGTAGTTTTCTTCCATTCATAAGTGTACGCTGAAAAAGGGCATTGAAGCAGGGCATAGCAAGTTGGAGTTCATGTTAGGGCGTGCGAATACGCAGCATCCCTTGAAGTTAGGATGTTAAAGACGCACTTATGCAATTATTAAGTTACTACGGTCCACTATATTTTTCCCTGAACCCCTTTCTACTCTCGTGAAGTAAGCGAGAGGTTCAAGCTTTGTTCGCCCGCTTTAGCCGGGGAAGCAATTCATTTTCCCAAAATATCAATTATGCAGACTTATAGAGGGCATGATGCATTCCTACGTGCTGATGTAATATTGCTTTTTTTACAAACAATTGAATATTTATAGCGTGTAGTCCAAATTACATCGCATAATGTTAGAACAGAAAAAAAAGACGACGCCATCGTATTCAAATAAAAGAAAACTATAAAGATCCCAAAACAAACATTAAAACAAAGTAAGTAGGAGCGAACAGTTACGTAGAATATACAGTGAACAAATATTAGGCCAGATCAAAGTTTATCGAAAGGTCAAAATATTTTTCAAATATTTGACATTTTGTGGCAAAACATTTTCTTACAGCCTTCATTTTTCGATGAGGCGTTGTTGTCGGAAAGTTGATCGGTAGCGGCGCCCGTACGAGATGAGGCAGAAACGATTAGTAGATCGTGGGCTCGAAAAAATAAACAACCTCCTCAGAAGGAGAGGCCGCGGTAGCGTTGCCCGAGAGACTGCATATCCACAGAGCACACAGCCCCCGGCGTTATGGGGTCTGTCTCTTTATTCCCTCGGTCGGTTGCGCGCTGCGCGCCACCTTCAAGGACACGCTCTGGTCGGTCATTGCCCTGGACAATCATGTCGGGGCATACTCGGAGGAAAGAGAAGATCCCATAAATTCCACTATATAGGAGATAGGCTGTGACGCCCATGCACTTTATAGAGCGCTACTGCAAACAGAATGGTATACCCAATCGAACTCGAGTCTTTGTGCTGAGTTGTTCGATGTCTATTGATGAATGCATGTCTGGAATATCTGCAGAGACGTGAAGTAAGCAGAACACCCCACGGGAAGTAGACTACTAAGCACATCGCCCGTCAACGTGACACTAGAGTTGATTCCTCCCGAAAGAATGAAAATGTCCCAGCTTTTGTCACTTACTCTAGCCAGAAACACCTCATTTCCGCAAAATGTCAAATATGTCGGCCCCTCTGCAGGGTTCATTTTCAGATATTACATCAGCTTATTACCGATGGCATGAGAAAGTGTAATATGAAGCCTTTCACAATATAAAGAATAGACAATAAAGAGACATCTGCAAAACTTTAATAGAACATATCTGCAGTTTCATAGCGCATACAGGTCTTTCAACGTGGAAGAAGATAAGAAACCAGACCTTTCAGCTGTTTCTGTACTTCAGCGTTTTTTTTTATTCGTGGTCCAATGCTCCTATCACATTTGCGGAATTTGTTGCAGTCAAACACGTCAGGTGCTTTATTTTTATTTTCTAAATGACATTCCGTGTAAATTAGGACAGGTTTCCTGTCTTTGGCCACATAAGTTATAGCTACGCAGTCCAACACAGCCAGCATAAATGCCCACTTTGTACATATTTATAAATATATCCGTTATCTCTGGTAGTGGTCCTTGTGACACGCAACCGCAAGAGAGAACACTCAATGCCGCTCGTTCAATCCAGGTTATTATAAAAAGCGTGCCTCCAACAGCCATAGGATTGGCTGAAAACTGATCATAATTCACAACCAATGTCACAGCCGTGGTACCTTGCAAACTACATTTACATATGCAATTTAAGGAAAGCTGCCTGTGTCTATTTCCAGCGACTGGGAGTTCTAGTTCACGGACAAGATATTCCAGAGAGAAAAGCAGCCATTTTTCGCATTACGAATACGAGTGTATGAGGGGCGTTCGTAAAGTTCGTATTATCTGCATGAAGAAAGAAAAATACAAAAATACGGCTTCAGTGTCAGTTTTATCATTACATACATATTCCCTACACAAGACCACGCATTTCTGTCTTTGATGGACGAGCTGGCGCAGACAATTATATAGCTCTGGAAATATTCGTTATTTGTGCTGTGTAGGAGCCTTGACTTGAAAAATCTCCTAATTGTCGTCCTGGTAGCTTTATCACCTTTGTGTTCTTCGTGAGAGGAAGAGAAAGAAGTTATTTTGTGGGAGGTACGGTGAATATGAAGCATGATATATTATTTCGTAGTATAAGACGACCGCCTGTAGTCATCACCTGTGCTGAGTTAAGCGATGCATTTTCATCGAGCAAGCAAAACATTTTCGCGAGCTTACAGACACCTTAATCATGTACTCGTGGCTGAAAGGAATGACGAGGACATAATTTGCACTCGTCGTAACGTGTTCCACTATTTATTCCAGTTATCAACTTGCCAGCGAGGGTTAGAGCCCCTACTCTCGTCGCAATTTCTGGTACACCAGCCAGACACGGTCGTGAGCTTCGTCCAAGCTTGTTTATGTGACTTAAAATGATTTGCGTCATTTAACGACACTCTTATATTGTTGTTTTACATTGTTTTATTATTATTATTGTTTTACACCGCCAACAGCTCAACATCAATATTCATTGAAATACAGCTCTTGAAATGCAAAAAGCGCACCACGGTGAACGCTTCAATTTCTCGATGGATGCTGCCATTTTTTTTTTTGCGGTGCGCTGGGGGTATTTTGTGGCGCTATATAGGACATAGTTTTTACATTCCACTGAAATTAGGTAGATGTGCGTTCGTTGACATGCCTCTCGTGTACAGGGTTTTTAAAGTTATGGTACCTATAAAACGCAATGTTTGAATACCTCTCGTACTGTTATTTTTAAGAGTTCTAATTCAAATTTGGTTGCTATCTCAATGCGATTATCGGCACGTTGGATCCGTACAATATTGCTGAACATTCACATCAACAAAGGAGCAAACTGTCGGCGAGGCTAAGGATAGCGTTGGGGATGTTTTAGTCTTTATTTGTACTGTTGACCTAAATTAGTACTCTGCAGATGGTAGCGATAAAGGTAATGGATTACAAAGTAGAATGAAAAACAATGCACCGATGTTGGAAACCGAGCCCCATTCCGTCAGATTATCTCGTACGTGTGCTCTTACCATATTGTCGCGGACAACAGGGCAAGACGTGAACGACAGGGCTAAGCTGTAGGAACAGGCAGCGTTCTGAACACAGCTCGCGAGCCGACTTCAGTGTCCTCTTCTTCCAGGCGCAGCAAGAACATAGGACACCAGGTGGCAATAGATATACTGTCATGTCTCATGGATGGATGGAAAAACTTTATTTTCGTCAGAGCGCATGTATGAATGAATCCGTGTTAGATGGCCATCAATCCATGGCTGACGGCGACCTGGGTGGCCCACTCCACGGCCCTGGTCTGGACGACCGGGTTTGAGCTGGCCAACACGGCCTCCCACTGCTCGAGGGAAGGATCACGCATAATATCCGCCGGTGGCGGTGCTATGCTACAGCTCCATAATATGTGGTCATAGGTTGCCAATTCCTGACACCATTTGCACTCCGGCTGAATGTCCGGGTAGATTTTGCTCAACACGTATGGGTTGAAGAAACATCTAGTCTGCAATCGTCACCAGACGCATTCCTGCGCCTTCACCAATTGCTTGTCCGGGGGTGGGTAAATCCTCCGCTCAAGTTTGAAATGATTAGTAATGTCATGAAAGGATACCAGCCCATCTCTCGTGGACCTTCGCGGAACGTCCGGCTCACCTACTCGGCTGACGAAACCTCGAGCATTCATGTGAGCCGTCTCATTCCTAGGATTCCCAGAGTGTGCTGGTACCCATACAATTTCCGCCTCCGTAGTCCCTCGCCCCGTGGCCCGATTCAGCAATCGCGCCGCTGTGACAGATATTCTGCCCCTCGCCAAATTTCGGATGGCTGTTTTGGAATCGCTGAAGATCAAGTCAGCATTACTACTAGTAATAGCTAGTGCTATCGCCGCTTCCTCTGCAGTTTCTGGGGAGCGGGTTTTGACTGATCCGGAGGCGATCAAGCGTCCCCGCCCGTCCACCACCGCAATTGCAAATGCGTCCTTGTCCTTATACTCGGCGACATCTACATAGACTCAAATTCTTTACCTCAGCATATTGCAAAGCTGAAACATCTGCTGCACTTCACTCAAACTTCGCATCAGCAAGTATTGTACTGATCAGCAATTTTTCGTTTTTTTCTCCGGATTTAGGATTAGTGAATTAGAGACAATAATATTTTCCACTCCTGAAGTTAACTCCTTTGCATATGTTCCTCCAGACATCGCAGAACATTTCGCCTTGGCGTGGCGTTCCTTAGTTCTCGACGGTCCTCCTTATCTGTCGTGGGCTGTCTTCCTTGATTACTTACTTGATTTGTTCACTAAATAGAGTAATGAAGATTAAGCCTGTCATGACTGACGATGCATCTCCTTTTAAGCTGCAGTAAACGCACAGATAAACGACGTATAAAAGGAATAAAAGTGCCTATGACTAGTGTCATAAAGGCGTAAGTAAAAAAAAAAAAAAAATAGAGTTCATCAAATATAATCAGCGTCACACTCGTCGTTAGTCGGACACAACTCAAGCACGCAACGGTGATGAACGCTCTTATAAATAGGCCCTCAGCAAGAGCTGTCGACCGGCCCGCTTCCCGTCACTGATTACACGCTGAACGTGAAATCCCGTTGATTAGGGTATGCTATTCGCTTTTATTTTTTAATGACTTTGTTTATTACCCCAGGGCATAAAGGAATACGTAAAAAAATTAAAAGGAGTGTTATTCACTTCGTTTCTCCGGGGAGGTAGAGGTGAAGGTTAAGCGACAATATACGATCTCATCGTGCCGATAATCGCTTTGAGATACAACCCAATTCGGCTTAGAACTTTCCAAGATAACTGCATGACGTCTTTTCAAAAAGTGAGTTCTATCAGCACGATAACTAAAAACTGTGCACACGAGAGGCATGATAATGAACGTACGTCTACCAAAATTCAGCGGAATATAAAAACTACTTTCTATAAAGCATCGCAAAATACTCCTAGGGAATCGCCAAAAAATGACAAATTCATCGGGAATGGCTTCAAGGTATTCAGAACCGAAACACTCGTCAGCTAATAGTAGAGAATGTGTACAGGCAATCTTGAATACATGAGTAGAATAAGAGCGTTCTCCCACAGTTTCGGCCTTCCCAGTTGACCGCATTCCACGTGATGCTCACGGCAACTAAGGGCGTTTCACGTCCGCCGCTGTGGATGAGTGGGGCGCTGGTGAACACTTTAAAGTTTCAAGTGGAAGCAACATTAATACCCAGAAAAGTACGTTGGGCAGCCGTCGATGTAGTGCAGTTCGTAAGAGCACCGGACGCGATATTTCGAGCTCGCGGGATCGTTTCTGACCACCGGCGCATTGTTTTTCCTTCTACTTTGTAACCAATTATCTTTATTGCTCTCTTCATTACATTACTAATTTAGGTCAGCAATAAAAATAAGAAATAAAAGGAAATCCTCTCTCCTTTTCTTGACTTCGCCCGACTGTTGTCTTCTTCCGTTTGTGTATCATAACGAGCCACTGATTTCTCCTTTCATTTTCTGCCCATGAGAAAGAGTGGCTACATTGTCTTACCTACTTGACGCGCCAGCAACACTGATGTGGCTATTGGCTGATTAACACGTGAGGCGTAAAATATCTGTCAAAGGCTGGCATGCGTCTATGGGGAGAGCGCGGAATAATTTCGGTAATGATAGTAGAAGATATCAAGCAATTATGGAAGTATTTAAACTGACGTCCTTGTGAGCAACCGCGACAGGAGCCCGACATTCGGCTCTAGCATGAATATTCTAAATGCCGCTGGGTATCCGAAGCTGCTACTTGAGATAAAGTTTTCGAGAGAAGTGCTCAAAAATGAGCAATCTGCTTTCACCAATGAGCACTCCTGTTTTCACTAATGAAGACAATAGATGTTTGCTGATAAACTGCTTACTATTCTTGCAGGCAGAAGGTGTGCCAGTAGAGAAAAGGGTCTCGGTGCCGATTGACCCAAGCAATGCTGCGAGAATCGGCACACTCAGAGCGATGGCGGATATTTATGAAGGTGAGACCCTGAGCTTCGTTGCACATGTTTATTTACCTTGTTGTTAGCGAGGCGCTTCATGACCACACGACGTCCTGCGGCAGCGCGCGAGTTCGCGGTTCTTGCTCTGGTGTTTTGTGGCTTCTTATTTTCATTGGCGCAAGATAGACATTTTTTACATATAACGTGCAAACACTATCCACGCGGGTTGAATCACTGTTCTCTAGGAATAGACTCCAGGAAATTACCCACTTGGGAGAAGCCATTTCTGAGACTTTGTCCACACATCGGATAAAATATCGGCCTTGTTTGGAGTAGGGAGAAATGTAAAATAAAGCTGTCCGCGGATACTGTCTCGCTCCTTTTCGTTTCATACCGTTTGCTCTTGTAGCTTCTCCAAATTCTTCTTATTAGGTCTATTACTTAAATATCCAAACATGCAATTTTAATAGCTTTCCTTACACTGTCTTTCCGCAGCAGCCCACGTTTGCAAGTGCAACGCAAGGAGAAAATTTAAGCCATGCCGAAATCTTGAACAAGAAACATTGAAAAGTGAATTTCTTCGTATGCATGCTGCAGTCACTCTAGTCGAATAAAACACCACGAAAAAACGTGGACGCACCAATGCTGCACATTATACCACATGCAGCCATATGGAATTCAAAGGAGTATTATCATGCATGATAAGCAGTTCACTTTTTTCGCGTACAAATAAGGCATGTCGCAACTCTTTTAGCAGAAAAGTTTACATGTTGCCAAAAAAAAACATTTTTCGTGCGTTGGCTTATATCGCCCAATGGCAGACCATCACAAATTTAGCGGCGATCTTTATAAAGGCCTCTACCATTGACTCGTTCTTAATTGATGACTACACAGAGAAAAATGGGCATTGGCAGGACATTTATTGCTTAGAGAAGATAAGAGATGATCGCCAAGAGTAACAAATTGGGTTCCAAAGGAAAAAAAGCGTAGTAGGGGGCGACAGAAAGGTAGGTGGGTGATGAAGTTAACAAGTTCGATGGGGTCAAGCGGATGCTGCTAACACAGGACTGGGTTACTCGGAGTGATATGGAAGATCCCAGCTACCTGCTGCGGGTATAGTTCGTCTGATGGCGATGATGATGATGATGTCGGCACCAGGTTCTGCCCTCTCGCTCCCGCACGCTTCTCAATCTTCTTTGTCCTCTTGATTCTTTGGATTCAGATGACTATGTTAGTTTTTCATTTTAATTCAATATGTTAACGCAAGAAATAATTTGCTATCTTCATGTCACACTCTATGTCCTAGCCAGCCCCTTTGTTCGCGAACAAAACTGCAGTGATACAAGCATGAGATTGTTAAAAGAAAACTATAATCGGTGGAAAATTGTTCTCACAAGCAGCAGTTTGGTGATTACTCGGTTAATTTTGTAAAACAAAGAAATTGGGACTACCAAATTTTTCTGGAAGAAATAAATTCCCCTCATTCTTTTGTTCATTAGTAAACACTGAAAAAACGCTTGTTTGTCTTTATTCCCTGCATAGGCATTTAATGGTAAAAGTTGATGGCAATGGTCAATCGGTAAAGTGAATTATTACTCTGGTCACATACTGCCATGAACAATTTGGATGCCTTAACTTACAACTCCTTTCCCCTTTCCAAATGCCTGGGAATTAATCACGCATAATATGAAAGGACCTATATTAACCTGCTTCATTTTGTGTCTCCTTATCCACAAATTGTTTTGTCCGTAAGTCCTTTTAATGCGAAAAAATTTCTTGGATCGTGGGCGGCCTGGACAGGATGTATGACTCCTATAAGTGTGCAAGAAATGGCTACGATAAGAAGGAAGTAAGGTTAAATAAGCGAATCGCATCCATGCCAGGAGTGGCAACCCTTTTCAAGAAGCAAGCGCTTTTGGTTCCAGTAACCCCGCAGTAAGAAATAGGAAGTTGTTACGGTGCGCTGTCACTCGCTATCAAATTTGGGACAAGGGAAGAGGCTGATAGCGAACGTATGAAGGTTTCAGTACATATAACGATTATTGCGACATCATACATTCTTTACATCTTTTTTAATGCCTTTAAGGCGTACACCCTCTCCTAACGCGTGTTGTAGTTCCTTTTCGTCGTTAGCCATTCTCCTGACGGTCCAGCAGGCGTGCCGTGGTTTTCTGAAATCCTTTGGGCATTTCTTTGTTTTGTTTATGGCCTTCTCCCAATTTGTAATTTTTAATTGTACACCCTCTGCTCCGGCCCATTTCCAATGCTCTAAAAACTGTTATTAGTTAGTAAGTAGAGCGTACTGGTCTTTTTTTGCTTCCGTAATAGCAACCATTAATCTATTTCATTGGCAGTTAGGCTGATGGATAATTTTTTTTTTTCAATTAGATAATGCTGGCCGAGATGGTTTGCATATCACAACGGCGCATAACCAAGTTAAGACAAAGGAATGGAAGACACGAAAGGTGCTTAGATTGAAACTGAGGGTTAATAAAGAAAATAGGGAGGACGTTAATGTGTAATAACAGGTGTCATTCGGCCGTGCTAGGAAAATTGTCTCTGATGTCATAGTTTTCAGATTCTTTTTCGTTGTAGAGGGTTAGCTAACACAGGTGCTGCCACCATAATAGAATATCCAAGGGTTCAAATCGCTTCTCGACATAGTGTTTACTGCTTAAAAAGTTGATTTGCCTTTTATCCGGTCAATAACATCAGTTCAATGGGCTGTTTTTACTTTGCAATGTAGAATTAAGTTCGCGTCTCGAGTTAAAAGTCATAAACACTTTTTTTGCCCCCGCCGGGGTGGACATTGTAGGACGCTAACTACTATGCCCAAGGATGCGGGTTCGAATCCCGCCCTCAGTAGCTGCTTTTCGAATGCGGCGAAAGTGCACGCTAAAGAACCCCAGGGGGTCAATATTTTCGAAGCCCTTCACTACGGCGTCTCTCATAGCCTTAGTCGCTTTGGAACGATAAACTTTACGAAGCAAACCTTAACACTTTCTACCATACAATTTTAGGATAGGCACCCTATGCAGTACGTTTCTTCAGGTGAAATACTCTTCGTATTGCCGATATGATAAGCTTTGCCTTGTTCGTCTACAGAGGCAATTGATCCGGTGACGAAGCAACAAATAATCTCAGTGAACACACTGCTGCCGCCGGATGCTGTGCCAGGCACGAAGAGCTGCTCGCTAGCGGTAACAGGTAAGCCAAGGCACACCTTGGTTTTGTCTTCTTTTCAAGATAGTTATAGGTAACTGCAACGTGAGCTGCTGTGTTCGGCTAACTCTATTACGCATAGTGCGTCTGTGCAGGGCATGTGGAAAGCGTAAACGAAATGAAGGCTATGGTAAACGCAGTTCCGATAACCTTCCATTATCTTGCCAAATTGCCGAAACACGTTGTTCTTTTTTAGAGAAAGAAGCAAGGAAAATAATTGTTGAGAGCAGCTATGGAGGCCACTAAAGAAAGTTGTGTACATTTTGAAAGCTTTCTCGATATAGAAACAATTACTTGCCATCCCATTTCGCACCCCATGACTAAGATCTTTGAAGGGCAGTCTTTACAAAACGAAGCTAAACAGTAGGTGCTTCTTAGTTTGTAAACTTATCCAGAAAGTCTTCGTTTTCATGAGAGCGGCCAACGGGCCATTTAACGAAATGAAAAAAACCTTTCTGTTTGAGAAGCGATACGTTTTAGATCAAGCGCAAGTGCAGGGTTGACAATAACAGGAAAGCAATTGGGGCTACTAAAGAACATAACGTGCGGGTTAAGGCGTCACGCTCCTATTGACCGCGAGTTTAGAATGTGAGATTAAAACAAATATGGTGTTCCTCGACATTTATTACTTCTACTAATGAAGCCTCAAACCCTTCGCTTCTTTTGTTCTGTATGCAGAAATTTTCTAAGGCCAGTATACATTTTTGGCCACCTTTATTTCTTCACTTCAAAAGCCAGGATTAAATTTGTTATTTGTTTATTGGGCAACGATCACTTGTTGCGATGCCGTGAAAAGTGGCCCGGGAAGTAGCTTCAGCAAAACCTGCAGTCATCTATATTTTTTTTCTTTTACAAACCTGCAGACCAGAACTCGTGTTATGCAACCACTGTCACGCTCTTGCCTCCGCGTGAATTATTGCCATGCAAGAATATGACCCATCGACCAATGGAACCTTTCTTTACGTGCAACTCTGCGCTACCAGAATAGGTCTTTGAAGGGCTGCCTTTAATGTAAGGAAGGCAGGTGCTCAATATTTTTGGTCATAGAAAACGATCGCTTCCCGATGTGCGAAGGAATGGAGCTTCTTTGCATTCACTTCCTGTCGTCATGATGTAGAAAAAATGAACCGCTTAGCAATATTCCGTGATGACATCAGTGAGTCCATACTTCCGTCATGGGCAACATTTGACAGGGATAAAGTTTGCAGCTGCAAAACTAGTAATATTTCTATTTACTACTCGTAAATGGCCTGTCATTATACATACCAGACCTCAGTAAGTGCTAAACGCCCATACAAGCGATGTCTGTAATAAAATGAAACAAACGTGCTATTTGAGGTAGAACGTGGAGGTAGGGTCTATGTCGGGATTTCGGAGTGAAAGCTCTCGTTAAGCCAATTAGCAAACAAAAGCAGAAAGCCAGCAGGGACTCATTATGAGATGAATAAGCAGGAAGCCAACAGAACAGAAACTGACCTCCCAAAGAACGCATATGAGACTTTTGTGTGTGTACGAGTATGAATTGATAATAATATCGAAAATAATTAACTCAAAATTCGAAGAAAGGTAACGATATTCGCCGGCGGAATCTAAAGCAAGCACATTTGATTGTTTTATAAACCAAGAACGTTTTGCATCTACAGGTGATGTCAAGCCTGAACGACCAATATGGTTTTGCTGACACGCTAAGGAAAGCCTGAGACAAATTTTCACTGGACAAAACATTTCATGTTAATACGTTTCACTCGTCTTTTCGTGTATTTGCTTGCTGGTAGCGCATGGCCATAGAAAGGCGAAAAGAGGCATAGTAGCCGAAACTAAGCTTTAGAGTAGTTAACATACGTGCTGTTCTTCCCGTCATTTCACTTTGCGTGGTAGATGAAAGTGTACAGTGGTTGATAAGTTATATATCAAGCTTTTAATATGTGAAAATTGTAGTTCCTTCCCTCAACTTGGCTTCTTATTACTACGTTGAACTGAGTTTGTAAGCTAAACATCGCTCCTTTCTTTCTTCGAATATATTTTTAGTCGGCACGAGAAAGCACTGGTGATGTGGTATTAATATGACTAAGACTTTTTTGTCTGATTCAGTCAACTACGTCTGAAGCAAAAAACCTTCTCGCACGCATATAACAAATGAAACGCCTCGTGAGAGGATGTTTTTCTTTGAACCTGTTACAACAAACCAGAGAAATGGTTTTAATACGTATGTCAAACAGGAAATCGCATGAGACCACCTGTCCAAGAGACGCTCGAACAAGTGGAGACACTCCTGAAGATGCCTGCGGGGAACGGGGAGCATAACGCTCTACTTATGGCGCAAGCGCTGTACACCCTCGACTACCTGACACGGAGCAACCTAACAGACAAAAACCTGAAGAAGAAGAGCCATGGATTGCTGTCAGAAGGTATGACCACTTCTCTGAGATAAACTGCATTATATCAGACATTTTCACTACTACGGAGTGGGCAGTGAGTAAGACATTGCTTTGTTTGGCAATCCTATATCGGAGACGTACTTGGTAGGCCAAACTGTCTACTCTGCATTATGTAGCTTTCTCTATTTGACGAGTTTTGCAAGCTGATTCACACAGACGCATCCTACTAATTTTTTGTTTCAATGCGCGTCTTTTTACAGTATACTAGATTGTTTTCGTCTTATTCCAATGCTGGGCGCGTAAATTCCGTGTTCGAAAACACCTGCAACGAAGAAAGATTCACTCTTCAACCATACGTTGTTAAAATTTTGCCATGAGCTTGTTGATGATACTGCACACGTTGTGAATTCCAGCACTAAATTTTGTTTTTGCTAATCGCGGATTCACCAAATTGTTCGAAGAGAAAACGCGGTTTTCGACTTTAAACTCATTTTTTTGATACTTTGAGCTCGGAAATTGCCAAAGTGGGAGTATACATTTAATTAATGTGGAAATGTTGTATATCTGTATAGAAGAATGTTGTATATCTTAAGACCAAGCTATGATATACCAAAGTTTTTACCTTTATTAAAAAAATATAAAACTCGGGGATAAAGCGTACATACAAACCTACTGAACCGCCGATAATTGTTTACCTTAAAAACATCTTTGTACTCGTATTTGTTTACACGAAGTCAACCTCCTCGTATTAGATAGAACCAGACGTCTGCCTTTATGATTACATCAAATCCTGCAAACCCAAACTGCGAATTCGACAATCACTTATTTTCAACTTTGCACTCAGGTGAGAATGGACGCTACGGGGTTTGTTGAGTGAAGAAGTTCTAGCGCAACGGAAAACAGTCAGCGTACGCAGCGAAGTGCGCCAAACCATTGCGTATGAGACTATATTCTTGGGCTTTCTTGACAGCATATCAACGGCAACTATCTTTCCGCAACGTGAATGGGTCTTTCTCGACATTCAAGGGTACCCCAGGAAGCGTCTGGTAAGCCTCTCATTTCATTTTGAGTCCTGTAAGTTGTACGTTAGTACTCTCTAACAACATCGACACCACATTCCATCATTCCACGTCTTCGGCAGTAATACCATTCATGACTGCGCATGCACAAAAAAAAAGCAAAAAACTTAGGTTGTTTTGTCATTCTTTCAGCTCTTAGATGTTACGCTTTTCGGCTGCAGAAGAGCAGGGTAATGGCCACAAAAACTCTTGATGCGAGCTTTAAATATTAAGCACCTGCTTGTGGACAATGAGATCATCTTTCAAGACCATATGTGAAATCCTCAATTTTGTGAGTTTTATGTGTCTTATCCAACTGCAGAAACAGGCCTTATGCCAAGAAACCTTTTCCTTTCTTTGATTTTCAAGTTACCTTGACCTAATCAAGTGTGGCTGTCTAGGATTTCGTGGTGTTCACACGAAAGAATACTGGGTTCTCCTTTCCGCAAAGCGTAATTCAAACCGAGACCCAGGCACCGCCGCTGTGGTGCAGTACTCAGGTGAGTACTGCA
>JAJIZL010014177.1:0-82593 GCA_023969395.1 Amblyomma maculatum | reverse complement strand
AACTGAAGATTTTTCCGCAGGGATTAAGGGCTTTTATAGAGAAGTCGTAGCAAGTGTTTGGGTCCTTTCAGCGCGGTTTTCAAGTGATTATTTGTCTACAATAAAAGGAAAGAAATTGCACCATGCATTTTGTGACATTATGTTCTCTGTGCCTTTGTACAGGGCCATTTACGATGGAGGCCCAGGTGCAGATGTTTTAAAAACGGTAAAAAGACTACAGGTGACACCAGGAGCAAAAACCTGCTTTTTTAAAATTGCACACCAAAACCTTGCCGGTAAAAACATTTTTGGAGAAAAAGGGATTATTCATACCCTGGCGATCTCACTGTTTAATATGCAGGAAGCCATACACCATAGACCATGTTTTTTTACACTGCTAGGGAAGGAGTATATTTTCGGGATGATTTGCAAAGAACGCTGATGAAAGATTTTTCGCTAAACCCGCATGGTATTCGGTACTTATGCGTAGAAAGTGAGGATGAGGTACCATTTGATTTAATTATGCTCATGGGCCTCCACTCTATATGGCGCTCAAGAATGGCGGGATTCCTGACTACTGTGTCAGAGTACCCGTGTTCGATCCCGACCGCCTGCGGCTGCATTTCGAAGCAGGAGAAGCGAAGACCCGTCCTTGTGTTGTGCTGTGTCAGTGCTCGTTAAAGATCCCCAGGTGGTCGAAATTGCTCTGCAGCCCTGCACTACGGCACCCCTTTCTCTTTTTGCACTTTCACTAGCACCTTACTCCCTTCCAATGCGACACAGTTCAGGTGCCCACAGATCAAGCCAGAAAAATAGGGCCTCTTTCCTTTTTTAGTGAACTAATTAACATTTTTGCATACATAACCTCTAGCACCACCGCCACCTAACTCGGCAAATAATTCGTTTACAGCGAATAAACGAAGCGGTCTCTGCCACACTTTCTCTGTAGACACCTGAAGATCGCAATAGAGGACGGGATGAAGGTGGGAGTTGAAGAGAAAAGAGAAAAGAAGATGCTGTAGTGGATGGTTGCAGAGTAATTTCGAGCACCTGGGAATTTGTAACCTGCGACTGACGTCGCAAAGCACCCTCACCTACCCCTCAACGTCATGCGCAGCCAAACTCATGGAAAAGGCAGTTCACGAGCGCCTCTCCAACTATCTACAGAAAAACGAGCTACTGCCACACACAATGGATTCTGAGCACACCTGTCCACCAATGATATGCTTCTGCAACTCAAACGCGAAGTCATTAATCCAGCACGCAGAAACATTGACCGAGCGCTTCTATCCCTCGACCTCAAAGGAGCGTTTGACAACATCAAGCACTGCACGATCCTCAACATCCTCCAGAGCACGAACTGTGGCCAGGCAATTTACTCGTATATCTACAATTTCCTTAAAGACAGAGCCGTTAACATCAGCATCGGCACGAAAGGAACCGCTCAAGTTGAGATGGGCCAGAGAGGAACTCCGCAAGGGGCAATATTACCCCCCCCCCCCCTCCTTCTACTCAACTTTACACTCCGAAATCTTTCACCACTTTTAAATCAGATACAGGGCATACGCAACGCCCTGTACGCTGACGATAACCATCTGGACAACCATGGGAAGTATGGGATTGATTGAAGAACAACTATAAACAGCGGGAACAACAGTTCAGAATTATGCACTACCATGTGGACTAACCTGCTGTCCCGAAAAATGTTAACTCCTAGTCTTCCGTCACCCCAAAAATAGGCAACCATCAACATTCCCTGATATCACCCATAAATATCAAGAACAACAACCTCCTCACGATCCAGAAACTCCACTTTGTGAGCGAGCAAATTGCCTGAATAACGACATGGAAATGATGGATGCAAGAAAAAGACACTCTCCGACTGGTGCAGGCTTTCACCGTAAGCCGTATCGACTATGCAACACCTTACCTCTACCTCAAGACGCTTGACATCAAAAACATCGAAGTCATAATCAGAACAGCCTACAGAAGGCCCTGGGCTTCCCTTTTACGACATCGATGGACCGGACTTTACAACTGGGCGTCCATAACACGGTAGATGAGCTGATAGAGGCACACCTGAAGGCGCAGATAGTGCGGCTCTCCACAACTCGAACTGGCCGACACGTCTTGAACGCTTTGAACATAAATTGCCCCCGACAGCTATAGACCTTAAAATCGACATCGCAGTCTCATGGAGAAGACAATTGAAGGCAACCTCTTTGCCGAGGAATATGCACCCTGATTTTCACCCGTCAAGAGGACAAGCACGAACGGAGGCTATAAAAACGGAATACGGTGAGCGCGAGGGCTTATGTTACGTCTAAGAGAATGATGACAGTCCTGGTAGTGCACCAAAATCAAACAGTGGATGAGCTAATATTGCCTACACTGGCTACAGAAGAAGTGGCGATTACCCTAGCTGCAACACACACTACCTCAGAATACATTCGTATTGATTCACAGACAGCATATCGCAATTAACTTAGGGTCAGGATTGCACCGCTAGCAGCTAAAATTCTGCAAGATAGTTACGACCGTGGCTAGCAACGCACACATAAACACTTATTATGGGTGCCAGGTCACCAGGTCATCCTAGGGAACGAGAGCGCACACGCCTGAGCCCGTGAATTCCTTCCCCGGTCACCGGATACGGATTTAGTGGAACCTCCTACCCCGTTACTAACTTACACAGAAATACTTCCGCACATAAGATTCTCCCGCCGGGTCTAGCCTCCACCAGCTAAGACACTGAACAAAGAGGAGGAGCTACACCTCCGCAAGCTACAGACCAACTCTTTCGACGACCCACGAAGACTACACGCAATAGATCCACAGTCATTTGGCTCACAATGCAAGTTTTCTGGGGAAAAGGCGGCCCTCTACCATATGGTGTGGCCATGCCGCGAAATCAGACTGTCACTATTATTATAGAAGAACGGAGGTTTGCGTTAGTTTGTGATTATTCATGTTTAAGCAACAGCGCCAAAGGACAGAGACGAGTGGAAGGAGGTACACAACAGTGCCGTCGTTGTGTATCCTTCCACTCGTCTCTGTCATTTTGCGCTGTTGCTTAAACGCGCACTATTATTAACCAGCCAACGCAGGAGGGGTGGGAGGCAGCTCTGACCAGCTCGGACGCAAGGAGTAAAAAAAAAAAAAAAGACTCGTCAAGAGGGCGCAGACAGCAGCCCCAATCGGGCTCTGGATTTTGGACTACAACCTCCGCTGTAAACAAACTTCTAAACATTTTCATTAAAATATTTTAACCACCACCAACACCTACCAATGAAAGCCTGAAATGACTTGACTGTTGCCTGACCGGTCTCCCTGTTACGTCGTGGGGGCGTTACTACGCGGTTTCTATGGTGTTGGCTACTTTTCCACCCTATATAGCTTAGGGTAACCGTAATCTTTACCAATAAGCATACGCATTGCTCCATTGCTCGCAGGTGTCGTTATTTTAGGTTGTGTTGTTTACACTGCACACGAGGGCTCCGAATGATGTGAACCCCTTTCGAAGGCCTGGCGTGTTTTTCTTACGACAAAACTCGAAAATATTCTTGGACGGTAGAGATATCCAGCCCAAATTACATCTTTTTCATGATGTTAAGCATTAATGTCTTAATTATATGTTCCGAATGTATTCCCAAACAAACCTGGCAGTTCTAGCTTCTTTTTGACTTTTTGTTTGCTATTCTGACATCGGCGCTATTTGCATGTTCCCGTGGTTATATTGAGGTCCGTTCTATTTTGACAAGTATTTTGGAACCTACCAGTACAGCAGCTCTTTCTTTCTTTGACTCCCACCTCCCTCACCTCCCTCACCTTCTTAGTACGCGGGTCAGGTGCCCACCGATAATTGCGGCTTATAAATGCGCCGTTACTTTCTTCTAAAGCAATATAACAACTTAATTACATGGTCTTCGCCAGTTACACCCCGGTTACAGCTTCAATGACCAGAGGTTGTCGGTGCGACTGCCTCATTAGTGGTGAAGCTCGACTCAACAAGACATTTACAGGCATTAACCCAATAAACCGTTTGACGCTGGTCCGCACCTTGGACACCAGCGAATAGCTTAAAATGTTGGACGAAATGGTTCCCCCCTCCCCAAGGCCTTGTAATTTTTGCTTACAACGACATGAAAATTTATTTGTACGGTAGAGATATTTAGCTTCGCTGCAATAAAAATAAATAAATCAGCCTGCTGCCACAATACATATTACCAAATGCGGCCGGATTCGTCGCACTCTCACCACTTGAGGATCAGCACAGTTGATTTGAACTTGTAACGAATAGCAGTTCCACGGCGATTGAAATCTGGTTATCACGTTGCTTGTAACCATGCTAAATGATGGTTTCTCTCATTTGTTTATTCCACAAGGCTAACAGCATTCACGACGCGTACCATGTGTGAAGCAAGTCGGTACGCCAGCGTCGACGATGAGGTCGTCAAGATGGGCTTGGCCTGGTTGATAAGCAAACTGCAGGTGAATGGAACACTTCATTACGATTGGCCACTGGTGGACAAGAGCATACAGGTAAGATGCGGTGGAAGGATTCCGTTAAGCAGCGCTGTTATTTATTACGGAGCTTTACCTACCTTTCAGGTTTACAATAACATCGTTGCACTCTTTACCGAAGGTGTCTGTTCAGTAGTACGTTGAATGTCTCGGCTAATTCCCAGCTGTATGCTGACGGCAATCGCCTGTATTTGAGCGTTATTTCAAGAAGCAGGCCCTCACCAAATGACAAGAATGGAAATGAATGACGTTTTGAGATCCCTGTGATTTCTCTTCATTCAGTTGTATTCCTTTTCTTCGGCGAATCGTTGTTTCAATATAGTGCTCTTGTCTCGCTATAAGCGTTTTTGTCAATGAACTTCTTGGACCAACTCTTGAGCATGGTGTTCCTTAAAATCCCATTCACTCGGAAGCAGTAACGAAAGCAGATTACAAACCAAGCATGCTGTAACACTAGAAGGTGTTACGAAAACGTTCATTTGTAGTTCTACTGTGCAGATCTCGAAATTCAATCTGCCGATGTACTAATTGCGACTGGCAGTAGCCGAGCGCGATAAAGATTTTCGAATGTTCTGTCCCCGCTTTAAAGCGACGGCGTTCCCCGAAAAACCTGCGTCGTCAGCCATCCGTCGGCCTTGACGTTGTGAGCGAAAACACTGACGCCGGCTCAACTTGGTTAAGCCTGGATATGCGTAGTGAAAGCTACCAAACGGATTGTTCGCAAAATCTGACTCGAACGTTCTCGTCGGCGATGCACTGGCTGCAAACCATATTGTCATCGACGATTCGGCGCATCTTCTTAGCATCTTCCGAATCTTCTTGCTTCATTTTACCGGCTACTTCATCTTCTTCCTTATCTCTTCCTAACTGGTTCTTGTTCCTTTCTTATGTCGTCTTCATCTTCTTCTTCTTGGCATCTCTCGAATATTGTTCTATTTGTCTGGCATCTTCTCCATCTTCTGTCTTCCTTTCTTTTTCTTCTTCCCTTCTTCTTTTGGTCGGAGCAATAAGTGTTTCGTGGTTAGAGCTCATGCGCAGTAATAACTATTGACGCATACCCGAAATGCGCCACTGGCTAGCCTCGTGTAGCTTTCCCTACAAAATCACGAGCATGGCACTGGCAGGCTGTAAATGGCAGCTGATATGTTTGAGCACTGTCCATATGGTTGGTATCCCATTTGGCAGAAGTTACCAACTTGGGCTACTTCTCACACAAGTGAGGTTGAGATCCGAAGCAGCCTGCCAGGCCCCTTGCATTTGCGCTATCCCTAGACCACAATAGTAGGTTGATACGGCTTTGTTAGAGCCGGGCTTTGCATAAGGGCTGATAGCCCACGCTAACTTAAGTTCCGCCCTTAAAGGTGGAACGTATCCAGTATAATTATAGTCCTGCAGTGCTCTTCGTGGCTTATGGATGTGTTATTGAAGAGAGAGGATGGGTCTCTATACATGATCATTACCAGCGCAACGCAGTCCTGACGAACAAGGGCGCTCCGAAAAAGGCAACAACCCATCATTATGCAGAAAACATTCGAATCATCCCAACGTGGCGGTGCCTTAGTTACGTCGCTCATGTACAGTGCTCAAGGATGCGGGATCGAATCCCGGCCGCAGCGGCGATTTTTTTGATGGAGGCGACAAGCAAGGCTCCCGTGTGCTGTGTGATGTCAGTGCACGTTAAAGAACCCCAGGTGCTCTAAAATTCTGGAGACCTCTACTATGGCGTCTTTCGTAGCCTGAGTCGCTTTGGGACTTTAAAACCTATAGCCAAACTAAACATTTGATTCCGGCTCACCAAGCGAGAGAAGAGTACGCACCAGTCGACAGGGTCCTTCTATTCGCAATCCGCGAAAAGCGACATTGTTATTCAGTCCTGCGAGACAAAGATCCTGATAAAGCACGTTACAGAAGCAAAATTTACTCAGATCTCTTTATTAGTTCATATATTTGACTGCGATCCCATGAACGCTGAAACTTATTTTGTAAAGCTCACGATGACCTTGGTTCCTAGGAAGGAGATACCTTTATAGGGCCCAGCTGAATCGGGCAGCACATATATCCGTTTCCCGCAGGACCACGAATGCGCGGATGTGACCACGAAATTCAACCGCGTGCCTTTACCAAGTCCAGCCAAAGATTAAACGGTTTCAAACATACGTTGTTCGTTTTGCCCGTGTCGAAGACTGTGTCGTGCCCTGTCTGGCCACTCTCGTTCCTCAGTCACTGGCGTCTTTGCTCACACCTGTATCGCTTTCTGCGGGGCCACTTTAGTATATCAGACGGGCGGGTATAAAACGACGCAGGAATGGTATGAACTTCCTTTTTTCTGTCATTTTGAAAGCCTGGTTCTATACCTAAAATGGAACGCCAGGTCCTTCCGGCCCCTTCTCATTCGCTATTTCTCTGTGTGTCTCAGCTTAATCTGGTCTTGCGCGATTCCCTCAGAATGTGCACTGACCACATGCACTGACCCTGGTGTGCATTGTAACATCTTTACATCGGACTGAAACTCCTTCAAGAGGCAGTTAGAGACAACTGGGAGGCTGTGGGACTGATTGCAGTGCTCTAACTCATGTGCCAACTGTATTTCTATCCAGAGTAAAATATCTGCACAAAAATGTAGTCATCGCATGTCCACTGAGAATAAGGTTGGTTTCCCCTGTATGTTGTTAAGACACGTATAAATACCTTATACATTCTGCACCAAACCAACAAATACCTTTCGTAGTTTCTACCCCGCCATATTAATTGTGCTTCATGGAAGAGGTTCACCGCTTTCTGGCACCTGCTTCGATTTCCTTAGCAGAGCGATATGTTTCACAAGAAGGCGAGGCCACACAGGGGTTTCTTCTCTTGAAGGGCCGTCATAACGTCGGGTAACGACGCAGAAACCCTTTACAGAAAGTAAATTTTCGGAGAGATTTTGTGAATGTTCTATTATAGTGGGTTGCGCTTTTGGCGGCTCTCTGGATGCGTCAATGGGTTTCAGAGATTGCATGCCTGGATTTTAGTCCAATCAGAATATCGCTGCCTGATAAAAATCCGTCAAAGGGAGAGGCTTGTAAATGGGCTCTTTTGTTCGAAGCAATAAATCTAAGGCAGGGTCGATCTCAAGGCAGTATCCCAGGACGATCTGTTGAGCCGAATTTTCGCGCTGCTCGTAAGCTCTTTTGAGGCCGAAGTTTATGCATCGTAGATTTAAAAGGAGTCCCTGGCATTGGGAATCAAAACTGAAATAAACCCTTTCCATGAATCGAGTAGCCTGCCTGCGCTCAGGTGTTCGGCCATATCCACTGCCCTTTGTAAAGAACGAAATGATGGACTGCCATGATAATCTCGTCGGGATGTGTATGGCCTGAAGCTAAGTATATTTACGCAAATGGCTAGTGACGTAACCAGCTGTTTTCAGAAGCTTTTAGCTTGAAAACATCTTTGCATACCCATCCAAGCAGTGCGTAAATCCGTTTTGTCGCCAGTGATTTGCCTCACGATGAGCTTTATGACTCACAAGATTGAGTCCATAGTGGTATCTTGTAGAAAGCAGTTGTTTAAACCGTAACAGTGCTGATATGCATGCAAACATAGGATATATAGGAAGTCAAATTATGGTTGAGGAAGGAAGATTAGAATGAAAATTCCAGTCACGATTGTATATAAAGCAAGGCAGCAGAAAGAATATAACTGAACCAAAAGGAAAAAAAATTGAAATAGGTGCTGAATTTTTCACAACTCAAAGCAGGCAAAGAGCACTGTCTCAAGCAAAACACCTACACATGTTTGCAAGCACATGTAACAGGCACGTTAAAAGGTACCTCTAGTTAACTTCCTTTCCTTGCAGAGAATTGCCGATAGAGCTGTCTCAAAGACAGCCTTCCTTGGGCGGACATTCGAGGAGTGCCGACATGTGGTGGCGCCTGAAGACATCGACATCAGTTTCTGGAAGGTGGTTATAATTTCCCTTTGTCCATAACAGGGACCGATATTGGCCAGACAGCTACATGTAGAAAGAGGAGAAGAGAGGGGCTAGTTCTCTGACATGCTGCAAATGCTTTCATTCTCCAACAGTAGGACTTAGGAGTGCAATAGTGACTCATGTGTGAAGCAACATATCTGCCGAAACATTGTAGTTGTATTTTGAGTGCATTTATTTCCCATCTGGTCAATAAGGAGAAGAAGAAACAATCTCAGAATAATGGGCCTGCTTGACATTATATTTTAAAAGTTTCAGGATTTGAATGCCGCAGATTGTGTAGATAGAAAGAGGTGATTGAAAGAAAAAGTAAAAATGTATCACTTATATATTGTTTCCGAAAACTGTGTGTGTGCGATTTCGCACATTTGCACGAATAGAATCGAAGATACTTATAACCTTTGAGTACATCATGTGGAAGGAGTGTTCAATGCATACGGAAAATATCAAAAATTGTTTTGAGGGCCGCAACTTGCGGTCGGTCTAAGTATCTATATTCATAGTATATCTGCACCGGATACAAAGTGAGTAATATGAATCAAGAAAGTGATAAAAATGTGGAGAGGTGTAGAAGACTTTGTTATTTGACGGCCTTTAACTTGCACTTACAAAGAAAACATGCTATGCGGTGGGTAATTGTAGGCACAACAAAGAAAACACAGACCACAGTTTAAAACAAAACCTCTATGTAACAGGTGTTGGTAATGTATGCTGAGTGGATGGGATAATGTCTCCACTAGTAATCACCGAATGAGCTGTGTCTCCCACTTTCTCATAGCATACATTCAAAAGTTGCCATATTATTTCCGAGACAAATAGCCGCAAACATAACGCCCGCTTTAATCAACCTAGATGTGTTTTATAAAGACCTATCTCACTGTGATATCCTACGAGGTATTAGAGGCCTATATTAAAGAATTTTTCACCAAAGATAGCCTTGCAATTCAGTTTCCTAACTTGACTGGAAATATTTTAAATGTGAGAACATATGAAGTGGGTTCGCAAGACCTATAGGTTTATTGATCTGCCTAACGGGGGAAAGAATTGAAGAAAATTTTAAAACAATATGATACTAGTCATTTACCGAACCTCTTTGCCACTATGATGGTTTCAACTGAAAAAAAAAAAACATTTATATCTGAGTTACGTGAGAGCTACATCTAAATGTATGTTGCTTTGTAATTCAAATCTATTGCGCCCACACCGTAGTTTTTTTTTTTTTTTTTTAAGCGGTTTTCAGATTTTCTTTGTTATTGCTCCTTGAGATAACCGTGTCGCGTGTTTGCATCCGTTGATAAGCAGGTATTATGAAGAAAATGCCTGTACGAAAAGAATGAAATTATCTTTTTTATTGCAACACCTTCATGTAATATAGCTGGCTTTTGGTACAATGCGCATTACATTCAAGTAAATCAAGTTATCAGCGAAACCAAAAGGGCGGATAAAGCAGCAGCTGAAGGAATAGCAATTCTTAGTCTGCCGCGATCCTGAATCTTCAATTGGTGCCAGTGCTGCTGAAAGGCACCATTTTTTTATTGGAATCGCAACAATGTTCAGTATGAATTGTTTATGTCACCATATTTGCCAAAATTAACATAGCAGCCCAGACGGCCGGCGGAGAAGGTGTGGGGCCGAGCGATGGGGCTTTGATCGCCTCTGCTCTCCGGCGAGGAGCGTAAGCTGGCTGACGTGAACGTGCTCCCTTGCTCTCTCTTGTGGGATGATAAAAAGTATGCGAATATTGGTGATCTGTACCTTTTCTTAGTCTCCTAACACTCCAGTTGAGAGAAAACAAGTACCTTCCAAAATCATTGCATCAACGGTAGCTGAGCATATGTATTAAACACCCGAGGTATCCTAACGGAGAGCGCATCTGTATGGTGCTACTCAAAAATGCACGATGAGCGAGTTTGGTATCCATGTACTCAGCGGCCTGCCATGAACGAAAGCGGACGCCGAATATGCTACCCGATTGCATTTTATCATTTCAAGATAGCGAGGGCTCGGTAGGTGCGGAGGAGAAACAGCGCCACAAATGAACGATTTAGAGTAATTGCAAGGCGCAGTATCCAACGTTTTGGTTTACAACCCAACCGCGCTGTGAAGAAAGGGGAAAACATGGGTGCAAAAGAAGAAATAAGAATCGTAGGAAGCGCTGCGACCTAATTTCAACCAACTGTGGAGTGTTTGGCAGCACTGGAATCGCACAGGAGAGTGCACGAAAGTACAAAAGCAACCTAGAGGGAGTTTACGCTTGATCCAGATAATTATTTGCTATTTTGTATTCAATTATGAAAGGCGGAGTGAGTGAGTGAGTGAGTATATGAGTGAAAGTGTTTATGGTAAAACAGGTGCTGGTTGTTTAGCGCTGTGGCCCACGCTTTCGCACCTCGGCGGTTTGGAAGATCAATTGAATGCTGTCGATCGGCCGCGGCTTAGTGTGAAGTGTGATGTTTGTGCAGCATCTCTCCATTCGCGCATAAAGTTGTGCTTAGTCATGGCACCTGTCAACACCTGTCATGTGGAGATTTCGAGCTACCTGCCCGAGATTTGCTAGCAGCAGGCAGCATTTGCTTAGAGATCTTTTTTTTTTATGAAATATTGAACCCCGTAAAGTTCCGTGATCCACGCTCCCGACGCCGAAGTTAAATATTTACTTTGCTTCAAATGCTTAGAGACGCTTATATTTAATAACTGTAAACATTTGTGTCAAGCGATGGTCAATGAAACGATTGTTTAAGAGAAGTAACTGTTGAGCTAGCTTGTGTTTAGACATCACGAGTATATTATTGTTGTTTGCC
This sequence comes from Amblyomma maculatum, assembly GCA_023969395.1. Classification (NCBI taxonomy): domain Eukaryota; kingdom Metazoa; phylum Arthropoda; class Arachnida; order Ixodida; family Ixodidae; genus Amblyomma; species Amblyomma maculatum. The sequence goes on along the minus strand of JAJIZL010014177.1, from coordinate 71,319 downwards.
TTTTTTCAAACGTTGCCGCAGTCCCTCAGCCCACGAGATGTTGACGCAAACGTGTCCAATTTGGAAAGTATCAACCCTCATGGAGCAGTGCTTCTGGCCTACGCAATCTTGAAGACGGAAAGTGAGAAATGTAACCCTATATCAGCAATAATCAAGCGAAAGCTCCTCCACGACCCGGGTAAGCAAATGAAGAACCTTCTTCTATATCACAAAAATTACTACAAATCATTACGCAAGGAGCGTGAGAGGCAACTGTGCATTTTGGTGGTACATGTTTTTTTTTATAGTTAGCTTTTTCTTCTGTCCTGCTTATTTTATCTATTTTTGTCATCTTTAAAACTGTTTATTCTTGAACGAAGGTAATTTTAAGATATGTACTTCTTGGAGATTTAGCCCTTGAGAGTTAGTATTAAGCCGGCGTTGATGCTGCCTCCTCTCCCGGTGACCATTTTTTTTTCAGTCTTTGAATAAATGCATCGGGGAATATCTGGATAGAAGTCGCCACATATAATCGTTGCATAAACGATTTAATGCCCAATGAAGTGTTTTTTAATATTTGTGGTGTTTTTGGACCGTAATATATTATAACAGTGTAAAAGCTGACAATGGGTACAAGGAAATAGCACGCGCTTTCGGCTGTGTTATGTCACTTTCTACAAGCACGTTGAAACTTCAACTCTAATCGCTTCCTGAAAACTTAGGGCAAGACTTAAGCTTCATCTATAAAAGTACGACGCCACAGCTTTATTGACTCGCTTTGCGTCTCCCCTCACGTATTCTTGTTCGACTGCATTCATTTTAGAGCAGAACCTTTATTGCGGTCACGAAACATCAAAAGGTTATCTCCTTCCGAGAAATGACTTCCGGAGAGGCACGCCGAGCCGGCGCTCACTTCTTCTTCTTCTTCAATTTTGCACCATCTGATACTCCTCTCTCTTCTTTCTTCACATACCTGGCAAACGTATTTCACACCGCTGCATACCTGCACAAGTATACAACATCGTCGGGCATAATGCCACACAGCCTACCAGATCCCTATCTACCGCTTTGCTTCATCGCGACCGCTGCCCATCTAGCTCCCTGTCTGGAATCTCCTCGTTCACAATTACCTCGACACCTTTTTGTCATCTATACCGGGCTGTGGAGTGCTCGTGGTTCGCAGGCCGCCATGGAGCATTTAATCACTGCAAACCATGCCGGACAATGCGTATCTGAGCTTCCGCTCTCTAATCTAGGTGGAGCCATGTTGGGCACCATCAATTGCTTTATTTTGCATAATCACTAATCCCTTATTTTGTGCTTCTTATATGTTACGTATGCTCACAAGCATGTAGGTGTATGCGACCACATCATAACATCGTATTAAGTACCACATGACATAGATAAAGACCTGCTTTATTACACAGTAGCAATGCACCTCTGTGGCATACGTGTACGCGTCAAACGTAATACAGTGCACTTATCATTTTGATTCGGTTCATTTCTTTTCGACACCAATGTTTATGACGCATTTGTGATTTTGGTTTATAACGGAGAAACAAAAATAAATAGTCAAACCTACCGCTTGTCATTTATGACGAGTAGAAAAACGGAGCCAATCCTATGCCCATTGTTTACCCGCAGGCACCGACGTGTGCAAACTCACAACATTAGCACGCCCTTACTGCCATTTTCATAAAGATCCGTCATTTCATCAACGAAACTGTCTGCAGGCGACCGCGTTCATTAAAAAACAATGAACGGCCAAAGATCTCGTCTTTTGCTGAACCGTTTTTATAAATAACCCAATGGGCTAATACGCAGCAAGTGAGAATGAGCAGACATAAACATTTTCGATGCAATAAGAGGAATAAAACAAACTGCGCGTTTCTTATATAAGAAATAGCGACAAAAACAAAACAAAACCAAAGGCTCAATATGATATAAATCTGAGCATCATGGTCTGTTCTAATCTTAAATGAATGTTATGAAGTTACTATTATTGCACGTATTGCTTTACGAAATATCATCCTTATGAGATGCATAAGGTCTACAACGGTATCTATCATGCTTCCAGACTAAAGGGCTGTTTTAGGAGAAGTTTGACTATGAGCGCGAATTTTGCTTTAACCAGTAAATATGAGGCATAAAGAACTAGAAGCTGTTCAACTCAAAGTGTAGGGAACATTTCGTGACAAATACAAGCACACCAACGCCACGTCATTGCTTGCAGTTTATTTTGTCCTCTTTATATTCCCATACAGTGACTCTAAAATTATGCATCCTATTTTCTCTTCCCAGGCACACACATTTTACTACAGCCCCTACAATTTATATACCCCTGCGCAAAACCACGGTCATCCGATCATTCACAGCCAATACCATGGGCGTGAAACAAAGCACATTTTCTTGAAATTCAAGGCTCGTAGAGAGTGCCCTGCGGTATTTGTTCATCTACAGAGCATGCCAACGTTTGAATAATATAATTTGCCAGTTCCGAATATTTAGTTTTACAGCTTTTATTCGTTATCTCAACATATATGTATGTAAGTCAAGGGTTTGTTGTTCTCTGTTTAGAGATATGCATATTAGCAAACTGGTCTCTTTACTCGCATAGCACTCATGTCTCTGGCATAGGATTTCGCCCTCCTGAATGCTTGGATAAATGAATTCAATATGCTTATGCGGACGGTGATGCCCTATGAGTCTACACATATTTTCCATACCTTTTGCATCCAGGGGTGCGTAGGCTCTTGTCTAGGTGCGCACTCAAGTGCATGGAGGTACTTTTATGACGTTAGGCGGTAGCTGTCTATTCCATAAAGGCAAATAAATTTTGTCTTCACCAGCGTAACAGCACTAAACGATACCTCATTCGCAGCAATTTAGTCCTATTTTTGCATTATCAATACCTTTTTTAATGAATGAAATTATTTGCGCCACGTCATATTGCTTTAGCTTCTGAGAAAAAAAAAAGATCTTGATAGAGGGAAAACCCAGTTTGGCTCGGATTAAGCCGCTGGTGGTGCAAAGCCTTGTTCGAATTTCTCGCTAGATATTCGGTGTAATGCACTTCAAGTGGGAATCCGTGAATCAACATCAGAGCATGGAAGAAAAGTACTATTCAAATCTATAAACATTCATTATTGTGATTTCTTCCGAAATGAAGGCACATCGAAAATATTAGAACGAGAATAATAAACAACGATACGGGAAAGTACGTGCCCATTTGAAAATACGCTGCCATCTTTGTTACACGGCTTTTTGACCAGCACATGTCACACCGAAAGGAGTAATTGTTTACCAGCTTTTAAGAGCTAGCAATCCCTTCTGTGCAGAAAAGTAAGTACTTCAAACAAGAACTAGCAATTGCACTAACCGAGCGGCAAATGTCGGTCGCTTTCGCTAATATAATTCGTTAATATTGACTTTCAGCAATGCATCTTGCTCCGGTCCATTCAGAATGACCATTTTGCTTGCCCGCAGCGCTTTTCGTGTTACCTTGGTGATGAAAAATATTCCCGTTCTTCTCTTTCCGACGCTGTTGCAGTACATAGCACGCGAAGTACGGGAAATGAGCCTAGCCCTTTGGTGACTGAAAGTACGGCTTACGCCCTGCTTGTTCTATTAGCCTGCAATGACAGTGACACCGAGACCATCCAAAGTCTCGCAAACTGGCTCGAACTGCACCGCTTGTCGTCCGATACGCCAACACACGTGAGTTCTCGGCCATTGCTTAAAGTATTTCAGCTACGGCACATTTAAATTATTTGTACTTTCAGCAGGGCGGCTTAACGCATCTTCGTGAAGATACAGGAGCAAAAGAAAATGTACACAGACGTGTATTCTTGTGCACCTTAAGTGAAGCGAGTAGCCACAAGTTTTGCGAAGGGTTTTCTGTTCGCCTTTCAAACTTGAAGACTGAAATCGTAGTAAAATATAATTGTCCTAAGGCATTATTGCTCAAATAGCAATATACGCAGTTATTCATAAAGACCAGCACTGTTCATTATGGTATGGTATGCAATTTAAATCACATAAAATACACAGTAAAAATTGGTTAAATATGCACAACCTATTAGCAAGAAACCTGATTTGCTTAAAACATTATATGCATGAAAAACACGATGTCATCTAGAAGTGCAATTCTTTGTAAATTGCGAGTACATGTTGCAACAGGAATATTATATTTTGCAGACATTAACGCGGCCAAGGAATCTGAATGAGAATATTCAAAGTCTCTATGTCTTTTATTTCAAGTCTAAAAAATCGTGCCAAGATATGTCAAAAGTCATGACCGGAATTCATCCAACAACATGTATTTAATATAGATAAACAACATTAGTATGACATAGGGTGTTTTGAGAGAAAGTGATATGACTATTGAAAAGAAATATTTCTGATGTTTCCTAAAGAACGTTCAAGCCTTATTGTAGAAAACACATAAAAAGCTTGATTTTCGCCCTTGAATACTTTGAGGAGGTCAAATCTAAAAGCGCGTTTTTGCTTCACTATGAAATGTAGGAAGAGGGGTCGAGAGGCACAGCAAAAAGAAATTCAAAGCACAGCATTATGACACCAGTGCATGGTGCAGTTTTAAAGCTCATGCTCTTATGCCCCCGTCCAGCGGTTGAGCCGCGTTTCCTTTGGGGCCTTTCCCAGTGTAATAGAGCGAAAAGACAGTCACGAACCACGAGAGCCAGGAGCTAAAGAGAATTTCCACAGAATTTCTCATCAGAAGAGTCACGCGCTCTGTGGCAGACCTATGCTGGCTAATCGGTGTCGTGTGTAAATAGCGTTTTATATGCTCTTTACTGATTTAGTTAGGGTGAAATGTGTGTCAAAGCCAGGCAAGAAAGAAGAAAGCTCTACTGCGCTCGTTCGTGGGTCTTGTGAGAAATGCTATTTGGCTGTGGGAAAAATAGAATGATTTGCAATTTTCCATACATTATTGCAAGCGACTTTCAAATCCTGCCCCGGTATATACCAAAAAAAAAAAAAAAACGCTTATACAGCTGGACTCAAATCTCGCACTGTAGAGTATAACAATATCACATCATTTTTTGAAATAATCTCCGCTCTTTTCAAAACTACACAAAAACTGAATGTGGATTAAGCTAGTCATTTGCATAACATTTTAATAGCATTGAGAGCATGAACACAAAATTTCTTTGAAGAAGGGCTATTTTCCAAAAAGATATTTAAAAAAAAAAGAGTCACTCTTCATTTTGTCCAGTATGAAATGGCTTCCCGAAGTCACAGGTGCAAAAAAAGACAATTGAAAGCTACCGGTCTTTTTAAAACGATATCCTTCCTAAACAGAGGTACTCAACAACGTCTTGTGGCATTAACACATATTTAACATTGAAGAAAGAATCCCTGATATTTGTGATAGAATGAGGCGATCGTTCGCATCTATTTTATTTAAATCCCCTCAGTTATTCAAAGTTTCATTATTCATTCCCGTATTACCTCTTAGTCGGTACGTTATAGGCAGTGGTGAGCACAAGCCAAATATTTTCTGCTGGTAAAACTCAAACTCTTAACTTTTCAGCACTCTGTGGTAGCCCTGGAGGCGCTGACTGAGTTCGCACTCAAGTATCAACAGCACGACATGGACCTCACTTGCAACGTCAGTCACAGTGGTAAGAGCAGCTTCCAAAAGAGCATACGGATCAAGCGGGACAACGCAGCGCTGTTGCAACAGCTCGACGTGAGTGTCCATACAATCCTAACGTGAAGTGCATAATTAGTGCCTTGCTGTTGTGTGCTTCAGAGCTGCATGAAGTTCTCGACGGACTGAATGCAGATCATGCATCGTTGCAGCCAGTTGCATGGAGTGCACGCGCCCCTTTATTTTGCTCTGTTCGAATGACCAGCCCTGACACAACAAACGCAATGATCCACCATGAGGCCAGGGTTGCAGAAGAAAAGGCTTTAGTATCCTGAAACGACTTTAGCCTCTGTAAAGGCGAAACATAGGCGCCACAGGTTGTACCTAAGCTTTGTCTACTAGCACAATTTCCATACTCGAATGCATCTAGTGTAGCAACAACTTTTCCCAGAGCTTTACAACACAACAGTAAGCTCTGTGGCCAGATAAATCATTTGTATGCCACCAGACTACAGACCTGGTGACAGGCGAGAGTCCGCCTGCGATTCGTTGTAGTGCTTCTTGAGTGAACTTCAGTTACGCGTCGAGAATATACTGGACAAGTGTCCCCAAAACCGACTGGTCTTTCAGCTGGTCAGAGGCTAACCAAGCTCGCTACGTTGAGGGAGAAAGTGGGGAGTAAGGGATAAAACAGTTACAGAGCGGGAATTCATGCAGTGCTCCAAGTCTTCACAGGGTTCAGGACAGTTGGGGCATGCGGGAGAGCGTCCATAATTGAAAACAACCCACTAACGCCATTAGGATTTAGTGCTTTAAAAGGGCATAGTGTACGATATTTGCGCCGTTGTCAGAGACATTTAGAATTGTTTATGAATGGCGGGGATCAAGCGTGCTAAACAACCACAGCTGTGTTCATCATTCGCATGGGCAGAAAAATATGGCTGTGACTTAGCTTAGCTATGCCAGCATACCCGTAACGAGAGGTGCGTTTCCCTGAGTGAGCTTGTTGTGTTCATATATGTTTAGCAATGAGTCAAAATGGGTATACACATCTCTTATTCATTTTGCTTGACAGAGACGAAGCCGACCCGAAGGTCTGTGAAGTAGCATGCAGTGGTCTGCATTTTTCTGTATAGTATTTCGATTCGGCAGAGCCTCCAAACGCAAAGTCTCATACATCACATTACTCACCTGTGTCAAGTTCATTTGGTGCCACAGCCTCTCGCACACACTAAAAACGTGTCCAAACGGATTGTTCGCAAAGTCTGCTTTTAATGTCCAGGTCGAAGATGCACTTTCGGAAACTCGACGTGCCTTCACATCCACATGACGGGCCTTCACATCCTCTTCTGTTAGTTCCCGTTGCCTAATCTCTTCCATAGGCCCTATCTCGGCAGCTATCTTGAGGATAACAGCGCGGAACACAGGACGGGAGCACAAGATTAGAGGACGACACAACGAGCGCTTTCAACAACGTTTATTTTGGAACACCCTCAGCTTCTTATACCCTAACGCCACGGACGCGTACAGATGACTTGCACATATTAGCAAAGTTAAAAAACAAAACAAAAACATAATATTAGATAAATAAATACACGTTCCACATAACCTTTTCTTGCACACAGCGTGGTGCACTCTCTGAACACTCATGGAGACGATTGCACATTCAGCAGTTCGATTTCTTTTTGTGTTAACAGCAGGGACGGTTTGCTTACACATCGTTCCTGCAGTCTAGCTATCTCAGCGGCTTCAATTATCTCCCGAACCAGCGCCTCAAAGGCGCGGTAACTGTCTCACTTGATATCTGTGGACACCGCAACCGCGCCGTAAGGGAAGGGAGGAAGATGGGAGTGAAAGTGGAAAGAGAGAAAGAGGAGCCGTAGTGGAGGGCTACGGAGTAATTTCGACCACCTGGGGATCTTTAACGTGCGCTGACATCGCACAACACACGACGCCTCTTCGTTTGCACTAAAGCATACCGACACCAAAACACTAGGACCGACTCGGAGAGCGAAAAAAATGACGGAGAAAAAGGCGCCCTCCGTACATGGCTTCCGAAGCTTGGCCGCGTGATGCCATGCACTCTCCTTAGCTTCTTTTACCTTCATGGGCTCTTATATTCCATCCATTCATCCAACCGAGCTCCACCACCGCCTTCGTCTTGCATACAACTTTTGCCCACCACTGTACATTCGTGCGACTCCAGGTACAAGCGGGGTGGGGTGCTTTCTCCTTCAAAGCTCGAAAGTGGTCTAAAGTTCCCGCCGGGTGCTTCGTGCTGCCTGTTAAAGACAACATACCATTAACCGCGAATGCAACTGCTACGCGTTTTGATGCCACTGGTTCCCTCCAGATAAATAAAATATGAGTAGATTTAATTAGCAAATCTTCCCCATAAGGTAGCCTTAACATTTCGCTCAATTTCCGATTGTTTCCAATTATGACATTTAAAAATTTACTGTTATAAAATATATATACTGTATATATTAAAGGTGGTATTGGTACCTCAAGTGACTTCACCACCGTTTTGGGTTGTAAAATATTTCAAAAGGTTACGAGGAAATTCTGCCTCGAGGGCCGATGACATTGCGTCAACTAGACGGTCAATCCAATTTTCGGCTTAGTAGTAAACATGTTTCTTAGAGCCCGACCATTAGTCTTAAGGGGTGTGCTGTCACTTCTCTTATCTGCCCACTGAACCCTCTCGCGGCATTCAGAGATATGCTCCAACACGTCCGCTTAGCAAGACAAACATTGCCTAGACCCTCTATATGACGGGATAAATCAGAGTGTAGCCTCAGGTAGTTACAAACACACTATATTACAAAAACTCAGCACAACTGCATATTTTTAGCAAGAGGTTTGTTCAGTTGAATATATATTTTACGGCAAGAGTGCATACCTCTGCTATACAGCATAACCATACCAAGAAAACCAAGCCGTACCCCGGAAAGAAAACCCAAATTGGGCGGATAGGTAGCAGGCAATGTCGAGCTCCAACCTGGTGACCGAAATGTCTTTCGTTGCGAGAGGTCAGGCAATTAAAGGCTTGAACCAATGGAGTCCCGGCACAAGGCTCGATCAATCGCGCAAACCAACCCCACCCCATAACTCCGAAACCATTCTTTGAAATAAATATCGTATAAGGTCATTCCATACGAAACGCCCCAGGCCCAAAAAGCGAACACCGTCAACTGTTCTAAAAAAAAAAATATGACCATGTAGGCGATTTTGCTAACAACCTTTGTCAAAGTATACGTTTCGAGAAAAAATGTTTGCTAATGTGACCGCTGTTTGAATTTTGCACAAAGAAGCAAGTGTCAGCTAGGAAAAAAATATGTTTAACCATTCGTAAAACAAGATGTAATGATAGATATTACTTTCAAATATTTTACTTGCACTGTTCTTTCATGTGCATCTATGAATAAAACCATGCTATAGATTTTCGCATATAATTCTGCATCTAAATTGCAAAAAATCAGAATTTTTAGTTAATTAATTGCATTAACCTCGATAAAGCGTAAAGAAAAGCAATTTTCACGCTACTTTATTTCAATGTTTTAAGCGCCTTGAATCATACAGTTTTTTTATATGTTTCTAATATGAGCAAGTCTTCTTTTTCTTCAGTCCTTTTATTGTAATAAAGACCTTAAAGATGAAAACATTCAAGATGGCTTGCTATAGACATCGAAATGTTAGCTTTTAATATAAAATATTTATTGGAAGTAAATTTAGCTTGACGGGCGATTTCTTTTTTTGCGGTTCATAACCAAGGACACCGATTGGCACTGCCAAACTGTGATATCCCTGAAAACATACTATTTTTACCGCCTAATAGAATGGTGCGCATAGGCACTCGTTCCCTTTACCAAGATAACGTCTGGCTGTATTAGCTGCACATTCATGCAAATACATAATAAGTGACGCATTTTCGTATGGTCGCCCCATCTCATTTTTACACCCTTGGTCGCTCAGCCAAGCCAGCTCAGACACCATCGGTGTAGGCGGTTTGCACTGTGCAGCCAATGGCCAGCTTTCATTAAATCTGTCTGAAGTGTACAAAGGACAACTTACCTGTTGTGTCAGAGCGGAAATAATTCATCAAAGTTTTTTACGGTGTTTCACAAGTGGCCATTATCACAGACTTCATTTTTATTACACTTATTATCTTTGTTTTTCCTTTTCTCATCAACATCAAATTAGCTTTTCTACGCTTGAATCGTTATTGCCAGACAAAGTAAGGTCACCTTAGCTCTAATGTCCGTCTCGTTACTTGAATATCTTGAGTATTTAAGTGCTGTAAGTTTTCAGAATTATGCTGTGTAATCGTAGCTGATTTTCAGTTGTTGAACAATGATGAAATACGACTACGATTGGCCTGGTGAATTTTGAAGGCAGTCTCTTTTGTGCTTCTACTTCGAAACTTTGCAGCATTGGTTTATTTCTCTTTGTATCATTTTGACTTAGGCAAATGCACTCCTTTTTTATTTACTGCCGTCATAATATTACCTCTATAGGCTTCCTCTTGTTGCCACACCTTTCAGTGTTCCACCGGCAGCAATTTGCTTTTGTTGTAAAGAAATCTTATACTGAAAAAAGTTATAGTAGTCCTCATAATATTAGGGGTTCAAGGAGATTTATTTCGTCATTAAGTTTCATGAAGCCCCGTTAAAAAAATTACCTTCAGGCCAATTTTTTTTTTATATGCGCGACTATTGCTCTGTAATTTGATCATACAGAACGTACATGTGACCTAAATAAGCTCGAAGGTAGACTTCGCTCTATTCTTTAGCTGTTGACTCAAGTGTTGCACAAATTGGCTGCACACTCAATGTGCGAAACATAATAATATTCAGTAATATAAACGTGTTGTGCAGGGAGGTCACAGTTTGGCAATTGCTGCTGCTGTCGCTGCTAATCGACTTCAAGAAATGCCTTCTCACATCAAAGAAACTTGAATCGCATGAAATCTTCTACATTAAGCGAAGTCTTCAGTTGGAATACTAAGTCAACTTGAGTGCTTTTATCACGATCTTATTCATTCGCGTACAGGCCTGAATATAAAAAGGTGAATTTTTAAAATTCAGAAAAAAATTGTTTTGTAAACTGCTTTAACCAACGCATAAAAACTATTTTTAACATGCAAAGAAAGAAAGCGCAACAAAACTGCTTCGTATTACATTTTGGCGAGGTTAATATGAGAAAAAGAACCTAGAACACCACGTTCCATACAATTTCAGTCAACGAAGAAAACGAAAATTGCTCTATTTAAGAACTCACCTGAAAGTACAACAAAACAGAAATATTCTGAAAAAAATCTTTTTTCACGATTGATTTAAAACGTTTTTCTTAATACAGACTTTTTTCGTTCACGGAAACTTCAATAAGCGCTTACGGCACCAAACATATTTTCTGGAGGAATATACTTTGAAGTCCTTTCGCTTAATTGCCAACAAGCCTATTTTCTTTCAGAAGGATAGGTGGAGGGATATGTTTTTGGATCTAAGCGGTTTCGCAAGGTATGATCCTAGGCCAATGGGATTCCGGACTGAAGACTCCAACCACCGCTACATCCTAAACATTTTCATTAAAATATTTTCCCCACCACTAGGTGTTAAAACTTCCTCGCGTGGTTTTCTTGCTTTAAAGCCATGGCTGTGTCGTTCAGTCAAGATTATTCGCTCCCTGCGCTATAGGCAGGTGCTGGCATTTCTGCAACACGGGATCATTACTCCATCGAGTGAAAATTGTGTTCGCATTCTACTATCAAGCTCGCTTATCGGCTTGCGAGAAAAATGCCTTAGCCATGTGGAGGTTACAGACAATTGAAGGATAGAATATTTAATAGCTAGTCGAAACGCTGTACGCTGTACAATCCCTAGTAAATTCAAATCTCTTTGCACAGATGTGTGATTTTCCCTGCTTTCTTCAGGTTCAAGACGTGACGGGCAAGTTGCTAGTCACAGCAAATGGCACCGGAAGCGGACTGCTCTCCGTGAGACTCAAGTACAATGTGCTCCTCCCACCTGAGCTCGCGTGCAGGGTAAGATGTCTGTTTAGGCCGCGAAACAGGTTCGATTTGTGCCCTCTAACTTACTGCGGAATAGTTCGCAAGAGCTAAATCGAATGCTAGGCTCCCTAAATCACACACAATGCAAGCGCACCCCCACAGCTAAAACGTATTCAATGTTCGACTGAAGAAAATATCGGGGATATATTTTTTACCAGAACAGCAATTGTTGCAGTGCTTTTTGTCCTTCTGTTTCGCTGCAAGGAGGTTTTCCGTAAAAATGCTGGTTTCTGCATGCTTAGATGGTAATAATGACGTTATTCTGCAAGCAGCAGCTAATCAATACTGCCGGCAAAAGTGTCTCTGCCAAAGAAATATAGACATTTCCGTTGAAATTTTGGAACTTATTCCCGTTACGTTTAACTAGGACGCTCTTGACAGTCGTGACTTGTTAATGTGCAAACGTCCACACATACGATCAAGCATGTAATCCACTTTGTTGAACAGTCAAAAGCAACTTGGGGGTGATTTCAAAAATGCCTACCACTCACACACGTGGCAAAGTAGTTTTTTTGTTTCCAAATATGTTTCTTCCTTTTCAGTTCAACGTTTCTGTTCGAGCCGCCATTCATACTCCGGAGGAGAAGAGCGCTAATTCCTTAGATTTCCCAGAGCAACTTGTGCTCGAGCTATTAGGAGAAAATAGGGGTAAGAAAACTTACCTTCGTCACGGGGCTTTCAATGAGCGAATAAGTGCGTTAATATTGGTATTAATATTTCTTCACTTTTATTCCACGACAGCACGCCGTTCAGCCCGCTACAACTGGTCCTCGCAAGGTCAGCAATTATTGCACATTCTTGGGGGCAGTTCTTGTTAAACGAACATTTTTGGAAACCAGGTGGCATCAAACACTTGACATTGCCATCCTTTTTTTTTCTGTCCTGAAGTGTTGCCTGGCAAAGACGATACTGAGATTTTGCGCTCTGAGAAAACCCTCTACAAAACTCAATATGGCGTCAACACTTTACAACCTGCGTAATAATTTATACAATATATACCGCAAACACGCATCCTTTAGAAGCATTGAAATACAAATACGTGAGTAGGAAAATAACATTCGCACTTTACTTCTTGAGAGGAAAAACAATTCTACCTGTCACTTAGTTCTTATCGCTTCAGCAGGGTAGAATATGATTTCATTGAAAGGGCGAGCAATTATTCTTTTATAACCACGTTACAAATAACTTGGCGTCTTCTTTCTGCCTTCACTTAAACAGCTTCCCTGCTACTTCACGTTTAACAACATCACGTTTATGAACAGTGCAATGGCTATAAATGTTATGCAAGACATCAAAGTTCTTGTAATTTCACTTCAGTGCAGTGAAGATTAGAAATCTTGTCATGAGAACATGAGCGAATGTACCACCTTGGTTCCATTGATCGAACCAGTTTGCGCTAAAAGCTGGGATGGGACACTGAATGCAAGAAACACAGGAGCGAAAGTGGAGGAGACATATTATATTATTTTCGAGTTTCTTAAATTTCTCTGAAACTTTTTATCTAGGAAGTTTGGCGCTCTCGTTTGACGGAGTACCTGTATCCGTACTGCCATCTTTTAGCTCTACTTCGTAGCTAACGGCATCATGTAACTTTTTCGAGTTAAGACTCATTCATTCCTTCACTTTTTTTTATTTGTGTATTCATATATTGTTGCTGCAATCAAACTCGAACTGACATTGGCATCCTTGTATTCCCGCTGTGTAGTATCACTTCCAAACTGCATTTTCTTTCCTCACTGACAGGAAGCGGAGGTTCTATCGCCTTGCATAACACCTCGTCACAGCAGAGCAAGCTGATTTATGACGTCGAAGTATGCGCACAGTAAGACTCGTCTTCATTCTATATGCGGAGATATTCAACTAGCTTTCTTATTGTTTTCTTCCCGATGGTGGGGAAATCTGCGAGGTGCCTTTATTTTGTGGCAGGCCTCGCAAAATACACCTATTATTGTCAAAGTTTTATCCAGTGTCATACGTACGTAGCGTCAGTGTTGTGGATGTAAGCCGCGAAGGATAGTTCGACAGTGACCCAATCAGGCCGTGTAAAATGTATGTGAACTATAATGCTGCTTAACTCTTACCTCGGTAATTAGTTGTAAAAAAAATGCCGGAAGATACGTGAGTACTTCAGAAAAAGTCTTTACGGGTACATGCTCAAAGGCAGTTAGAACCCTCAACACAATTAGCAGAAACGTATTATCTATTTGGAATGCAGCATTGTAACCTCATGTGCAGTAATGACTATGTTTGCATATAACTACAGGAACTTTGGTGACAATGTGATAAGCCAATGCATATGCATAAGCCATATTACCATATATGTGTCCACAGTATAAACTGTAGACACATATATGGTAATTACACTGTCATTATTTATAGCTTGCTGGGGCATGAAATATCTGTCACTGTATTTTTTCAGGTACCTTAGCGAGTCGGACTCTAACATGGCGGTCATTGAAGTTGGACTTCTGAGTGGTTTTGTTCCAATTGCAGACGACTTGGAAACGGTAAGAGAGTTTCAGTTGTACCTCTCTAGCGGAGCCGTGCAAGAACTGTGCATGCTTATTAGGCATTTTGTCCGGAGATTTCAGCTTTGTATTGGCCGACTACGGGATATTTTATCAGTTAGTTTGATACTTTCATCAAAAGGCCAAGAGTTAACTTTTTAGTTAACTTCTCGTCACGACCTTCAAGGGGCAGATAGAGATATAAAATGTCCGGCCATTTAGAGCTTTGAAAAAAAAAAAAGAGAAAAGAAAGCTTTTTACGAGGTACATAATAAATTGACACAATACTCTAAGTAAGGCAATATGTGTAGTTTAGTACCATGTACCACCTTCAGTACGGTTATCGCGAACGGCCGACAGAGTGACTTGCGCCGACGCGAGCGTACCGTCGTTGGCAGGTAGAGCTGAGACAATAAGTCGTTATTTTCTCAGCCTGACAGTGGCAGCAGTGCATTGTGATTTTAAGCCATCGGAGTGAGTGCGCTCTTGGCGGGCCTTTGTCGCTGTGTTCCTCACCTGGCTGCACTCATACACGCAGGCACTGAAAATACGTTGCACTTTACTTATCTCGTCAACCTGAAAGCTGCCACTTGAAATGAAAAAATACGTTGGAAAGGCATGGAAAACGCCAGCTAGTGGTGGTTGTCTGATTGTATGAAAATAAATATGCACGTTTGAGTCGTTCAACTTATTGAGGCCTAGTATTCGCTTCTAAATGTTACTAGCTCTTTGAGCTTTAAGGCCAAACTTGAAAGCCGCGAGAGAGGTCGCACGACATGTCGTCAAGCGAGCTGTGACATTAACCTGTGCATTTGTGCTAAATCACTGCCACGAGCGATAGCGGCAACGTAAGCGCGTCAACAACACACTGAACCGCGACTCCGATTATGCGCGTTATATTAGGCTGCGCTCCAGATATCGTAATCCGGTGCATGCAGAAGCATTTTCTCGGCATCCTCGGACAACGCTTTGCGGCAATGCTGTCAGTTTAGGCCAAGCTGCCGAGTATTCTAGTTAAGATTACTGAGCGCAGCACATTCCAGTGAGATCAAGAAGTGATTATTTTTCGAATATTGTTGACAAATGCTTTGCCTTCCCGAAGACTGCTGTTTCGTTCTGTGATGTACATTTTGGTTAGCACTTTATAGGCAATTAGAAAGAAGTACCACGCATGAGTCAGCGCCCTTCACACGGTGTAAGGCGCCCTGCGGACATCAGACTATCTTCAATGCCTATAGAAATCGGTGTTACGAGGACTTCGTCTCCACAGAGTCCCTTTAGAGCCAATTATATATACAATACTTGGGAGAACTCAGCGGAAAGCTCAAAGCGCCAAGGATGATGAGCAAGCTATCGAAGTAGAATATCCGCACTCTTCTATAGAAAGGCTTGCTGTGAAATGTGATAGTTGGTACCTCAAAACGATGCCCAAATGGGGTTCTCGTAACTTTCATCACTCATACCGGTTTCCATTGGGCGAACAGGAGCACTTTTAGCTGCACTAAAAGTGCTCTCGCGAGTTTCGGCGCCTGCCAGTGGTCAAACAGGAGCAGTAGCGTTGTGTTCTATTGGCAGAGGAAGCGCGCTTTTGGGATCCCGAGAGCCCCTGAGAGCAGTCCTCGGTGCTCCGTCGCCAGCGGCGGAGTACAGGGAGATCGGAGGAAGTCACGTGACCTTTTTTGACGTCACTTCTGGTTATTCGCCCGACCGTGGCCCGGAGCCCGGGCAGGACAGGTCGAGAAAAATGGCGGAAGACGGCAGCGGAGGCGTTCGGCCGGTGGATGCGGGAAACGCGAGCGTGGGAAAACTGATCACATGACGCCTGACGTCACGCGCTCCCCATCGCTATGCTGCTCGAAGAACTGCGTGAATGTTTCGATGGGGAGACGAGAACGCGCGTCCCCAGTGCTCTTGTGCGCTGCTCTGGCTGCTCGTTGCTCTTGCTCCTGTTCTCCCAATCGAAACCGGTATCATACACCAGAAATACGAAGCACTGAAAAACAAATGATGAAAAAAAAAACCACTTCTAGAGCGCAGCTCTTTGGCGCCCGTTCCTGGGTTTCACGTCGACGTCGGCCGCGTCGGCCTCGTAATAAGCTTCGCCCCCTTTCATCCCCCTATTTCAAGCCGGTGTTTCGGCA
Source organism: Amblyomma maculatum (assembly GCA_023969395.1). Lineage (NCBI taxonomy): Eukaryota > Metazoa > Arthropoda > Arachnida > Ixodida > Ixodidae > Amblyomma > Amblyomma maculatum. The sequence continues at coordinate 55,008 of JAJIZL010014177.1, read as the reverse complement.
AGAGTGTGCCCCCCAACTTCCGGCGAGCCGGCGCTCGCAGGAAGAGGAGGGGGGGGGGGGGGGACACCCAGCGGCGAACGATGGGGGCAGAAGGGAGCGCAGTAACCGGAGAAAACGAGGAAAGGAAGGGGGGGGGGGTCGCCGGAGGCAGCGCTAGCAGCGACTGACTGATGCCGCTGACGCCGCTAACGAGTCAAGACAACGTGACTGCGTAGAACCCCGTCGCCGCCATGCCGAAAGAGGAGAAGGGGGTTCCCCCCTCTTCCTGCGTGGCGGCGAGGTTGCTCTCCGGTTGCCGAAGCGCCGGCTCGATATCTGCGGATCACGGTGCGTGCATTCCTTTCTCACTCGCTTCACTCGCTAGCGGCTTCAGCGGCATCAGTCAGTCGCTACTATCTGTTCGTCGCGCAACGTTCCTATAGGCCCACGTGCTGCCTCCCGCAACTTCCCGATAACTCAATTGCTCTCTTCATTTCTCCTACACCAAAGCTTCTTTCATGACAGCCAAGAACTGTTAGTTAAGAATAGGTGTGAAAATTAAAAAAAAAAAAACTTTGTCTGTAATTGTACATACGTGTCTTGCTCGAAATCTTTGCCTGAATCTATCAAAAAAGTGAAACAGGTGATGAGCTGCGCTCAAATTTTGCATTAGGAAGTGACGTAATCGTTAGCAATTTTTTCTGCTTCTTTCAGTGAAGTAATAGTGTGTAAGTACTTTACAAATTTCTTGATAATATCTCCAGCATTTATGACTTTTTGCTTTCAAGTTTAGTGCACAATTTGTTTTGAAAACAGCTGCAGCATGTCTCAATGAACGACAGGAGCCAATGTTTTCTTGAGTGTTTTTTTTAACCTTCAACGTCTACAACGGTCAGCTTAGTGGAAGGCTTTAAACAGTTTCGATTACATGGAATTCGTTCACCTTCACTGAGATCCGACAGTACACGGACGCTCTGCACTTTGCATTATTGAAATGCGGCTATGGTGAATAGGATCAAACCCGAGGTCTCCTTGCTCTGCAGTCGAGAGAGCACTTATCGGCTGCGACAAATTCAGAATTGTCAATAAATGTACAAGATTGCTTCTGTCAGACTGTCTTGCTCTGATTGTTTTATATTAAGGCAATGCATGCGCCAGGCTCAGCAGGAGAAAAATTAGTTTCTTAACCTGGGAATTAAATTGAAGAAAATGGCTGAACTTGCTGCCACGCGAAGCACATGACACAAAGTCACCAAGACTTCTGAGTGCGTAACCTGTCTTCTCCGCATACGAACATTCTTGATGAACGAAACTAGTTATTTTCTTTTCGTGATGATTAAACAACACTTCTATGAGGTATAGATTCGCTGTGCTATAAAATGGACGTCAGATGAAACGAGGAAAAATCATATTTTCACTTAGCAAAGAAAACGTGCTCGTGCGGACGAGCGGAGGTTATTATGGTATTCTCCTGTAAAGATTAAGAAACATCTACCCATGGTGTTGTATGGAAGCACGTTCTGTGTGAAACTGGTTGAAACAAAATGGAGGGAGAATACATGTACATGGATGAGCGTACATTTTATAATGCGACGAGCGTTACAAAGTGCCTGTTCTTCATGAGCTTTCGGCTTGAAGTCAAAATTTACGTTAATAACAGAAGTGACCAGAACAAGGATTGCTAATGAGCAACGGCATTGATTTTCAGAAATGAGGTTGTACATTGCAGAAGCACAGATTAGCACCTATTATCGAAATAACTTTAGTGGGCTGCGTCTCTTCTAGACCGCATTACAGCAATCGCTCCAGAGCTGCTGCACAAAATTGACGTAGCCTCACGGGGCTTTAGCTTCATGGTTAGTTATGAGTGATACTTAGGTCGACTTGAAGTGCACGCATGTAAATTATCACACAGAGGAGACCTTGAGCAATTCATCTCGCCAAAATTTTTGACAAACCGATGGTACGCAGCGAGGTACTCTTGAATTTGATCGTTACTGCACCAGAATCATTATTACACTGGTAAAAAAAAAAATCGCCACAGTCTTCATGCTTAAAGTGAGGCAAAGACTCGGAAGCCCTAAAATAACGGCGTATTCAGAGACAGCGCCAGAACCTACAAGCAGCTTCAGATAATTTTGCAAGATATATGCTCCTACAATATGCATTGTATATTTAACTCACAGCCCAAGCTTGCTTAAGAGGCTACGATAACATTAAATTAATTATTGTTACTCGTTCTTTTGAGCAAAGATGTCTGGGTTGTTCTTGCGATGTTCTTGATTTTTCCAAACTTTCCATTTTTCCACAAAACGAATTATGTTTTAGGCCTTTCACAGCTTCCGGAAATTTCTCATTTCGACATAAAACTGGCGTTTTACCCTTGCTTTACACGTCGTAGGGCGAATTTTGTCAGTACCTTTGTACTGACGGAACTGCGCCTATGCACCATATTTTCGTGCGCTAAATACAAAACTGTAAGAACAAATATTTATCGTATTTCATCCTTCGCTGATGAGCTTCTTCACAGATTGCGCATTTTTAGCGGTGCATAATTGCACTTGGAACACTCCGGCGAGAAAAAAAATCATGTGAGAAAATGTAGAGTTTTCTGAATATTTGTCATTTACTTGCCTTAATATACTTCCGGTTTCAATTTTAAATTTTTAGAAGTTCTGTTTTGTGTTTGAAAGACTGAGATTCAATCGAATACTCACTTGAAGTCACAACTGGCGGTCACAACGGCTTGGAAGTGACATGATAGTGCTATTAAACATACTAAAATCGCTTTTAATACTCTTAGGCATTTGAGACATACATATACCTTATCATATTTAAAGGGCTAACAAATCTGGGGGCCCCTACGTTACGACTGCTATCGCATGTATCATTAGCCGTTAAGCGAACGTGCACGACAAGATGATTACAAATGCAAATCCAACAAAGAGAACGGTTGTCATGCATTGAGGGCAGAATATGGATTTGCCCTTAAGTACAGTCGCTCCTATGAAAGCTCACTGCGATGAAATCAAGAATTTTCACTCTTCTCTGAACGAGCTTTATCATGCACGATGAGGAGGCGGTGGATAGAGAGTTATAACAGGAGTTTTAAAACGGGCATGGTAGGCCTGAGATTCTATTCAGTACAAGGCGCGCTGTCCTCTAATTGACTTACTTTTTCATTCTACCTGGCTAGCGCGCTACACCTAAGCCTGATAGGGGTTTGGCATTATAAACAAGACATTGCACACATTTTGTTGCCAAACTTGTATTATTTTGCTTATACTGTAAGATTGTAAGAATGAAGATTGTAAGATTGTAATAATATTGCAAGAATGAAGGAATTATTTCTGCTTTGAGGCGTAATTTGCCGTTCTCTATGCTGTTCATTCTGTTTTCAGGCCAAAGTTAAAAACCAACTTCTGGCTAACTACGTCGTCACGGAAAAGAATGTAATGCTGTATTTTCACTGGGTAAGTGTCAAAAAGAGGAGCGCGCATTGATTATGCTGTACTCCTCATGTAGCTTACTCACGTGCTCGGGGAAGGCTCGTCTACGCGTTTCAGAACCGAAGTCAGCTTATGGAAGTCAGGCTATGAGAACTAATGCTGAAGAAACAAAAACGCAGGATGCAAATGCAGCTTGTGTAGCTGATTGGTTTTTCCCGACGTTTTGTAAGTGGGATGAATTTCAGTAGCAAAACGGGTTCTTAACACTTCGTGTCAGTGCAGGATTGGAAGTCGTTTTTGACGCGAATGTTGCTGTTGACTACACACCCTTATTCATTTGTAAGTTTTGTTCGGCCATTCGTCACGAGTGTTACATAATGTGAATATCGCAGTGCTGCCCTCTAAGGGGCATGCTCCCAGCATAATTGTCAAGTTTAGTCCGTACAGTCGGCATCATTGTTATGGTGGCCTTGCAGATACCATGGAGAAACGCAACTTGTCTCAAGTTCAGGACAGAACGCCAGCACGTAGTCTACAATGTGCAATCAGCTCTCGTAAAGGTGTACGACTCAGGTGACCCGAGTGAGTCCCACTGCCTCCAAGGCACTTCATGGATGCGAAGAGTACTTGAGAAGCTAATGGGTTGTGCGAGCTGTTACAATACCCTTACGCAGATTGTTTTGTTCTCTGGATTTCTATTCTAATAGTACTCAATGGGAAGTTACTGGTGGGCGTCCTCTCAAAAATGGAATTGGTAAACCGTTCGCCGCAATAAATGTACTATGATTCACAGCCGCTTTATCTGTCAGGGCCATACGGTCGCGACGTCCAAGGACGCGTCCTACTGTAGCTCAACAAAACCTTCATCACATGCTGCAAGGTAAAGTCCTCGGTGTCGAAACAATAGCGAACTTTCTTTCTAAAAGAGGATGCAGAGGTCTGAGGAGGGTGTAGATGACTTTAGGTTGACATCACAGGTATGCTATTTCTTTCAAAAGTTTAAAACTTGCACCTAGCTTTTCTGCATGTGTGTAGCGTAGTGCACATAAGTTCTTAAAAACTTCCCTGCTTGCGGAAATTAAGTGCTTGTCGACTCATTTATCCTCTAACAGTGTAACTTTGGTTCTGTCTTCATCAGCACATACATGCACGCAATTCTACGGCCCCGACTCGACCAGCCCTCTCCTCAAGCTGACCTGCGATGCAGACGAGTGTCGATGCGTAGAAGGTAAGGACATTTCGTCAGTCGAAATCTAGGCGTTTCAACATTCCCAGTCGAAAATAACTACAGAAACTTTTCTGTTGTTACGACAGGATTTCTGTGCGATTTTTGACGGGAAACTTGTTGTGACAACAGAACGTTCTGTAGTAACATCAGAAACCTCTGTATTTACGACAGAAAAATGCTACAGAACTGCAGTCAACAGAAATATACTACACAAAAACTACAGAACTACAGAAAAGTACTACAGAACTACAGGAAAGTCTGACGTTTACGACAAAACTACAGAATATTTTGTCGTATTTTTGACACGGTTCTGTAGTTTTTTTCGAGTGGGTTCCAGGAGAGTTTTTTACAGAGTTTCTTTAATATTTCAAGAAACGAACCGCAGACGGCGAAAACAGGTTATAGATATCTTCTGAGTAACATAAGCACTCACATTACCTGAAAAAGAAAACGAAAAAAAAAAACACGCGGCATATGAAACAACAAAGACTTGAAAAAACTTAACAATATGGAAGAGAATTTCATCGAGACTCTTTCAAGCTGTTACATTAAATTTATTCATTTACCATAGCTTGAAAACTTAACAGGGTCTTCGGGGAAGAACAAGACCACGAAAACTACGAAGAGCTATCAGTTCAACTTTATGGTAACACACGCTAAACATGCTTCGTACTAATAGTATTCACACATTTTTTGTTAAGTAACTGCGAGCGATAAATCTGTACGAGACCTAGACTCCGATAAATTGCGTGTTATGGCCAGCATTCAATAAGGTTTGTCACAATAGCGCGCCTACTTAATAAATAAAATACTGCCACCATGACAGCAAAAGCATCTGCTCATTCCAAGGAACCAAATTCTTATGGCAGCTTCCTCCCAATTTTTGTTTGTCTGGACGAAACAAACAATAATTGCAGTTTTGGGCAATAATTTCCCAAAACTGCATATACAATACCCGAGATACTTGGTGGGGAGTGTTCTGGTTGACCACTCGTGTCGGCAAAATGCGTAAAAGTTTCCCCTGTGCATTGTTTTCATATTTTCATATCTTACGCACTGAGCTGTGAATACAGTTGATTTAGGCTGCGGCATGCGAGGTTACACGAACTGACCACTAAAATCACCACTAACTCACCTTTTGAGAAGGGACACCACATGCTTGCAGTGGGAGGACTTATACCGATTGCGTCACAAGGGGGTGGTCATGACCATAGGGCAAGCATTTTTACGTCTCCATGTTTGTCGCAGGATATAGGCTGGGCACGCTTACACGGCAACTATGTTTATCCGGGGTGAAGTTGAAACTATCCCGGCAAGAGGAGCTTCAATGTTCCACTCCCACACGGCATGCTTTTTCTTGTTACGTCTCCACATATTACCGTCCACTTTAGGAGATAATTGTAGAGGCTGTGAGGCTCTGTTTGACTGTGTATAAGCGGCATATTTGAGGCTTCTTTTGCGCAATGCTGCTGACTACAAACCTTTGTACTGAATGTGGACAGATCATTTGACGAGATTTAATGTATCTGCGAATGACTAGCAGCAATATAGCCTTTGCTTTGATACAGTGGACCTGACAAATAAAATCCACACCAAATTTCAGTCATGCCTGCGATGTTATTGCAGACGAATGCCCTCCGAAAGAACCTTTCAGGGCGATCGACAGTGCAGGCGGGACATCAGCACAGCGGCGCACACTACTCAACGTAGCTTGTCAAGAACACGATTTTGGTAAGTCAGTATTTTTCACTGTCCTTTCGCTGTCTCGTGCAGAAACTAACTCTGGCTTCACAACCCATATAATAGTAAAAAGGAAACAAAACTATGGAGACATATATTCTTACTTGAACAATGAATGGACGTCCACGCAGTTGACTGCAGCTGTCAAATGGTGCAACGGGGTATACACTTGCGTCACCGATGTGTGAATTAGGACTCAAGAATACACCTCGTACTATAGGCATATTTTTGTATTTAAGATCCTCTTCTCGGGCTTCAAATCTTTATATCAACACATAGAGCAAAAAAGGTCCCAAAATAAACAGATAGTTGTACGCGATGCCTCTGTAAAGCAGTCCTCGGACTTTCAAAGATTCGTCGTACTACGCTTCTCATGAACTAAAATGCTTACAAGTATAATTTTCTGTCATAGCCGAAAGCCTTCAGGCAGAAACGTTGTGTCTTTCTAGGTTCAGTGCCAGGTATAAGAGGTTTGAGCGAGGGTTCGAGCTAACTTCAATAAATCATGTGCAATCAATTAGCAAATAGAGCCGCGGAGATTGCGCTTTGAGGCGAACTCATATATGTGCGACCGTTCTTGATTGTGCTGACATTTAGTATTTCTTCAATAAATGATGTAGAACAGTCACAGTAGAGTGGGTCGCAATTATATTAAGCACAAACTCCGCCGAGATGGAAGACGAACAGAGAGAATGAAACAGACTGCGCATGCTCATGTCCCAACATCCTCGTCTTCTTTGTTGACTATTATCTTCTTCTTCATCATCATCATCATCATCATCATCAGCAGCAGCAGCAGCAGCAGCAGCAGCAGCAGCAGCAGCCTGACTATACCCACTGCAGGGCGAAGGCCTCTCCCATATTTCTCCACTTAACCCGGTTCTGGGCTAGCTGCATTCACTTGACTCCTGCGAACTTCTTAACCTCATCCGCCCACCTAACTTTCTGCCGCCCCCTGCTACGCTTTCGTTCCCTTGGAATCCAGTTTGTTACCCTAAGCGACCATCGGTTATCCTCTCTTCGTACTACATGTCCTGCCCATGCCCATTTCTTCTTCTTAATTTCCACTAGAATGTCGGTAACTTGAGTTATTTATCTGACCCACTCTGCACGCTTTCTATCTCTTAATGTTACCCCTACCATTTTTCGTTCCATAGCCCTCTGGGTTGTCCTCAACTTAAGTAGAACTCTCTTGGTTAGCCTCCACGTTTCAGCCCCATAGGTGAGTACAGGTAAGATGCAACTGTTGTATGCTTTCCTATTGAGCGATACCGGTAAGCTGCTAGTCATAATCTGCGAGTGCTTACCAAATGCGCTGAGTACAGGTAAGATGCAACTGTTGCATACTTTCTTCTTGAGCGCTAATGGTAAGCAGCTAGTCATAATCTGCGAGTGCTTGCCAAATGCGCTGAGTACAGGTAAGATGCAACTGTTGCATACTTTCTTCTTGAGCGCTAATGGTAAGCAGCTAGTCATAATCTGCGAGTGCTTGCCAAATGCGCTCCATCCCAATCTTAATCTTCTTGTTATTTCCTTTTTATGGTCCGGATCTGCGGTTATTACCTGTCCTAAGCAGACATATTCGCCTACTACTTCCAGTATTTCGCTACCTAATGTAAACTGCTGTTCCTTCCCGAGGCTGTTGAACATTACCTTAATCTTCTGCATATTGATTTTCAAGCCTACTTTTCTACTTTTCCTCCATAGGTCATCAATCATTATTTGCAGTTCATCCCCCGAGTTGCTTAGCAAGGCAACTTCATCAGCCTGGTGTCATCGACGGTACCGGAACCATGGAAGAATGCAAACATTATCCTCATTCATAATTAAGGGGACCCTAAGGACCTTAAAAATTACAGACCAATCAGCTTACTGTCTGTTACGTATAAGATATTTACTAAGGTAATCGCTAATAGAATCAGGACAACCTTAGACTGCAATCAAGCAAATCAAGCACGTTTTCGGAAACTGTTTTCTACTATCGATCACATCCATACCATCAATCAGATGATAGAAAAATGCTCGGAATAAAACCAGCCCTTATACATAGCCTTCACTGATTGCGAAAAAGCATTTGACTCAATTGAAACCTCGGCGGTAATGCAGGCATTGCGAAATCAGGGGTAGACGAGCTGTACGGGAAAGTGCTGGAAGATATATATAGTGGCTGCACAGCAACCATAGTTCTGCATAAAGAAAGTAACAAAATTTCCATAAAGAAAGGCGTTAGGCAAGGAGACACAATCTCCCCAGTACTAGTCACAGCTTCTTAGAGGTATTCAGAAACTTGGAATGGGAGCAGTTAGGGATAAGGGTAGATGGAGAATACCTCAGTAATCTGCGATTTGCTATTATCTTAGCGCAACACCTAATCAAACTTATGAACTATTGGCCAACAAAAAGGATATATAACGATGCCTTAGGTCCTTCGTTTTTGTTCATCAAAGGTGCTATAAGCCATCCAGTCAGTTAGGTGAAGTTAAGACCAGATGAGTATAGTATAATTTTCCGTCATTTCTAACTGAAATGCAGCCCAGAGTGGCAATAACTTCCACAAACTGAGTTCAATCTAAGCGGTTCACCGTTATTGAGAACGGTTTTCTTGCATGCCTCTTGTGGCCCGAAACCAAACTTTCTGGCAAATAAGCTTGCGCCAAGCATTTTGTAGCTGAATAATTGGCCGCATCGAATTCCGGGCCACCATACACCGTCTTGGCGTCAAGAACACCGCCAAGGGGGGGAAGTTGACGACAAAGTGAAAACATGAACTCTTTCTGAGGAGGCAGAAAGACCTTTGTAACTGAATTTTTAAAAACAATGCTCTAGCTGGAAACAAAATAATTTCCGGGTGAGGAAGCTTGTAATTTCCGCTTGCCATTTGCGACACCTATGCAGAGATTGCTAGAACCTATTACAGGTCTCGTTATAGATTGTGTCTCAAGATGCAACTTTCCCAATTTTGGTACTAAACAAAAGGGTATTCGCGAAGCAAATAATTATAAGGTTTATTACTGACTAACATAATACGTAAACAATTGTTTCATTTCTATGGTACATAATAGCTAAAATGCACTCACCGTGATAAGGTTTAGTTGTTTTTTTTTTAGTCAAGAGAGATATTTACTTCAGGGATAATTCTGTTCAGCATCAACTGCTCCACATTCTCCGATGGGAGCTTTTTACGCCATACTCTAGGAAATGAGGAATGGTATTTCCACTGGCTGCAAATGTTGATCATGGCCTGAATGCCAGATTGGAGCCTGGCATGATGGACAACGGATTTTTACTTGCTGTTTCGTTTGCAGTGTGGATCGGAACCGTTACTAAGAACCACGTTAACAGCGGGTATCGCCAAATCGAACTTCGTATTGATACAGTGCTGAAGGAAGGTAAGGTGTTTCATTTGTTTTTATGCCGAAACAAGCTTAATTGTAACCCTTTCAAAATAATGCGAAGCCTACTACGATGTATGTTTGCTGATTACTAGATTACTAAACAAAAAATTATGGCTCTTTTTCGGTTAATAAAATGTTGCTACATCATGGCTTCCTTGTCATAAGTGCAATTGGTAGCTCAACTATGTTTTTGGTAGAAATTATTTTTTTGAAGACACCTACATGAAGCATTTTGTTCATTTCATCCTGAATGCCCTGTAGTGTCGTTTGCTAATTATTCGTATTTCTTGTCTATGAACTTTTCTCAAGAAAACACTATATAATGAACACGTATTGGGTCCCTTTCAATAAAGAAATATGTCAAGCTTAGGTTATAAAAAAATTGAATTTAAAGGCAAAAAAAAAAACATGCTTGTAACATCAGCTGAATGTTACACAGCTGCAGCACTTCACGGGATTTGTACTGGTGCGAGGCGAATAGGTGTAGTTGGGCCGTTAAATTAAACTTGCTGTTACTCAAGATCACATTCTACTTTTCTGCTCTACTTACCAGAACAACCCATCTTAAAAAGATAGGCAAAAGGAAAATATATAGGTTGCCTACTCTAATAGCTACGTATGTTCCCTTTGTTACGTGTCGTGTCGCATTGGAGTGTCAGTAAGATAATAATAGGTAACGACATGGCAAAGGTGAGCTGCTCGCATTTTTCTTGTAAATTATGAGGCCCAGTCATTATCACACATTTGTAACGCCGCATTGAAGGATACATATAACTTCGATCTTTTCAGGCACTGAAAACAGCAATTCTGTCCTGACTGGAACTAAGCTCTTCGTGGCTCACAAATACTGCACCGCTGCCGACATGAGTGAAGGCTCCCGCTACTTCGTTTTCGGCCGAGACGGCGAGATCTTTGAGAAGAACGGCGAGGCTACGTAAGAACTGATGCAGATGGTTCTTTTTGTTCTCAGCCGGAGTTTGATTACGGTCGTTTTGCTCCATATTTTTGGCACAGTTGAGAGCTGTGACATAAGGAGAACAGGCGAGACGTATTAGCTACGTATATTTTGGAATGTAATTTGAAATCTGCAACTTTGTGATGTACAAGCGATAGAGTGAAAGTGGTTAGTGCGATGCCAAATATATATCTCTGATTATTGGACTTATAATAACGTCTTGAAGCTAAGCGTGGGCATTGTTACACAGGGGTGAGAGACAGGACTGTACAAAACAGCTGAAAAGAAGGGTCGTTCTTACTCGTAAGAGTTGAATCATTTCTGCAACAGGTAGACTGGCTAGAATTCGTTCAAAGTAATTACCTACATGGAGCCTTCCGTATTCCACCGAGACGGGAGAAAACTAAGTAATTACTAATTCTTAGGCACGTCCTATCCGTATTCACTTGCCTCTTGCGCACATCATGCAGGTGTATTATTATTATGAAGACCCATACATCGCTGTTAATTCTTACAGCGTGCTTTATTGTCTTTATTGTCCGCGTCGTCTGAAAACCAGTACTGCTGAAATTAATCAGATTTTGTTCTCGTGATCTGCTCTTTTCACACATTCACATCTTGGCTACGCTAAGTGCAATAAAAGCGAACTGCCAATATTTGAACTGAAATCCTTCATTCAGTGCTCTAAACAAACGCCTTGATGCCGCTCTTTTTCCTGAGTGTGTGCCCAACTCCAAGGAAAGTAGAAAAGTATCACAGCAAATCTTGTGTTTTCTCTGCAGAACGCGGTACATACTGGATAAGCACGTTCGTCTCTTCGATACCAACAAGGCTGAAACATCCCAAAGTGCAAGCAGAATAAGCTCCGTTCTTCGCTGGCTTACGTCACATCTCCAGAGATTGGGCGGCTGTCCACAATAATAAACAGTCGTCCATATCGATACACGCGGTCATCGTTGGTACATCACCAGCAGGAATCATACAGCGGTCGTCATACGATTGAATCTAATAAAATTCAATGCACTCCTGATACCTACAAGCGTGATATGTCGTGAAGAAATAAACGGGGGCGATTTATCGGTTTGCTAGCTCTAAGACCGCTGAAAATCAATTTTGCCAGGCAGATTAGAAGCCTCCAAGCTAATGGAAATGCAGGTACCGTGCAACACGCCTCTGTCTGTGTTGAACTAGGTAAGTTGCGCTCAAGTCACATCTCGGTGCTGTTATTATTATTCCGCCAAGCAATAAACTATAAACGATGTGCCACCGTACGCTAGCTCTTGAACAAGCGCTTAACAACTCAATTAAAGCCAACATTGTTCGCTTGAACAAGCGCTTTGTAATGCAACCATAAAGTAAGCGGCATGGCAAGGGCCATTTTTATTCGGCTTGCATTTCCTTTCGTGGTACCTGTTTCTTTTATGTGATTGTGCCTATTATGTGATTGTGCCTATTAGGTGTCTTCATTATATTCATATTGTACCTACATATATTTCTTTTGCCCACACTGCGCACAAATGTCACTATTGTTTTGTTTCTTTCCTTTTATGTCCTGATCAAAGCTACTGTTGGGTGCCAGCCTGCCGCAATATTGTATATTCAATGCTTACTGATCGTGTAGCAGGGGGCTCAGGCCACGTCAGGCGACTGCGTCTTTTGCCTCAGCCTCCTTTTAGGTAAATCTATAAGGAACAAATAAAGAAAAAAAGAAACCAAAATTAAAGGCCAACATTGTTCATTTGAACAAGCGCTTAACAAAAGTAACCAGAAACGAAGAGGCATAGAAAGGGCCTTCTTTGTTTGGTTTGCGTTTGCTTCACTGGCAACCGTTTGTATTATGTGAAACGAACCAAAAATAAACATTGTTCGCGTGAACAAGAGCTGAACAAATCAATCGTAGTGTAGGCAGCAAGGAAATTGCCGATCGCTTTACATGGATATGTCTAAGGACAAAAAGTGCCGTCCGATATCATGTTGCTTGGATGGAAACATTTAGTCGGTTTTATTCCGCCTGTATGTACAGCCGCCAAACTCTTTACCTGGCGTGAGCAATGGTCTTCTCATTTCCGCTTCTGCGTTTTCGGGCGAATAAAACTTGCTTGAAAATCCAGATTAAGCAAGGTCTTGAGCAGCCCTTGCTTATACTTGGACGTTTCAGAGGTAAGCTCCTGTGCAACCCTCTGAATCACAAAACATGCGGTCATCACGCACGACAGTTAAATATTTGGGCGGCTGTACCCTTATAGCTAGTACCCGAGGTGTATGAAACCAATGGTAATAACAGTAATTCGGGAATAACTTCAGAATCAAGTAGAGTAAAATTCTGATGAAAAATCTTTCATCCGTGCAAACACCCCCTAATTTCACTGTTAATTTCACATTTCCGCGGCATTCAGAACCCCCCCCCCCCTCCCCCTTCCTACCCTTCGCCGCCCAATAAATACTACGCCTGAAATATGCGAGCAGTCACCGATTGAAACAAATATGTGCTAAACACATTCTGAAGACACGAGCAAAGATTATATCAACTACAGCTAGGTGTCGCTTTTGCGATAGAGGCGAAAAGCAAGGCGCCCGTGAGCTGCGCGATGTCAGTGCACGTTTAAGAACCTCAGATGGTCGAAATTCCCGGAGTACACTACTACGGCGTCTCTCATAGCCTTAGTTGTTTCGGGACGTTAAACCCCATAAACCAAATCTACAGGTGTCCCAACCGACTCAGATACTGCCTCTAAGGTACATCTATATAAAAAGGCTCACAAGAAAGAAACAAAAACATGAATAAAGAAGTTGTTTTGTTAGTAATAAGCCGATTTCTCTGGACGTGCGGACACAAATGCCTAGTCTAACGCATACACTTCATAATGCACGCATTTTACAGCCCTTTACAAAACTCCTTCAAAGATTGCTTTCAGCCATACATCTATGCAAGCGTGGCGAATGCTGAGGACAAAAAGACTTATGAAATTACTTTTGGTCTGCATTAATTTTTTTTTGCTTTGGTACTTTTGTAGCGAGAGATAAACTAGGCCAGCCGCTTAGCCTCTTCGCCGTGATGGCACTTTCGTTGTGGTCGCACCTTGACCGTGGCCACACTGACCTTGAGCCGTTGCTTAGCAACCGCCAAAGCTGGCGGCGCTGCTGGGCTGGTCTCTTCATGAAAAGGAAAGCGTCTTCACCGGGAATCAAACCTTCATTCTCCAGATCCCCCGCCTTGCGCATTACCAACTGCGACACGCCCGGGGTTCTTTTCTTTATTGAGGGAAATATTTCAAGCCCGCTTTAACCAGGTCGCATCCCACAACCTGTCATACACAGTCGCACCAATATGGAGCTCTCACTTTCCTTAACACATCAAAATTCCGGGAGACACATACATCAAGTAAAGGTAACCAGGCAGGACGTCGTTCCTGTGCAGCATCTACCCCCCACACCATAGCACAACAGAGACTTCGATGAACCTCATGGCTCTGCGTGGCGATCTTTCATGAGGCTCTTCCACAGGCTAGGCAGTCCCATGGGCACATAAATATCACATGGAACTTAGAGACTTTCATTGTAGGCAAAATCTTATAGTATATAGGGCAAAAATCAGTATCCTTTATTTCAGAGTCCGTTGAAAAATGTCCCCAAAAAACACTGCATCACGGCAGTATAAAAAGAAATGATCTATAGTTTCTGGCTGCTGACATAGGCAACAGTCCACTGACCATGACACAGAAGTCCCTTTTTCATGAAGCCACGTTTTGACTAAGGCTCACGTGTGAAGTTTAAAAAAGAAAGTCTTTGGAGCTGGTTCGATATACATCTCTTGCACTCGCTTTAATACACTATTGTCTAGATAGGGGAGGTAATGCTGCCAATACATGGGCACAGGAAATAACATCTTAATCAGAATGTCATCTGTTTTTTAGATAGACTGTGTAGGTGCTGTAAAGGAAACCGTACGGCGAAGAAATGGCAGGTGTCGGCAACTTCCTTAAAATAAAACTCACAAATGAATTTGCCAGAATGGGAGCTTGGGCGAGTTAGTGATGGTTCACTTGCCACATAGCGCTAAACAGACACGAACACAGCAGGACATACAAGATGGGTGCTACATACAGGAGGAGAGCGCTCGTCCTAATTAGGAATATAGTCACTACCACACGTTTTCAGGCACATATCCGAAATGAGAACTCAAGGATGGCTTGTCTACGGGAGGTCCTTCGTGGCCTCGCCTTGAAGAGTGTTCTTTCTGACATGGGTAGCTTAGATGGGGTCATTGAGAAGACCAAAGAATGTGGCATTCATCGCACCCACGGGTTCTGAGCCGTAATGAGCATTTCTCTTCGATCTGCGTTCAGTGCTGTATCTTATCCGAGTGTCATATTTTATCCGCGTTGTATCTTAAAGTCGCAGCAACTCACAATGGCAACATGACCTCTTCAAGGTCCCAAATCCAAGACCAAACTATTGTGACTATGCTGTGAATCGAGACTCGTAAGTAAACCGATATAAGCACTACTTTTCACTTATACAGGTTTAAGACAGCCCCAGCGATTTCCTGGTTAGGTATACACCATGCTTGTGGTTAATTACACCTGCAGTATGTGCGTGATCACCGGAAACGCTGAATTACATCCGTAGGTTACCTCATCCTGCACGGTGTCGTCTGGTCTAATCACTGGTCGCTGGCGATGCGGCACGGTTGGGTTACTGATAGAAACATATCAAAGAAATCTTAGGGTTGAACTCAGATTTTTCACAGTAGGAGCAGAGGGGTTCCCACCTCTGCCTAGTAGCGGAGGAAAATTCAGCCTCCTTGCATTCAAAAGTACGACGGCAGCTACGCTGAAGGATCCCCGTGGCTTCTGGCTACAGGATCGACCAATGGCTCCGGCTCCCAAATGTGACGTTCCAGAAGAACTTGAGTAAGCTTTTCGACTGGTTTTGGCTTTCCCGTATGGCAGTGGAACAACCATTTTGTTTGGCTGCGCTCTGTACGTTTCATACGCTAAAAGAGTACGAGCAGATTGTGGTCACCGCGCGCGCAAAATGTAACTGTCGGTCACTGTGGAAGTCATATGGGCTGCAGCACTAGAGCAGGAGGGGAGTCGTAGAAAACTGTGAATGGGTTTGCATCCGCAACAGAAGGCTCCGAGCGCCAAATTTGCGTAAAGGTTGGTCGTACGACAATTCTAAGCCTATAAGGACGAGAGAGAAACTCTGTTCTGCTTCCTATTTCTTGTTGCGGTCGAACAGCTGGCGAGGCTGGTGCGCGGCTTCTCGCGCTGCATTATAGCTTGGGATAGTTGCCACGTCAGTAGCGGCTTTAACGTATGAGCTTTAGTGCTGTACTTGCGTCGTCGTCGCGGACGATGGCGTTTAGGGACTGCATCCATGACAGTTTGTAGCATCTTGTTCGCCAGACAACGCGGAAATGTTGGTGCATGATTTACTCTGCATTTATGACATCTCAGCGTTCCGATATCAGTGCTGGCATTATTGGCTGTAGTATAGCCTGCAACACGCATTGTTTGAAATCTTTCACGCCAATAATCTGATGCTTGCCGCGGGCAGCATATTTTGTGTAAGTCGTCGGATGGCAGTTCTTGCATATTTCCATGCCAGCACCCTGCCAACACGGAAACATTTGATGAATTCTACAGGACATATTGTGGGCCGCCGCATGTATCACAAGGTCTTCTGTGCGTTTTAGAATATGCACTCTGGCGACGTCCAATATCGTACCAAAGGTTGCATATATCACTCGCAGAGTGTAATGTCGGACCTTGATCTGGCAAAGCTCAAATAACATTTTTGCAATTGCATTTTGTCTTTAAAACATCATCAAAATTCCGCCCCTGTTGCCCGTTGGCCTTGTAGAAGTGATGCGATCGGTGCTGCAGTGAACGCGACGTGTGAGCAGGTAGAGGCTGCAAGCTGCCTGGAAGTCTGTGGAACACACCACATATAACTTTGGCTGGTACCAGTCCTGAAATTTGCACAAGAATTTTATGTCCGGAGATGACACTCAGCCGGTCAGTTTTAGGAGGGCATTATTGATGTGGCAGTTGACCGTCGTGTAGGAAATGGTGTTCGAACTGGACTGAAGTTCTGAAGAAGTAGATCAGCGTGTGGAACTTCTGCAACTCCGTCACCAGGTCATCAAGATGTCGGAGGACGTTCGCGATTTCGTACCGCTATTTTGGTTACAAAACCGTCTTATAGCTGCGCACCACCTGCAGGCGACAAGGAAAGGTCATGGTGACACTGATGCTTCCCTTCGTTGACTGAACTGCAAGCGTGCTCTGTACGTGGCGCCGTACCATCAGCTTCTGCAGCTTTCGTAAGCTTCATATCTACGGTGCTTTCCATGCAAGCAAAACCCAATGCTAGAGCAGCGAAGCATGATGCAGGAATTAATTCATTCTTGAAAAAAAAAAGTTAGCGGCCAGCGCCAGCGCGGCTGGCAGCGTCCCAGATAAACAAGGGTAAAGAATTTAGAGCAGGTCCCGGCGCCCCATGTATATGTGGCCCTCATCACTTGATGGGCGCATAACGGCAGCGCACAGAACGTGTACACGCCACTCTACTACACTCCCTCAATCTAATTTTCAACAGGGTGCATAGAATGACTGACTACCAGCACGTGCTAGTTCACGCACACATCGGCTGGAGGGCGCCGCTGCTTTTCCAGATTCTGCGTTGTGTCGTCGCTGAAGCAAGGAGTGCGTCTCCGGAGTAGTCCCAGGTCTCAGCTACTCTAATTAAAAACTCTTCAGATGTGCAGCGAGAGTGCATGCCCATGAACTTAATGATGTGGTTGGTGGCATTTTTAGATTAACATAGCTTGACCGGTTGACAATTGAAGTCGTTACGAAACAGCTCAAGTTCCCACTAACACAACAGAAGGCAAACGCTTTCACTCCTCATAAAATTGCGCACTAGGACGCAGCCATTCACAAAAACATTCACTTGCGCTGCTTGCGACCGATTGTCTGCACGGACTGCCTCGTCGAGACTGCTTCAGCCACTGCTTAGCTGCTTCCAGCTGGGCACGCAGTTGCCTACTGAGCAGAAGAGTGGCCAGCGCCTGACTCGTTGTCCATGCGGGGTGATTCTGTAATACAAAAATAGCTCGCCCAGCTTTTTCCTTAAACTTGATGCAGTACAATTGCGTAGGCCCGCTTTCAAAGATTGAAGAAATTGTTCAGCATGTCCATTACTGCTGAGATTATGGGCTGTAGTCTAAGTCCGTACATGCCATGTGACTAGTGCACATACGGTAGCCTGAAAACATTGCTGAAATATGTTGCGAGCCATTATTCATACCAAAACTTCAGTGTAGCCAAATCTGAAAGAAAAATTCGAGTAGTCCTTTTAGTGTGCTTTTCACATATGTGTCAGACGCATCAGGTACACCTCCGGCCACTTGGGGTGAGAGTCGACAACTGCGAACATACTCCGTATGAATGGTCCTACAAAATCAATTTGCAGGCGTGTCTATGGTCTAGTTTGCCATGTTTTTTGGTGTTAAGGAGCTGGGCAAGGCACAGTGCGTTAAGTTGCCCAGGCATTGCACAAACACAATTCAGCCTCAATTTCACGATCAGTTCCTGGCCACAGCACGTAGTTGTTATGTCGCCAATGTAACGAGTGACTTCTGAAATATTATTGGTGCCTGCCGTTTAACAACATGCAGTCCCTTACGCTTGTCCAAGGTCAGATAGGCCTTGACTTTTGATTCTTCGTTCCATCTCTACTTGCTCATAAGCTTGAATAAAATCAAAAACGGGGGATCAGAAGTTTGCTGCAGCACCCGACATTCGACCGCAACGAAGGCGGAAGAGGTGGCCATTGCGCTAGCTCTAACCCAACAACAGGTCAAAATTATAGTTACAGAATCCAAATCAGCGATTAGAAACTTTGACGCGGGCCGCATTTCGGCAATAGGAGCAAGAGTGTTGGCCAGTGGTCCACCACCGGCAGAGCAGGTCGCGCTCATTTGGACACCGGTACACTAGGGGTTGAGGGGGAATGAGAAAGCGCACGTACTCGCCCGAAGATTAGCTACCTTCCGGGATCCCATTGACGTCTTATATGCAACCACGTACCACTTGCGCGATGAGGAGCGCCTACAGTTCGATGATGAACCTAATACCTACCAAGATATCCTAAATCATTACAAATTAGGCAGATCAATATTTCCAAACGTGTGTAAGCAACTCAACAAAAGCGATGAGATTATGTGGCGTAAGCTATAAACTGGAGTATTACCGAACCCCCAGCTTTACAGCAAGTGGCAACCGGAAATTCTTAGGCCTAGGTACAGTCGTTGCGATGGCGCAGCGGACATGATCCACATGATATGGAAGTGTCCTAGGTTTGCAGAAATTGACAGAACAGATGAGTCCCAAGGGGCACTACATCTCAAACATGATGAAAAATGGCAACGTGTAGTCATCCGTCTCTCCCTGGCCACTGCTCAGATCTAAGAGATCCGGGTCGACGGCTGAGGGGGAGGACATGGCTGGGATAGAGCTGCGCCTCGGATCTTCGCCAACCTTTGGACAGGTGTCAATAAATGTTATTTCTTGTTTTCTCTCTCGAGAATTGCTTACCTCCCGTTAACTCTGAAAGTTTATCCACCTTTATTATCGGATACGTCTCGACGGCTAGGATCGGGCTCAGCGTTAGTATGTAATCATGCAATCGCCACAAGTTCTATCTGACCCGTCACGCTTTACTACATAAACAATTAGCGTGACGTGGTACTCGAGACGCGAGACACAATTATTAGCCTTTTGAGTATTTGTAGTTCCGCCTCTACCCTTTCCACAAGAGCGAATGGTAAACTTTGTGCTATCAGAAAACTTGGTATCTGGTGAGGTTTTATTTGAAGACATACTTTGCACATATGGTTCCTAGTTCCGTGTCAACAGATCTGCGTTTTTATGTAGCAGTACTTCGAATGCTGATGAGTGACTTCATGTCTGTTATTGTAGCCTGTAGCAGTCTTCATATGAAAGCAGCTCCGGGCCAGTTTTTACCAGGTATCAATGTTTTGCTTTTCTTACATCTTGGTGTCTTTACTAACATGTGTTATTTTAACAGGACTAGCCCCTTCATGTTTTTAACGTATTCAGTCCAGCGAAAGATGGTAAATGTGGGCTTATCGGTTCGAGAAAACGCTTGACAATTTTATTGAGCAGAATTGAGCATTTTTTGAGCAATAAAGGTGGCGATTACTATAATTTTTTCATTATTTAATAAAAACAGTATAGGGTGGCATTTTATTATACTAACCATTATTAAATTTACTATTTGTATATAGAATGCAGCCAGGCTCATCTTTATTGCCACGAATATACAAGTAAGTTCTTCATGACGATTTACTTCGATATGTCGCTTTTTTTCATTCGTCCGTGTGCGGCTTCTTTGTACAGCCAATGATCTCACCTTGCTGCCATTTATAGTTGGCAACCGACTTTAACAAATTTCTGGCTTAACCACCCTATGGCCCGGATTATAGGCCTCTTTATCGAGGGTTTTTTGTCGAAAATTCGGACCTGGTGATTGAGGGGGTACCGAATGCTGAAATAAACAAAACACAAAAATTACTAAAAAAATCTTCCGAGGTAGTGCAGCAAATGTTTACCAACACTATGTGAAAATGCATATCACCTGGAAGATACGTGTATTATTGGGAAAGCAGTGGTGTAAGCGTTTTTTTTTGGGAATTAATTCCAGAAAGCTCTGACATTTGGAACTTCCTGCTGAATGCCAATGATGGCTCGGGAAGTTTGTGATTCAAACTATGCAACATTTAAGCCCTATTGTTCCTTTTCTGGTATCAGTATACCTTTAAAGTGCATCGAAAAGTATGCGAGTAAGTACAAGTGCCTAATGCAACACATCTATCAGCATGGAAACCTTCAAAGGCCCCTCAATATAACCGGCAAATATTTACCGTTCACGAACTAACCCTAAAACTAATTGTGAGCTAAAACTCAAAAGAAGCCTGCCTATCAAGCATAAATGTCTGGTTACTCTGCATGTTCCAGCGACGCATATGCATTTCTTGTAAGCAGATAAACTGCAGTTCACCCGACAGTTGTCCTTTTATGGCCGATGCCCTATCGTTTATGTAGTCATAAGGATGTTCTAAAACGGGCATCGAATTTTTCATAGCTTCAAGAGATACAACAACCAATGGCATCTTCTCGAAGGTAAAATGCCACGCTATGTTGAGCACCTAACTGATGTGCGGAGGTATAGGTGGGCAATTTAAGGTTGATGCTGCAGTTCATACCAAAAGCATTGCTAGGAAAGTACTGGCCAGCGCCTCCTGCAGCATGTACAAAGGGACCACATATATTGCCTTTGGGACTATAATTGTCGGCGCGCACTTGATATCATATGCAGAAATTCAGTTAGCATTAAATTATATTCAAATGGTAATTGCTGTGGACACCACTATAAGAGAAAACCTACGAAGTCGCAATGAATAAGACACTTGCAGTACAGTGCAGGAAATATTGTATTTATTTATTTATTTGTTAGATGTAAGATTGTAATACGACGTCATTTCTAACGATGCATGTGGGATAGATGCACCTTGTTTAAAGGTTATACAAAGGGCCCGCAACATCGTATTCTTACACTTTGTTTCCAAGTGCATCTCTGCCAGCCAACGACAAAATAATCGACTTTCTTATCTGTAAACATCTCCTGCTAGCTTACCTCGAGGGTCCGGCGGTAGCGCGTCGATCGCTGTCCTTTCCGAATATGATATATTCTCTGCCGTTATCCAGGTCTGATGCACCGCACAGCTCTCGGCTCTGGAATACTCGTACGGCACCGTTCACAGTCGAGGCATTTTCTCTACCTGAAAGTCAAGAATCGCAATCTGGCGATACAGATTCTTCTGCGATGAAAATAGATGAATATTTTATTTAGGAGGCAAACAAATCAAGATGTCAGAGAATTATTATGAAACATCAAAACATAAAGCTACAACACTGTCTGGCTCAAAGGAGGTGACGGAAAGGGTTTATAAATAGATTTCAGTTAAACTGGTTGGTTTAAGTTGAAGAAACCGGAAGCGTGCGAAGTGGGTCAGTGAGCAAAGTTCAGTGAATAATAATCTATTCGATAACGAGAAGTGGGTATTGGGCGGGCATATGATTTGAAAAGAGGATAATTGATGTTTCGCTGAGGACAACCAAATTAATTCCCCCAGAAAGTGAGCGTAGCAGGGGGTGGCAGAAAGTTAGGTGGGCGGATGAGACTCAGACGTTCACAGGCGTTAGGTGCATACAACTACAACAGGACCTAAATATTTGGAGGAATATGTGAGAAGCGTTCGCTGATCAGTGGGTACAGTCTGCCTGATTGTG
Organism: Amblyomma maculatum; assembly: GCA_023969395.1. Classification (NCBI taxonomy): domain Eukaryota; kingdom Metazoa; phylum Arthropoda; class Arachnida; order Ixodida; family Ixodidae; genus Amblyomma; species Amblyomma maculatum. The sequence continues at coordinate 32,878 of JAJIZL010014177.1, read as the reverse complement.
ATAATGTCATCATGAAGAGAAACGTATTAGTCAAAAATATTAGCTTGAAACCATAGCAGTTAAGAATTCTTCAGTGCAATGGCAGTTTCCTGATTTATCTCCGGCACCTTCCTTCTTTTATATACGTTTCGCCGATTTTTATAGCTCATGCATATTTCGAAATCGCTTTTTTATTCTAGGCAGAGTAACACACTTGTAATTACAATTTCTGAATCTGAATTTGCATCCCAGATTGAAAGCGCGCGATGAGACGACGTAGAACAGCAGCGAAACGAAGGCACTGAATGTGTCTCAACTGGAGATAGACAAATAGATGGCAACTTAACTGACAGGATATTAAAATGAACCAGATGATTGAGGGAAGTGATAAATATGAAGAGCAAGGCAGACAAAATGCTGTAAGGAGGACGAATAGGAAATATAGAAAGAATACTTCAGGTGAGCCTTATACATTAGGACGCGGCAACGTTAATTATCCGGTTAATCCTCCTCCTTCCACACACCCCCCCCCCCCCCCCCCCCCCCCCCTTTCCGAACGCCGCTCACGGCGGAGCAGGCGATAGAAAGGAAAAGCGTAGTTGGAATTTTGTGAAATACTTTTCGCTGTATTTGATAACAGTTAGCAATCATTTGACGAATTAGCCTAAAAGTTGTAGCTTATTTCATGCTCTGCCTTTTCGTGTGATGGGGTGATAGCCCTATGTCTAAAGCCCTCCGTTTCTAGTCATTATTTGAGAGTGGACGGGAAACCGTTTCGTCTAAGTATAGGCCACCAATCAATAGGGAGCGCCATCACTCTGCCCTGAGTGGGAGCTTTGGAGCCCAATCAGGGTACAGACACATTGTGGGAAAGGGAGAAAGAGAATTAAAAGCTGTCGGAGCAAGAGCTTATGCATAAAATGAGACCGTGTTCAGCAAAGTGCTTGTATGGGTTGATTGGTACGGATGTTTACAGTCACGCCTAATCGCTTACAAGCGAGGACGATGTCAGTGCACGTTAAAGAACCCTAGGTGGTCGAAATTTCCGGAGTCCTCCACTACGGCGTCTCTCATAGCCTGAGTCGCTTTGGTGCGTTAAACCCCACAAACCAAACAAATTAGTGCAGGCCGATGAAAAGAAATAAAACTAAGAATGCCCAACTGTTGCCTAATAGATAGCAGGCCTGACATGTATAAGCAAGGATACCAGGAACGATAAGACAAATATTAGGCACTACTTTCGAAATACGCCGATAAGTAAAGGCACCCAAGAGATGCACATAAAGTGTGGCACGACTAAGCTCACAAAAGGGAGAATCATGCCGATCTAACTTTGCCGTTAACACTTTTAAATGAAGAAGGGCTCCACCTGAACTAAATTCCACCCAAGTGTTACCAAGTATTTCTAATTACATGATTTAATGAGATATCTCGCAGGGGCAATTTGCCAAAGCTCATATTTCACGTGATGGGATGGAAATCAACCGTCTATATATAAATGCTGAGTATCACCATTTCCCCCCACATTTCCTGGTGCGCACGAGGCAGTCATATAGGTACCCCGCTCTCTGTACTTTCTGTCACTTCTAACCCTGTTTACTTCTAACTTCTAACCCTGTTAAGAAAAGCTTTCATAAACAAATTGCAGTGAACGCGATAGCGTTAAAAGCCCCGTTCAAAGAAAATGCGGTGTCGACAACAGCGCTGTCGTTTTGAGCGAAAAATCACGAGCATGGCGCTAACACGCGGTAGCTGGCAGCTGACATTGCCGCCACTGATTGCACGTTGGATTGCTTGACGTTGTTTGGCTACCGAATAGGGCCTACCCTTTCATTAGCAAGGGTGATGTAAGAATCAACCTGCCATGAACCTTCCATTCAAGCTGCCCTAGGCCACACAGGAAAGTTTACACGGGTTGGTTAAAGCGGGGCTTTAAATCTAGGCTGGTTACCTACCCTGCGGGGCTGGGACCGGTAGGGCACTGCCACTTGAGGTGGGGGCTAGCCTACCGCCATATTTGTATCTGTTGTAGGCCGTCATTGCACCCGCTATCGTTTCTGTGGTGGACGACGGCTGTTGCGACATGTGTCTTTCTCTCCTTTTTCCTTGTTTGGCTTTCCTTTCTTTCTTTCTTTCTGTCCGCACGAGGCAGCGGAGGTGGCTCAGCTACGGAGCCAGTAACAGGCCCGTGCATTTATTTTGCTTTCTTCCTACAATCGCAACGAAACAAACAACACCCTTAAAGTCGGAGCTTGTGTGTCCACCACAATTCTTTTACGTGCTTAATGGTTTGCCAGTTATCAGACGTAGCGTTTGCAGCTTATTCAATTTAGGAAAAGCTTTTCACGTAGTATTTCCCTGTCTACATTCCGGAACTTTCGACGAACGTCATGTAAATAAAATTTGAATGTATTTCGTTCTTCATGGGAGCGTGTCACGGTGACCGCTTCGGCAATGTAAACCAAACTACAAGTAATGGTACGCGTTTGCGTAAAAGATAAGGTCTGCTCGGAGACGTTGCCGTGGGCGTGATGTGGACATAAATACTTTTGAGCACCTTGACGAGTTTCTTGATAGCGCATGTCTCAGACGCTTGGTGTAAGCAGACAGAAATGCAGACCTTGCTTCAGGACATGTGTTTAAATTTACTGCAAATAATATTTCATCAGTTCTTCCCAAACATATAAAAGTAGCGGAAAGTAGCGGAAGTGCGAATAACTCTGTTCTCTCTTACAATATTTAGTGAGGACATATTTGCTTCAGTCCTGCCGGGGTGGGATTGCCCCGCCGGGGTGGTGCAGTGGTAAGACGCCCGACTACTGTGCCGGAGTACCCGGGTTCGAACCCGACCTCGGCGGCTGCGTTTCGATGGAGGCGAAACGAAGAGGCGTCCGTGTGCTGTGCGATGTCAGCGCACGTTAAAGATCCCCAGGTGGTCCAAATTACTCCGTAGCCCTCCACTACGGCTCCTCCTTCTCTCTATCCACTTTCTCTCCCACCTTCCTCCCTTCCCTTACGGCGCGGTTCAGGTGTCCACAGCTACAAGTGTGACAGATACTGCGCCTTTCCTTTCCTGTGAATCAATCAATCAATCAATCCTGCCGGGGTGGCAAGTGGTTACGGCGCTCGAGATCGAATCCCGGCCTCGGCGGCCGCTTTTCGATGGAGGCGACAAGCAAGGCACCCGTGTGCTGTGCGATGTCAGTGCACGTTAAAGAACCCCAGGTGGTCGAAATTTCCGGAGTCCTCCACTACAGCGTCTCTCATAGCCTGAGTCACTTTGGGACGTTAAACCCAAGTAAACGAAGAAAGAAAGAAACACGCAAACATATTTGCTTCAGTTGGTGGCATTCTCTCTTCTATCAGCATATTTATTATAGCCAGCAGAAAATATCGAAGGTGATTTTAAGACTCGTTTGAAATTAATTCAATATTTCGTTATTTACTCACCTTCCTTTATGACAAGGTTGATCTCGAACTCAATGTGTCTGTAGCCAGTGAACACGGATTTGGAAACCACTTTTCCCCTCCACACTGCGTACAGAAGCATGAAGAGACGACATAATTAAGAGACGACGTTAGCGCGGGGGTGTACGTGGCTTCTAATATATCTCAAAAGCAGTACGTACCGAAGTCATGCTCGTTACACGCGATTTCTTCTATCAATCGTTGTGCCATCTCCATCTTGAACTTGCTTATCTTGATCTTTTCTATCTTCTTGTAAATGCCTTCAAACGTTTCTCTTACTGGGCACTCCGCTGTGTAAAAAGTCAAAATCGGCACTTCAGACAATGTCAGCATTTGTCGTTGAAAAGCATAAGGCGTTCAAATGCCATCCCCTTAACCACTGTTTAGAAATCAATCTGCGGAAAAGAACAACGAAGTATCATCCGCACTGATACGATGCTCTATGCGATGCTGTCCGGCGCGTTGTATAATTATCCCCCTCAGGCGCCAATTCAATTTTCTGAAAGGAAAACTTTGTTCACCCATGCATCATCAGTAGGCCAGGCAGAATGAAAATACGGAAGATTATGCAAAAATGTTTATGCTTTATTCGCGTCCACATATGTGGACATGGCGCCTCAAAGCTGCTACTTGAATGAAGCCTTTACAACAATTTTTGCACTCACTAATTATTAGGCACGAATAAATGGTTTTCTCTGAAAATACGTTTGTGCCTTCAGGATTGGGACACCTGCACGCAAGTCAGCATATCACGTACTGCTCTTGCACGAAATAACGAAGCGCCGCGGACACTAACAATTTCAGCATTAAGACGGCGTGTCGATGTTTGAAAGGATTCTGAAAGTCCGCTGAAGCCCTTTTTATGTCTAAGATATTGAAATCAGGCATGCAACATCTACAATTCTTTACTGACATATTCATTCCAATAAATAGGATTATTATGCATTGGTTTAGAAAGAGACATGCCAAAGTAAGAGCTACTGATTCGTCCCGCCGTAAAACACTGCGACGTCCATCTTTACTAGCTGCTTACAATTAAATTTCGCTGTAACAACAAGAGATGGCTCCACGCACTCGACAGGGCGGGTGCAAATGTTACTGATCCCAAATTGAAAGACGGAAAATCGCACTCCGTGCAACAATGTAGTGAAACTTAGGTCGCGTCCACTTTTTGGACGCAGCGCCTGAAGGGGATAAAACAGGTTTTCTAGCGAAACCTCTATAGGAAAGAATTGGAAATGACGAAGAATATTTTGAAATACTGAGCAGTCGCTCTACCGCCACCGCGGCCTCGTCATGTCGGCCTGCGCACGGCTAAATAAACATCCGTATTTGTGTTCTATGATTTGTTAGGTGAACTATTAGGTGAACTATTAGGTGAACTAGTAATTTGATGAACTATTACTAGTCTAGGCTGTGTCCGCACAATCTGTCCCCAAAATGCACCCCCTGAAACTTACACTAAGAAAAAATCTTGTAACCACCATCCCTCCGATTCCCAGCCAAATCGCTAACCACTACCCTATACACAATTCGTGAGCACGTTTCAGTAATTCTCCCGTCTATAGCGTAAGTATGCGGTAGGGCGATGAGCGAAATGGCAAGAGTGATAGTAAGAAAAAAAACGATTAAAATGATCAAATTATCAAAAACATTCTATCTGTTGAGCTCACTTGTTTGATGACGCCACTGAGACCTTGTCATAGTCTGCAGCCATGGCGTAATGGTTTATGTGACATCAAAAGTCAATGGTGTCATTAAGTACGTAGCGTCTTATGTATGCGACGTCACTGTCAATGAAGGTCAGTTGTTTGAAAATGTCACACAGCAAGACAATCAGAAGGCTGCGTCGAACTGTCGCGAGACACCAACGTCTTTCTTCAAAACAATTACACATTGCCGGTTGGTAGCATCAGAAATTGAAAATTGGCAGTTATATCTTAACGGAGTGGGTAAGTAGACGCAAAAAGTCGCCTATTAAGAGCCACCTACGTCACTGCTGGGCTAATACATTCAAATTCTCCCCATGCAGTTTCTGCAATGACGTCTAAGTTTCTGCTTAAAATACTGGGCAAGATTATGGATTGCACGTGTCTATGACAGGACAGCTATTGGTCCACAGTAACTAAGGTGAATGTCCACCATAATATGGTTGGTTATCTACAACATTGACAGACGCTGCGCTATCACTGCTTCGAAGCATTAAAAAAAGCTTATACTTCGGCACTGTTATAAAGCGCATTAAAGTTCTCCTGACTTCTTCCCCCTCGATTTGTAGTTTAAGGCCTCATTAGTTTTCTACCAGAACAAAAAGAGTGATTCACAGGCACTACACGTACAGAGGTAATGAACATGATGGGAAGCAGTACAGTGACAGAGACATGAGCTGGTGATGCGCCCATAATTTTCATAAAAAAAGCGCGACCGGAATTTTCATACCAGTGGCGCACTTGCACTGGTTCCCGTTGCAGAACAGCCCCACCGAGTTCGAAGCCCCGGGTCTGTAGAACCGGCTGCAGGAGTCCTCTGAAAAGCAGCACCTCTTTTAATTCGCATTCTCCCTTTCAAATGAACGAAACAAAAAATACGGTTCCACTACAAAAAAAGAGCACAACAAATGGCTTACGTGGCTTGTAGTAGTCGTATACTTTCACGGTGGCGGTTTGAAGGTTTGTTACAGCGAAATCTTTCTGTATTCTGAACGCAATACAAATCTCTCTTGCTGAAGTGATCTGAAAAGTCAACATATTATTTCTCTACGCTTAACACAAACCCATTATGTTATTTGTGTGGCGGGGAAAGATGTAATCCTGGAGGGTGCGATAATTCAGGGGCTCCCATCCTTTATTTTTCACAGCCCTAAAATCTATATAACGATCAATGGCAAGGGGGCTCAATGTGCGCAACCATTGCTTTTTTGAAAGACGGTTCTTTTCTGTTGAAAGAACTTCTTTCCACTTTTTCGTTGTTGAAAACATACCTGAACTGATTTTACTTAAATCTGGCTTTGTAGGCTTTCGTTTTTTAATACACTTCTTATGAATTCAGTATTATATCACAGTAAAATTTGGTGGAGCTATACACATAACAAATTCCAATCGAATTCAATTAAATTGTTCTGAACCCGCAAATGTAATCTTCATAAAGATGAGGTAAAAGTTTATGTGGAAGTAACAAAAAATTATTGTAATTTTCAGCTAGCGCTCGAAGGCGAGAGGTGCGCTATGACATAAAGATGAAAATGTTTATGTGTTGAGCATTAAATGCCAATTGTATTCCAAACTGCCCCATTCATCAGTTATTCATGGATGTCTTCCATAGTATCTGTCGAATAATTTGCGTTCAAAATATTGTCGATGTAAAAACGCTTCTACGTGTCGCTGCACTACAGACCGCACTCCTAAAGGCAAATTCGGCATTTTGTGATATTACCCTAAGTTCGGGTGAAAAACCTAAAGCTGAAATGCTCTTTTAAGTGAAACTAAAATTTCTTTATATTCATTTAATTGATGGTATGTTGCGTTGCGTTTAAGAACTGGACGTGGGAATTTTAATTCCCTCCATGACGCGTAGAAGGCATTGCACCACCTGTAGTTTGAAAAGGCCTTGATCATTATGTAAGTACACTTCTTTTCCCGGCCTTGCAACGTCGCTTTTTATCGCCCATGGGGTCAAACGGAAACTGGTATCGTCGAACTGTGCAAGATATATAAAGAAGGGAAGTAAATAATGCTTCGAGGCTGTGACCGAAATAATGCATATCACCTGCTATCTAGTAAACACATGAATTATGAGAGATGGGTGACCTAATAATACTGCATTCAAGCCAAACCTTTTTCTCTTTAGCAATACCCTGGTACAAACTGTGTTTTCATCACGTAAAGAAATTTCGCATGCTTCACTGACAACGTACCGAGCTTAGGTAAAAGATGACACTCTTCTCCGTTCTCTCGTACTTCTGGGCTTCAAGCGTATCGTCGATAACCTGTGGTTGCAAATAAACACAATGAGGACATCACCGGTATGAGAGTTCCCAGCAAATTAGTACTTACGAAGAAGACTTAAGACTAACAATGTTATTTTGAGGTAACTTTTCGCAATTACTAAGTGGATTAGGCTGTATTAGTAGCAGCACGTAAAATACTGCAATCAATATATCTATCGGTCCACTAGGACGACGTGAATGTCTCCATGACTGAGCACTGATATTTCGGCACCACGTTTAGCAACACCGCTGCTGCCGCAAAGTTCGGTTGCTAATGGGGCAATAAGGCTTGAGCCTTAGACAATTAACGTCAGAAGAAAGTGTCAATTATTGCCCTAATAGTTTTTTCGGGACACCAGATTGAGCAAGTAGCAATAAAAGGCTGCCCGTCATGTCTGGTTTGCTGTTGTTTGAACGAGCTTGAGCGAAGAAGTGTACGAAAAAATTCGGCAATAAGAATCAGCAATTAGCGAAGGTAAGACATTGTTTGAAGCTGGGTACCACGTTTATATCTGTTAGCTACAGCAGAAGGCGCCTCTCTCTAGCGTTATGCGAGATAACATATATCTTTAATGGCAAAACCTATTCGAGAACCTATGTTTGTGGTTGAGGTGGTAGTTTTTGTACTGTGCTGCGCGACAGAGTTCAAAGGGACAATTAAGATGAACACTTCTCCAAAGGAAAGCAATATAGGCGTTAGAATTAATACTGCTTTATTACCGGTAAAACAATTCAGTGCGCGCACACACAAAGTGTTCAACGGTGCATAGTCAGAACATTTACACCACTTACTCTTAATTCTCCTTTAAGGTGTGACAAAATTTCATCGCGCTGTACTCAATTTTCAAACTTCACTGGGATTTCAAGAAAAGCCTTATTCATTTTGCCCAATTCGAAACTTAGAGATGACAATAACAAAAATAAAATAGCGATATCGTAAAAAATTCTTCCTAGTACTATTAGACAGAATTGATAAAGATATTCCTATCTATATAATGAACTCCATTCATGATAAAAGCAGTAGCAAGAAAAACGACAATTTGCATTTCCTGGAGAACCGCCAGAACACCTTAAAACATTAGTTTTCGTTTATCTCTGGTAAACCCCATAGTTGAATTGCGAAAGCAACGGCGGAAGATATTTTTGCCTGCAACATTATTCTCCAATCACGCTCTATCAGCGTAAGATGCTGCATTATTGGGGACATATAAGCTCATCTTTAATGGTGTGAAGCGAGAGCGTCAGCTACCAGTTCACATTTAAAGTCAAGCTTTAAACAAGCCGTGTAGACGTGCCTACGTGTCGTAGGGGTAACGAGAGTGCAAACAGTTCTGGCAGGCTGATTCTGATATCACCCTACCATATGAAAGAAGCGACTAGAGTTGGCAGCTCCTGCTGCCCGTGGCATAGGGGCTACTTGAATTCAACTGTCTCGGCAGGCTGATGTTTATATGAGGAGACCGTAGCTACGCCTCTTCACGGCGTAGCTGCGGCCACCTGAGGTCTCGCTTTGGTTATCCTAGTATTGCTTCCGCAATGAAAACTTTTCATCAATTTTCTAGATTAAATTACCATATAAAGTACAATGAAAGACGCTTTACACGCTGCAGAAATGGCCAATTAGAGGTACCGTCTAATATGCCGCGGATCTAGACCCCGTGAAAGCTGCTTAAATCTAATCACCAAAAATATATGTGTGCTGCAGAATAGAAAAGATGCGGCAGCAAAGACTTTGCGAGGAAGTTATAGACGTTTTAGAGAACACGAGCACAGGTGCTGCCAATAATAGTGAAAGACTGGCGCTGAAATTGTGGGTACTTTCGTCTCGTCGAGTGCTCGTGAACTATGTTTGGCAAGTCTCTGCAAGTGGAGAAGACACTGCGCATTTTTATACATTGTAGTTAATTCGTTGGTTACTGTGTGCTTTTATTCTTGAAGATGAAGACGGTGAGTTAGTTTCACTGAATTGTTAATTAAGTCCTTAATTTATTATCTTACGTTTCTCTGGTCGGACTGGCGCAAAAAGGTCTGCGCACCACACAGCCTTTTAAAACTTTTTCATCCTCACAATTCCTTACGTTCGAATTCTCTCCTTCGATGCAAGACAAGAATTCTTAGCTCAGTCTGTTCAAGTGTATTATATGTAGTGTAAGCAAGCCATATTGGCAATTTGTCTTACTTTTTTTAGATCAACTTCAACAGGGCTGAAGCCGGTAAATATTCCAATGTCCAGAATAGCCATGTCGGACTGCTCTCCACCTAGATACCTGCAAATAAAGTTGGCTAAATTTAGACGTTCTGTACATTCTTGAGAGTTTGCAGTGTACACGAGTGGTAATTACCACAGAAAGTTAAGGACGCCTCCACTCCAATTCCTCGTCAAAGCGGCCCACGACGACTTTTCAGCCTATAAGAAATAGACATCGGCTCCAATGGCTCCTCAAGTAGAGGAAATCCTCAAAGACTTCCTCGGCGATATCATGGCACCTCCAGAGCGACCTTGAGCGTTCTTTATAAATATGGCTGATGTATGATCTTTTTCTTGTTGTGTAGGTTTGATTCTTTATTTTTAATTATGTGTAATGTATCATGCAGCAGCAAACGATCGAAGAAGAGAAGTGGGCTTAAAGACCGGTTTAAACCAGAAGCTTGCACGTCGTTTTAAAGCTGCGACCTGGGCTATCCTCCTCACGTCCATGCTCATTTTCAATCATGAACAGCCGCTCACAGTAGCCGTCTCTATTCTGTATCTGATCGTTACACTACTCTTCCGCAGAACAATGAGATCATAAGTAGTCTCCGAATACGTAAGGAATGTTTCACAGCACTCCTTGTGCTCAGTGAGATGTGCTTGTAAGGAAAAGAGGCAATGGGGATAGGCAGCGGTGGTTTTCGAAGAAGCTGGCGGATTTATGGTGTGTTGTAAACAAGATGCTGCTGGCTACAGGAAGTGCTTGAGCTGGGCAAACATCTGTGCTTGCCGCTTTAATGATTTATCCGACGCCTCCGACTTCGTAGCGTGTTCCCCACTCTTGGTGAAAAACGTGGAGCAGTGTGGCCGAGCTCTGCGGGACGCTCGTACGGCGGGCGTAGGTGCTGCTTCGTACCGTCTGCTACATCTCTCGAGCGCAGCAGCTACATCATCGCTTGAGCTGTGTGCAGACGACACGGAACATCACCCCTAGGTTTCTTTGCGCATGCGTCATTTTGTTTCGAAGCACGGCCTCACCAGACGCAAGGCGCGATGCGCAGCTCCGCCACGCTGTCTCGTGTTCACCCCGAGAGTAGAAGACGGCGCAAGTCATCAGTTACACGGCGCTGTCAAGGAAGCGCGTATGTCCTCTCTTTCCACGGAAAGGATATTCAAATCAGCAAAACAAACGGCTTTCCAAGCGTGTCTGCCGTGTCTGCAATTAAAGTTTCCAACTTGCTTCGAAACTGCAAGCGACGTTTGCTCCTGGAAAGTCGCATTTAGTGTTTCGGTTAATGCGTCCTAAAGCGCTGCGTAGAGGCATGCGTGTTTCCATTGCTCACTTTGTAGTGCTCCGAAGGCAATGGTCGAGGATAGCGAAATTTTTAGATCCGACCTTAATAAAAGCTTCAAGCTCTCATAACTTCAATGAAGGTTATAACATTTTCCACGTGACCGCTGCATCACCGGCAGCGACTGTTCCTAGAAACAAAAGCGTTTCCTCTCTTTGTTATTTCTGCCTTGTTTATGAAGCAAACAAATCACGTTTAACTTGGCTGTGAACGTTGGCTTTGCTTGGGAAGGTTGCTTAGAATATTCGGCACGGTAGATATGCGTGCCATGCGCACAGACGGACAATTTTAGAGTGAACTTACTTCTGAAGTTTGTTCCTATGACATATGCGAACTTCCAAGAAAGATATTTCTTGAGAATATATTGTCGGAGCAAACACAAAGAGCATTTATGAATCCCAACGAGCGTTGAATGTAGGAATGACTGTTCTCCCCTCGATTGGCCGGAAGGAAGAACTCAGCCAGCAATAGTTTGTGAATTCGGGAGTTAGTATTTGGGGGTAATAAGAACTTGTTATACTATATATTGACCGAAATTAAAAGTGTCAAGACTTGCAGTTTTCATTAGCGCGGATGAGTCTTGGAGTCTGCAGGGGGGCGAGGGTCGCAAGCGAATTGCATTTGGGATTAAACATGCAAAAGCGACATGAGCTTTAACAGATGTCTCCGGAAAGTTAGATAACGTAGATTCTTTCTGCCTGAATTCAGCAAGTACACATACGGCAGTTGGTTTTCGCCGCCCCGAAACACCTCTTTCCTAGCCGGAAAGGAACCGGGTCCTCGAGGTGAGCAGTCTATCGCCCTAAGCCGACAGCCACTGCTGTGGGTTGGTCACAATGTATTTGGCTGATTATTTGCTTTCTACATTTGATCGGAAACCAAGATCGGAAGATTAGTTGAAGCTCACAGTAATACCAATTGGAGCTCACGTAATATTTCTGTTTCGTTAAATATCAAACTAATTTTCATTCCAGTGCCAAATTGTTTGATCTGCATCTTACATGTCCATGCATACTTTCGTGCCTGTGACCTCATTTCTGACATTCCATTAGTAATGTACGCGACTGATTCCGGCTTGAGATATACCCAGCGTATCAGGATGAAATATAGTCAGCGTAAAACTAAGTTTCACATAATATTTATTTCCTCTTTCGTGTTCTCTTTGCTAACAATCACTTCTCTCTTCTGGGGCGTAAGCTAAGTGACGTCAAGCATATGGTGGAATGTTCAGCGAGCAGGGCCACTCTCTGGTTCTAGATCAGTTAGGTAGTTCATGGCAAATTCGGAAAACCACGGTACTGCATTGAAACAAGTATAAACATTTAAGTCGTATTGTTGAATTTCACATACTGGTTTTCCCACGACAGACATCAACCAAGTGTTAAACACGCTCCTCAGCATGGCGCTGGTTGCGATACCCCCTGTGCTCGTTCAGGTTAATCAGCATACTAGAGGCCACTCACGAGATCATTATGCGTGCCATGATAGATATGAAGAAATCTGCGAATAATGAAGATGAAGAAAAAAACTGGCGGAACAAGAAACGCAAGCGGACTAAATAGTGCTCAGTCTACCCATTTAAAACTGCGCAAATGTGAGGAGCTAAAAAGAGGTTTGGCACCTATGCTAGTCGCAAAAACTAGTTAGACGTGGCCCTTCGAACGGTACCACCTCATCATAATAAAGGCATTTAGCATTGCTCCCCGTGAAAGAAATCATGTCCTTGTGAGACGTGATAAACAGCAAGGAGGTTCCTTGAAGACATAGCGCAAAAAAGACGGGGACAACACAGATGTAGACAGGACAGGCGCTATGTCTTTTTTGCGCTATGGCTTCAAGAAACTGCTACCAACTAGCCCAAACCAAACATCTGTTGCAGCAAGGAGGTATCGTGTAGTTTTCTTCTATATATAAAAGGGTACATGAATTTTTCCAATGTGCATTGGCCGTGTAATAACGCGCTAATTTCTTCCCGCAATGTCAATACCGAAAGCGAAACTAATCCGACGCTAATCGCATAGCTTTCAAAAATCTTGCCACAACGCCACTGCTGCATAGAGGCTATAGGGCTTTCGACTGTTGACCCTCGGATATCGGGTTTATCCCTTTTGCTTTTCGGTGGAGGTAAAATACAAAGCACCAGATTCTATGCAGTGCCAGTGCACGCTAATGATCGTTAAGGCATGGATATTATCAGAAACCCTGAATTATGACGTTGTACGTAGCCAGAGTCGCTTTGGGACGTTAACACAAAAGCAAAAAACATAAATGCATGTCAGAACCCTGCGTGAAGTTTCTTCTATTACCTTGTGCAGGCCTTGACAATGTAAGTGGTGTTTTTTGAAGACTTCACATTTGTTCCTTGCCCTGGAAAGTTTAAAGTATCGTAAGTTATCCTTGATTTTTACTGATTCCTGAAAGAAAAGAATCTGTTAGACGTGAATTTTTGTCATTGTCTCGCGAGACGAATTTTAACACGACAGAATCAAATGTTACATCAAGCGATGTGCACCCTGTGCTAGTCACTAAAAGCCGCCGTGTGATATAGAAGGCAACGGCCTCACAATATTTTGCGAAATAAATGCCTGTGGAGAGTGCGCAACCACGAAAGGGCGAAATAGTTCCGAACATGTGCTCCGCAACCGCGGCAACCCCGAGAAATCGAAACGGCAAGTCCCCGCCCCGCCATGTTCGGACGTGAATGGAGCAGTTGAACATGTAGTGAGTTTACTACCATTTCTCTGTACATCTGCAGACTCGGGGAATATAGGTGCTCCCAAGAAAGACATGCTCCACCCATGCAACTAGGAAGGCCAAGAACGAGCAGTTTTAATACGAACTTGGCCAATATACATACATCGCACCATTACGCGCCCGAATAATTATGTGGAAGTATAGAGATACGATGAGATGACAACGTTTCGCATGCGGCGACATCACTGGTACTAACATACTTTTTACAACGCTCATAATAATGTGGTAGCATTTCACACTCAATGTAACTTAAACGTGTCGGTAATTTTTGGGGTTAATCTCATTCTGTCAATCACACCGCCACAGGTAGAAAGCTTCTACCTGATAACCCATTAGTACTGGCCGTATACAGGAAAGAGTATGGATAAATCCAGCTTCATTACCATACAAAACATTTATAACAAGCAGGAGCACAAAGAGTCGTGTGTTCCTGCGCACCACATTAGGTAAAATGTGACGTGATTCCTTATTTGTCATCATAGAGCAACTGTAAACGAGGGAATAATTTTCTTCAATTGCGAGCCGTGTCATGTAATAGCTGGTTTTCATTTTTTCTAGATTTCAATACATTGGAATATGTGACTGAACTGATTTTGGTGTGCGGCTCTGTGCAGGTGCATTTTGAATCTATTTTGAATGGTACTGAGTTCCCTTCTAATGCTTTCGCATTGATTTGTTCAACTGATTTGGCACGAGTTCATAAACAGTGGTTCTGCAACACTGCTTTTGGAAGGTAAAGCTACATTTTATGCACGCCTTGTTTGCTTGCCAGTGCGACATCTAACGTTTTTGAAATAGCGTACAGAAGCGATAGAAAGTATTATCCAAAAAGCTTGAAATATGTTTGTAACCCAGTCAAAATCATTTAAATATTAGCAGGATTGGATCCACTTACCTGCTGATCTTCCCACGCGGTGTCTGCTTAGGTATGCTGCGAAGAGGCAGAATAACGAATCAGCAAGTCTTTACAATGTGAAACTAGGCAAGGTTGTCGTTCAAGATCAATTTTCAATCGCAGCGTAATTAGCAATTGTGTGTAAATTTCTTTTGCAGCCTTACGCGTGCCGTTAAATGATGTTATTTTAGGGCGCAATCATAATCATGCTTAGCTAGAGTAAAGAAAAACGCTGAATGAGACTTCGCACAAAAAACCTTGTTGCGAGAAATTGAAAACTGATATAAATTCAGCTTAACCATTACACAGAGAATGCTTATCGCGGAGAGTAAACGGAAACTCGAAACTTCCAGCTTTAATTTACAACGATTGCCTGATTGATTACAAACACTGCTTACTAATTTCCTCAACCGAAAGACACCGTTGATAATGTTTTGAATATCTGCCTCCGATAAACAGCGCTGAGAAATAAAATTTGACTTTATTCATAGAACAGCCGAGCAGATCATGAAACATTTGGAGCTTATAGCTGTACGAAGCACTCCCTATATTGATTACCTTTTTGTACACCTAATAGGTCCACCAGACGAGAAGGAAAATCTTCCTGGCGACTTTTATTGAACCCATCATCGACATCAGCAACAACAGAAAGAGAGAACTGAAAAACAAAACATATTTAGAGTAGAACTTCAAAACTGCGCTAGTCAGTTTGTTAATAATTATGCTAGAACATGTCCGTAAAGTTCATGTGTCGTGAAAACACAGTACCTTGCAAATTTTTTCGGGAGGCTTGAGGACGTTGTACATAATCCTGACATTTAGTGCTGCGGCTCCCGTGCCCGTTGCATTAATGATAATTTGTCCTTTTGCATCGATGACCTGAGGATGAATAGCACTCGGTAAGTCTTCGTAAATGCTTGTGCACGTTGCATATGGCACATTTCCAACACAGCATCTGTTGTTGACCGGCTGCCGCTATGGCTACCAACAAAGTTGGGGCCATATGATTGAGCAGGTTTCTTCAGTGCCAACTATGTTATTTTATGCCGGTTGGCCAAAACAGCCAGTGTTTCGCCGCTCACGTTATCTTCCAACATATGCCATTTTGCTATAATGCAGACTAAATTTCTCTGTTTACTTTTACTGTGATATACTCATACCATAAACCCTGACTGCTCATTGGAGGGTCAAATTCTAAAGTTAAAGCTCAGCTACTTTGGTCATCTGATGAGAAGAGAGGAGTCGCTGGATAAAGATTTGATATTGGGAAAGGTTGAGGGTCGCCGGAGAAGGGGTAGGCAGCGAACGCGATGGTTAGATGGCATCCTCGAGGCACTGCAGATGAAGTTATGTGATGTTAGGAAGATAGTGAGAGACCGGAAAGCGTAGCGTGACATGGTCCATAGGGTCACGAAGAGTCGGACACGACTGAACGACTGAACTGACTGACTGACTGCGGTAGCGGAAAAGCAGTGTGAAATATTAGTGGAAGTAAGTCCTCTTTTAATTGAACAAGCTGTACAAAAATGTCTTTAGAGACAAGCGGTATAGCATCCATAAACTGTTATTCAGTAACAAGCCAAATCTCGAATCACCCTATGCCCCGTAACGCTTAAACGGACCGCGGCGACCATTAAGGCCAGTTGGCCTCCCAGATTTCCTAGCTTTATTCTCGGCGAACCTCTCTCCACCGTTTTTGAGCCAATCTCATTGTTGTGCCTACAGTATATGTTGTTAATAGATCTAACGGGTATTGTAAGTACTTGGACCCCATTTCTTTGTTGCACACCTTATGGACATACATTGTCGGTTCCTGCATCGAAACTCATGCAATCGTATGTTATCCTGGTGGCGTGCTTTTATTCCGTACAGAATACGCACATAGTCAGCAAAAGTCAGCATAGTCAGCAAAAGGTAACATCAGGCAGAATTTGAGTGCAAACCTGAACACACAGTTATCCCTCCATTCCCTCGCGCTTGTACAGTAATTATGTGTTGACGAAAAAAGGCAAGTGCGAAGCACTCAAATAACCTTTGCAACACTGTCTGATGTTCAAGTATTATGTTTGGTTGGGTAGCAATCTTGTCTCAAATTGGAAACCGGTGAAGTTTTCTTAAATCCACTGAATCCCTGACAATGTTTTCGACGTGAATGGCGCAGCTACAAATCTTGAACGGGAAATTTCATTACTTAAAACCGCACTCGACAGAATTCGACACGTACGTTAGGGCAGCTATCGATCGCACCATTTTTCGTTTTTGTCATTTTATGCCTAGCCCGCGCTGCGTCGAAATGCCGGTCGGACCCCGTTCGTCAGAGCAAGTATTGCAGCATTTTCTTTTTTTTTCGTTGCTCCCATCTGCCGTCGCCGACCGCGCCACGTGCCCGCTTAAAATGCGAGACTCGTGTTCTTTTTTTTTTTTTTTTTTTCACATCCTCAGCATTTTGATGACGCGACAATAGCTGCACTTCCCTCGGCCCGGAAGGATCGGTTTCCCAGAAATACTCTGCAGAATAGCTGCCTCGGCGGTCCCCTTGCTGCGCTGCTAACAAAGGAACGCGACTGTTAATGAAGCTGTTTAACAAATGGCGTAGCGAAGACCCGTTAGAAGCAGCGCTTTCTTGTGGCTGGGAAACTGGAAATGCGTCCCAGAACACTTTGCAGTAGATCTTGCTGGATGGTCTACTGCCGCGTGCCTAACTTAAGGACGATGCTGTTAATAGAGCCACTTTCTCCCAAGAGCAAGCGCGATCCGGCCTTCCAGAAAAACTGCAAAATCGCACCGGATCTAGCTGCAGGTCAAAGAACGAAGAAAAGACTAGAAATGCTGCCTTTTTCTGACAAGTGTTTTTTAACTCCTGTATTTTAGAATGCGGGCCGGCTGTTTAAATGGCGTTATAGATCGCTGAAGATATACTGTTCCACAAACATCGGTAGGCTCCCGGTTTTAGACTTCTTCGTTAGGCCCAGAGTTCTACATTAGCCAGTGCCACAGCATTCCCGGCTAACCATTGCACTCGCCAAACTGACATCTATAGTTATTGTGCATTTCTTGTTGCCTTAACATTGTATACTTCGTTGCCTCACTAAAAAAAGTCAAGCTTGAGCTTCTCAAATTATAGTATATGGTTAGCAACACACTTAAACATTTTCTTAATATTTCTTCTTTAATTTCTTATCGTGCAAACAGCATCTCCTCCGGAGAGTGCATGTGTTTTCTGTGAACAAGAATGGCGTGGTCAGGAGGTTAAATTTCGGCTGATTCTCAATTAGAAATCTGAGTTGGTCACGCGGCTGCGCGATGCCCCTCAACTATTCGACTAATCGTGGCAGGTGGTTACTATCAGATACGAATCTTGTGGAAGAAGGCTAGGTCAAGACGGCGAGGTCGTGGCGGCAAGGACAGCGAAGCCTTGTCCAGCGTTTTAATCCGGTCACCAACCCAGGCACGCGCCAGAGCCGGCGCCGCGGGACGATGATGATGGTATGTACAAATGAAAGAAGGTCCACAGAAGGCTCACACAATCTGCCCGGGGGGTCGGAAGCGGCCAGCCTGGACGCTCCTAACTAACCGATGTACCGCGGCGCACAAACGGTTTCAAGCGAGAGACATGGACAATTTCAGTTCCACGGTGGCGTCGATCGGCTGGGGGATCAACAGGCGCGACTTTGTAGTTAACTGGAGAAGTTTGGCTGATGATCTTGTAGGGATCAAGGTAGCGGTGGTGGAATTTGTCACTAAGGCCAGGGGTGCGCAGTGGAGTATAAAGCAGTACTTCGTCACCGGGACGATAAGAGACCACGCGATGCGTAGAATCGTAGCGGCTCTTGCGGTCTTCCTGGCACGCTGCTGTGTTGAGGCGGGCAAGATGACGGCATCTGGCCACACGAGATAAGAACTGGGTAGGTACCGATGTGGAGTAGTCGGGCGTAGAGAAGAAGGAAGCGTCGAGAATTGTAGTGGGAGGACGGCCATAAACGAGGAAAAATGGAGAATAACCGGTAGTCCGTTGTACTGCTGTGTTATAGGCGAAAGTGATGAATGGTAGAATAGTGTCCCAATTTCGATGATCCGGTGTGATATACATGGAGATCATATCCGATAAGGTGCGGTGAAATCGCTCAGTCAGCCCGTTAGTCTGGGGATGGTAGCTCGAGGTTGTCTTGTGAAGGGTGGATGACGCGTAAAGAACTTCGGCAACGACTGTCGATAAGAAGGCCGTCCCGCGGTCACTTAGGAGCACCCGAGGAGCGCCATGACGCAATACAATTGATTGCAAAAAGAAATTTGCTACTTCTTGAGCGGAACCGGTCGGTACAGGTGCTGTCTCAGCATAGCGTGTAAGGTGGTCGACAGCTGTTATAATCCAATGGTTACCCCCCTCGGAGAGAGGTAGGGGACCATATAAATCGATGCCGACTACGTCGAATGGCGTGGCGGGACAGGGAACGGGTTGTAGAAGGCAAGCGGGTGAAGAAGTCGGCCGTTTGCGACGTTGGCATAGAGGGCAGGATGCGACGTATTTGGCAACGCTGGAAGATAGGCCAGGCCAAAAGAATCGTTTTTTCACGCGGTCGTAGGTTTTGTCAATACCAAGGTGACCTGCAGTAGCGTCATCGTGGAGAGCCGCCAGTATTCGTTGACGAAGCACATGCGGCACGACTGGTATCCAGCGAGTTCCATCAGTGCAATACACGAAGCGGAGTAGGATGCCATCTTCGAGCTTGAAATTGCGAAGTTGTCGGCGAAGCCGAGCATTGGGTGGGTCCGAAGCGCCAATAAGGCGATCGATGATGAGACGGCAGTAGGCATCGGCTAATTGCTGTGAGCGGAGAGTGTGTTTGTTCTCTGCGTCGTCAAATGAAACTGTTGTGATATACGTCGGGGAAAGAGATGGTCGGCTGTGGTCATAGGTGGAAATGCATTGGGAAGAAAAACAGCAAGCCGATTCCGAAAGTGGACAGCGAGAAAGAGCGTCGGCGTCTTGGTGTTGGCGACCCGATTTATAAATGACGTCAAAATCGTATTCTTGCAGGCGTAGAATCCAACGGCCAAGTCGGCCTGTCAAATTTTTGAGCGAAGACAACCAGCAAAGAGCATGGTGATCGGTCACAACTGTGAAGTGCCGACCGTATAGGTAAGGGCGAAACTTTTGGACAGCCCAGACGACGGCAAGGCACTCCTGTTCTGTAATAGTGTAGTTTTTCTCAGCTGGAGTCATAGTCCGACTGGCGAAGGCAATCACTTTCTCACGCGAAGTTGCATCGCGCTGCAGAAGTACAGCGCCAAGACCGATACCACTGGCATCAGTGTGCAGGATGGTTGGAGCGCTGTCACTGAAGTGGCCAAGAACAGGGTCTGATGTGAGGGCGTGCTTCAGGTTATTAAAAGCAGCTTCGCACTGTTCAGTCCACACGAAAGGGCTGCGTGCTTTAAGTAGTTGATGGAGGGGAGCAGCAATACTTGCAAAATGCTTTATAAAACGTCGGAAATAAGACGCCAGGCCGAGAAAACTGCGCAATTGTGTAGTCCGTTGTGGACGAGCAAATTTCAAGACCGCGATAATTTTTTCAGGGTCTGGACGAATGCCGTCATGGCTGACTAGATGTCCCAATATTTTAATTTCCTTCTGTGCAAAGTGGCACTTCTTGGTGTTGAGCTGAAGGCCCGCTGAAGCGAGACACGTGAGGACCTCATTCAGGCGCGTGAGATGGTCGTTAAAAGTTGACGAAAAGATGACAATGTCATCCAAGTAGCATAAACAGGTTCTCCATTTTAGGCCACGAAGCACAGTATCGATCATCCTTTCAAATGTCGCTGGTGCGTTACAAAGTCCGAAAGGCATAACATTAAATTCGTAAAGGCCATCGGGAGTTGCGAAAGCGGTTTTTTCTTTATCGTCCTCGTGCATAGGTATTTGCCAATAACCCGAGCGGAGGTCCAAAGTCGAGAAATATTGGGCGCCTTGGAGAGAGTCAAGGGCGTCATCAATTCTTGGCATTGGGTATACATCTTTGCGGGTAATTTTGTTGAGTGCGCGGTAATCAACACAAAAGCGTACCGAGCCGTCCTTTTTTTTAACTAACACTACTGGGGAGGACCATGGACTTGTCGAGGGACGAATAATATTGCGATGGAGCATGTCATTTACATTTTCTTCAATTACCTTTCGTTCAGAGAGGGAAACCCGATAAGGTCGTCGGCGAACGATAGAGTTACCTTCAGTAATGATGCGATGGTGCGCAACACTAGTCCGTCCCAGTGGTGGGGAAGTGGCATCAAAAATGGCTTGGTGTTGTCGAAGCAATGTCAGCAGTTCTTGGCGTTGGTTCGGCGTGAGGTTAGGATTAATAGTCTTTGTGAGAACAGAAAGAGAGACGTCTGTCGAAACACGGTGCTGAGGCTGAGGGGCGGTGAGCACCATCAAGGACAAAGGTTGAACATCCACCTTGCAGGGGAGAGAAGTTCCTTTTCGGAGCACGAGGGATTCACGTGAAGTGTTAGTGGCCGCTACTGTCGCTGAGCCGTTGCAGAACCTCACAAGACTAGACGGGAAGGCGATACCGCGTTCAAGATGACGATAAGATGGTGCGATGAGTACGTCCCCGTCAGCGATGTGGTCAGAAACAACGGTAAGCAGTTTTTCGCACTGAGGAGGCAGAACAGTATCAGCGGCGGCAACGAGGGGATGATGTCGTTCAGAAACTTCAGATGAAAAATCGCTTTCTCTCATATGGATAACACGGTCGCCACAAGAAATTAATGCCGAAGCGGTTGACAAAAAATCCCATCCAAAAATTATCAGATGCGCACATGGAGAGAGCACAGCAAACTGCACATGATGGCGGACGCCGTCAATAACAACTCGTACGGTGCACTTTGCTAAAGGGCGCAAAGGGACGTCATTGGCTCCACGGAGTTCAGGCCCATCATATGGTGTCGTAACTTTTCGCAAACGGTAGCACAAATCAGCGTGAATGACAGAAATTGCAGCCCCTGTATCAATTAATGCTTCTACCGGTAATCCTTCAGCGAAAACAGAAATCACATTATACGGGCGATCTGGAGGACTTTTGGTAAGTTCGCAGACTGCAGTTTGACCTCCGGAAACTGCAACGCTTAGTTTTCCGGATGGCGGACAGGGAGAGTTGTTGCGGGTCTGAGAGGGGAAACTGAGCGGCGGTATGGGGATAGGGACCGACGTCGGGACGCATGGGTTCCACGAGGCTCAGACGAGGATTCTGGAGGTGGAGATGATCTTCGAGGTGGGCTGGACATAGGAGGTCGTCGCTGATAATATGAGGGCACGTCACTTTCGAATGCGTCATAACCACGCCGCTCGTTCTGAATACGGCGACGGCAGAAGCGGGATATATGTCCTCGTATTCCACAGTAGTAGCACACTGGGCGAGAGGGGCGCCAGGGTGCGTAATAGTGTGGCGTAGGCTGAGCCGTCGTCACGGCGTTGATGTGGTTGTAGGGCGATGCCAGTTGGGGCGGCGGAACAAAAGGAGGAGGTGATGCTGCGACGTGCGCGTAAGTCGATGCTTGGCGGGGTGCAGGAGGGTCGGACGGCATAGGTCGCGTGATTGTTGCCAGCTCATCTTTAATGATGTTGCGTAGACCGGCGTCATTAGAAGGTACGGAAGAATGATCGCACCCGTGTCGACAGACAGGCTTGAGGGCTTGGAGCTCCTCCCGGATGATGGCTCGAATTAGTGCCCGTAGATCCAGGTCAGCATAGGTCGGGCCTGTAGCAATGCTGGGCTGCAATCGGGAGGACTGCAGCTGGTCGATGCGTTGGCAGGTCGCAATAATGGCGTCAACAGTAGAAGGATTCTGGGCAATCAGGGTATTATAAGCCACAGAATTAATTCCTTTTAAGATGTGGTGTACGCGTTCAGGTTCCGGCATGGTGGGACTAACACGCCGGCAGAGTGCAAGTATGGCCTCTATGTAAGACGCGTACGACTCATCGGGACCTTGGAGGCGAGAGGCGAGCTTGTTCTTCGCGACCTCAGTGCGAACTGCTGGGTCGGCGAAATATTGGCGGAACTGCTGCTTGAATGTTGTCCAGTTAGTGGTGTGGGGTTCGCGGTTAATAAACCAGGTTCTGGCGACCTCAATGAGGTAGAAAGAAACGTTCAGAAATTTTAGAGCGTCGTCCCACCGGTTGTAGTTACTGCAGCGTTCATAGGTGTCCAGCCAGTCATCGACGTCTTCGTCGCGACGACCAGCGAACAGCGGCGTGTCGCGTTGTCGTGCGGGCATAGTCGGAGGGGGTGGTGCAGCCGAGGTAGAGGGTCCTGCCGATTCTTGGGTGCTCTCGGTAGACATAACGATGGTGGCAGGCAGTAAACAGCGACCGGAACGTAGCTCCAGCGAGAGGCAGGGCACAAAACAGCAAGGGGATCAATTCTCACCTCCACCACTTGTGGAAGAAGGCTAGGTCAAGACGGCGAGGTCGTGGCGGCAAGGACAGCGAAGCCTTGTCCAGCGTTTTAATCCGGTCACCAACCCAGGCACGCGCCAGAGCCGGCGCCGCGGGACGATGATGATGGTATGTACAAATGAAAGAAGATGATGATGGCATGTACAAATGAAAGAAGGTCCACAGAAGGCTCACAATATCATTTCCTTCTAAAAAGCAATGTTAACTACTCCACCACCAGTTTTTGTGGTAACCGATGTCTTTACAGCTTTTGTACTAATTTAGAGGTAAGTGCAGGGCAAACTAGGGAGATTTAAATTTTCAAAGTCACTAAGTTGCCAGTATGCCCCATATTACTTACATTACGTATCTTTTTGGCCACTGTCTCAAATTTCTTCGAACACCCAGAATCGCAGACGTTTGCATCGAGGAAAGGCGCAAGGAAATTTACATATTTTTAGGTCCCGAGTGATTTCAATTCAAATTCGTTCGCAGCTGGATAACTCAAGATGGCGGTAGCTCGAAAATGGTCGTTTAATTAAAACCAACCATTCTGAAGCTATTAAAAGCATCCATTCATTTAAATTGAAAATAGATGTACTCACATCAAACTCTTTCAACACGTCCGCGCTGTCCCGGTTGATGTGATAGAGTTCCCGCTCCTGCATCTTATCTGTGATCCAGGACAAAGAGATATTTGGAGCCGCATTCGATGTTTGACGTGAAAACTCCGATAGTGCTTGCAGTGCGACTACGGTATCCTGCAGAAATATATAATAATATTAGAAACATTGTGGAGTAGCCGGTAATGGCTCGTACTTACAACCATTTGCTAAGCCTTCAGACGTTTTTGAAATGCCTAATTGGGCGCAAACAATATCTGCTCTGGTACGATCAAGCAGGGATTCCAGTGCTCAACGAATGTAACGCGTCCCATCTCGACGGGTCGATAAGTATGTCTAACTAGTTCAGAGTCATGTTGGATATAATAGGCATTGCCTATTATATAGCATATAGATAAATTTACTAACTATTAGATGATTTATTCAAATTATTCATCAATCAGTTGGTCAGTCACTTATGTCTTCAAACATTCGACTACAAAATGTAGGAGGCTTGCTCTCCGGTTAGCTTATGTCACACGGTATTACTCTCCCGAAAAACAATATGGAAAGCAGGTCAAGATGTTTCGCGATGACAATACACATTTTATTGTCATTTTTTCAAGCACGCCATTCAACCAGAACTAATAACCTTAGACACCAGTACAGCTTACACTGCTTTCGAACTATACTTCACTGAATTAACCGACCCGCTCTCCGTCAAAGTTCAAAAGTAATAAGGAGAGAAATATTCTAAATATTGTAAGCAAACGCGTTATAAACACATTTACCCATTCACATACCGCCTTTCAATATCGCACAAACCTGCGTGGACACAAACGACCCGGAGGCTGATCGATGCCTTTCGAGCCACGCCACAATCTTCTTGCTTGAGCCCATGTCACGGTGCTTTAGGTGCGCGAGCAACGCGTAGCTGGCGCCTTCCACGTCCACGCCTGTGGCTTCGTTCCCTGTGCTCAAAGTGTTCATATCTGAAAATCCATGTAAATATAGCCTTAGAATCTGTGCGTCAATTTAGTGAAAGCGCTTTGCCTACGTAAGGCAAAGAAGCCTTCGCGATATTTTTCACCAGCTTGCCTCCTTCCTTATCAAATGTGGTTAAACCTTATCCTCTAATAATAAAAGAAATCATTACATCCTAGAGTATAATAGCCTGCAACCTATAGCAAGAAAACTCTTGTAAAGCCAGGGGTAAGCTTAAGCTTCGCGTTAAGACCAGAGTGCTAGCGTCTCTAACAGCACCTTTTCTTATAAAATTTTTCTATGCAATTCATTTTATTTTAGTTATTATTACTGCAAGAGCAGTAGACATTCCAAGCATACTTTATTAAGTCATACACATTCAAAACTTTCATTAGGTGTCTCTCTAACATGCTTGGTACAAAAAAGCGTTGCGTGCTCGTCTTGTATGCAGACCTGGGTTCGAACCCCAATTGTGACCAATGTTTAATTTATTTCACTGCATATCTTTATTTTTAACATGAGATGTTTGAAATTTTGACACGAGGTCATATGGCTGTGACATCTTAACCTCGCCGGCCAGTCAGAATTTTTTTCGCGCGATTATTTTCGACACGCTGGGCCGACTACTACTACTACTACTACTAATAACAATAATAATACAACCACCACCACTACCACTACTACCACCACTACCACTACAACTACTACTACCACTACTACTACTGCTACTACTACCACTACCACAACTACTACCACTACTACTACCACTACTACTACTGCTACTACTACTACTACTGCTACTACTACTACTACTACTGCTACTACTACCACCACAGCACCACCACCACTACCACTACTACCACCACTACCAATACCAACACTACTACCACTAATAATACTACTACTACTGCTACTAATACTACTACTAATACGACGACAACGACGGCTTTTAGACCGAATCAGCCAGTAAGCTTCCCTTAATGGTATGCCAACATTCATCATTTATTAACCCTTAAGGGCCCCTGTTGGGGCATTACATAAGGGAGGAGCGCAAACAAAAATAGGTAAAGAGCAAAGGTCAATATAAATACAACAAGATAACACAAAACATAAAAAGAAGCAAGGAACGCGCTAGTCATGAACAAGGGCTATAAACATCGTCTTAGTACTAAAAGCATCACATTCGTTGGCGAGAGGTCCGGGCAGCAGGGTGAGAACTTAGTGGGTAACAGAAAAGGTCAGTATAAGAGAAAAAAAAATTACATGAAAATGAATTGAAGCAAAAACATGTCATTCCAGAAGGTAATTTAACACATTGCTCTAAACCTAGTCGCGTCAGTCTCTTTAGTGATTGGTTTGGGCAGCAGGTTCCATTCTTCAATTGCGGTCGGGAAGAAAGACCTATTAAAAGCGTTAGTGGAACCATGAAGTCTTTGGACGCTATTGGAATTACACAGGCAGCGTGATGTACGAATAAGAGGAGTTAAGAGGGAACCACGAAGATAGGAGTAATTCAAATATAACTTATGAAATAAACACAGGCAGCAAATTGGCGTCTGAGAATTAAAAAAAGTGAGACCAAGTGATAATATTATTGAGCTAATGCTGGCATGAAAATCGTAGGTTGACGGAATTCCCGGCTGCACGGTTCTGAATGGATTCAAGCATATTAATTAGGTAGACATGATGGGGACACCAAATTGCGGATGCATATTCAAGCTTACTGCGAACAATGGTTTCATATGCCAATTTTCGTATGTTAGGAGGAGAAGTGGAAACTGATCGTCTAATAAAACCAACTTTACGTGAAGCATCGACCATTATTTTTGTGATATGGTCTCCCCAAGTGAGCTTGCTATGAATAGTGATGCCAAGGTAACAATACGATTCCACTTGCGATATTTCTTTAGAAAACAAACAGCAAGGGTAAATCAAGTTCGAGGCTTTCCTTGAAATTTTCATATAGCTGCACTTCCCGGTATTAAGTTTCATCAACCACAATGTGCACCAGTTCGCCATTAGCTTTAGATCATTCTGGAGAGCAATTTGATCATCTTTAGTAATTATACGCTGGTAAATAATGAAGTCTTCAGCGAAGAGCCGTTGGAGGGAAGGTCATTGATAAAAATTAGTAAGAGCAGCGGTCCCAACACAGACCCCTGTAGTACACCGGAAGTTACAAAAGTAGTATTTGAAAGAACACAGCCTATTACGGTGAACTGAGAGCGAGCTGTTGGGAAGTTGTGAATCCAGTCTAAAACAAGTGGGTGAAGGTGAAGACCTGAAAGTTTGACAAGACGTTGATGAGGGACACGGTCGAACGCTTTAGAAAAGTCTAGATAGACGACATCAGTTTGGAACAAAAAAATCAAGATTTAAGTGAAGGTCCATGGTAAACTCGAATAACTGCGGTTTACATGAATAACTACGACGAAAGCCATGCTGATTTCTGAAAAAGAAGGAGTTGTGATTCAGGTGTGATGCAATGTATGAGTATATAATATGGTCGGGAAATTTACATGGAATGCAGGTTAATGAGATAGGAAGATAGTTCGATGGGTCACTTCGGCTACCTGTTTTGAACACAGGAATAACTTTGTTCAGTTTCCAGTCACTGGGTATTGAGCCATTAGAGACAGACTGGTCGAATTTTATTTTTAGAAAATGACAAGATATATTTTTTGTAGCTTTTAATAACTTTGCAGTGATGTCAGGCCCCGCGGCACTAGAATAGTTTAGTTTGTCAACCAGAGCACAGATGCCAGCTGTAGTAATGTTGATAGGGGCCATATCGGGGAGGTTAAAACTTTGTAGAGCTGGTGTATTCAAGGCAGGCTCAAGGGTGAAGACAGAAGTAAAATAAGAATTCATGACGTCGAATCGAAGTTCCGGAGACACCTGCGAGCCATCCGGATTTAAAAGAGTAATGCAGTACGAGTTGCTCGATTTGGGTGATAACAGCCGCCAAACATTTTTGGGGTTGGAATGTAGAGTGTCATAGAGATCACAGTGGAAAAATTTTCTATTTGTAAACCTTAGAAGACGTGTATATTCATGTAAGCCCGCAACGTATTTCTTCCGTTTGTACGCCAACGCGGTCCCGTTAGCTTCACGAAAAAGCCTCTTTTTCTTTTGAGAAAATCTTCTTAAGGAGGTCGAATACCAGGGCTTGTTGGAATCACCGCGAACGCATACAAGTGGAACATAGGTTTCAAACAATTCAGAAATTTTGTTCTTGAAAACTAACAAATTTTTTTCAACAGTTTTATTAGATGCGGATTTCTTAAAATCAAGGAAAAAGTCTTCTAGCGCGGAGTTATTGCGAGAGAAGTCTCCATTTTAATAGTCACGTATGTACTTTATAGAGCTCTGCCATTGAGAAATCTGAAGCGATAAGTTGAATATCACTGCGTTATGGCCACTGAAACCGTCAATGCATGCTAGGGAATGGATGAGATCTCGGTTGGACGGAAAGACTAAATCAAGAGTGTTAATACCACGTGTAGAAAAGTTTGCTGTTTGGCTTAGGTTGAAAGTCAGGACAACGTCAAGAAAATCTTTTGTCTGGTGAAATGATGTGCACAAGTTTTCCTAGTCGATGTCAGGAAAATTTGTCTCAGCAAAGGATTTAATTGGCGCGAGGGGAAACGAGCGTTAAGATCGAGCAGAACGGAGTAAATATCACTAATAAAACAAGTCTCACAGTCAGAAGGGCGATAACACGCAATAATTATACATGTGCTTGTGGAAAGGGTGAGTTTGACACAAAGAAGTTCATAACGGGTATGGATAACAAGAATAGAAGAACTGACACTGGTTTTAATGGAAGCTAAAACACCACCATCCCTGCGCGAAGCCCTATCAAGTCTGTAGATCGTAAATGGCATTTTGTTATCAAGTAATTCCTCGTTATGAATACAACTTGAGAGCCACGATTCTGTAAATATAGCGATATCAGTACCGTTATCATCAAGGAAAGCTTCCACTGCCTCTCTCTTTGGAAGATAGCTACGAACATTTGCTAAAACAAAAGCCATAGTTTGACAGACTTGTGAGCGTGTTGGAGGCACCAGTGGTTGACGAGGGAGGGAGGCATTGAAGTTAATAGTGACCGCTATGACTCGTTTTCTACCACCGTTTCGGTATCAGCATTGTAGACAAACTGCTTGTCGCCCATGATTAACTTATTATAGCGTACCTTGTATTTTAGGCCGCTTCCTTTGCCGTACGCACGAAGTTTCTTTTGGGCTGTACGCACACGTTCTGAAAAATCTTCACGGACCGGTTTCTCTTTGAGTTTAGGCCAGCAGAAAGTATTTTGCATTTGTCTTTAAAACGAGACAATTTGACTACCATAGGCCGTTGTTTCCCTTGCTCAAAACGGCCTAAGCGATGCGCTCTTTCAATTTCAGCAGGGTCAATTGATACACTTAATTTATCTGAGCAGAAAGAAACTATGGCTGTTTCAGACTGTTCCCACGTTTCATTTGCTGCATCGAGCAGCCCGAAGAACGGTAGGTTATTTCGCCGAAGTCGATTCTCGGAATCTTCACATTTTTCTTTGAGGGCTCGGATTTCAGTTGAAAGGCTTTGAATAGCCAGTTTTACATAAGGTGTTGGGCTGGCATCACTGCACTGACGCGTTGCGACAATTTTGTCGAGAGCATCAACGCGCGACGAAAGACTGCTGACCATGCTTTCGAAATTCGACTGCGAAGTGCGAATTAATGCAAGTTCAGACAGCACGGAGGTTTGAGAAAGTTCTAAGCGTGATAAACTCTGGGCAATCGAATCAAGGGATGGCGCAGAAGGAGGAGGACCAGGGTTTAACTTAATGTCGTCTGACAAAGCAAGGACACCAAGTGAACATTGACAGCGAAGTAAAATACGCACTGACAAAAATGTTTGGCAACGCTTGAATATGTCGGAGAGGCACGACACCTCTAGTAAGCACGGATCGTTAGAGAGGGTACAGGATGCGCACTGCCAATAACTAACCTGCAGCAAGAAGAAAGGCGATATTTTGACCATGATCGTAGCGGTGCGGTGCCCCTCGCTTAGGATTCTATTCTTTTTTAGGCACGCTACTTTTCGGCATTACCAGTAACCAATAGAGGACCAGCGAAATTTACTGGGTATGAATACTTGATCACTTGACAACTGACTACGTTGATCTATGAAGCGAGAGCAGCAGATACTTAGAGTGATTTAGGGGGCCATACTTTTGTCTTCGAGAAGATGGGCTTTCAACACATCCAGCGACCTCTGCCGGTCGGGTCCAGGCACGAAGCTCAGTGCATACGCCGTCAGGGCGGCCACGTACGGGTGTTTGATGGCTTCCAGGTGCTCCCTGAGGTAAAAGCTCGCCCGGGCTATGGTCACATTTGCTTCCTGCAACAAAGTTCATTGCCGGAAGCTAAAGAATGTGTTTTTGTGCTGTTTTTTTTATTATAATTTGTGGCCCGTAAAATCTCTCTTGGTATTGTTTCAAAATCCTTAGCAACTGGTAAGTTACCAAGTGATCTGAATAAAAAGCAATCGTTCCTTTTTCTTTTTTCAAAGAAGGTAACGAAAATGTTCTAAACATAAGGCTGTATATTGCCTTTTGCTGCCTTTAAACCCCTTGAACGTTTCGTTCTGAAGCATTACATGCATCTGGAATTCAAACGTTTTCGATCACCTCTTCAACACGGTTCTTATGACGAATTGTCGATTGCCACTCAGCTACTGAAGATAATACACCATATTTAATTTAGTACTGGTAATAAAAGACAGGTGAATTTATCTTTTTATAAACCTCACAAGGTTGCGATCGGGCTTCCAACGTGAAAGTAAACAATAAAAATAAAATTAGGAATCAATGAGTATATTACAGTTCACTGAACAGGTAACAACTTAAATTGCTATTAGTTCGTTCAAGTAAATAACAGAAGCTCATCCACATAACTAGTCACCTTAAGAACACCGAGAGTTGCATGTTGACAACACTACTCTTTTTCTCATCATTACAAACGACCGTCTCGGTAATTATGAATTTAAAAAGAGTTTTCCCAGATGGTTATACCACTTACATTCAAGCTCTCGAATTCACCTCGCCTTTAATGGTCGTTTAACGATGTATACACAGTGCAAAGTGACACTAAAGTTCAGAAATACTCATTGCTAACAATAGCAAAAAACAAAGAAGCAAAGATGGGACTACCACGTAAAACATCGAAATAGCGATATGTAAGTGTCTTATATTTTTAGGATGGAATTGAAAATGTTGTGTGATTATCAGCAGCTGAACGAAACGTATCGATACTTGAAGAAATACAAATATGGGCAATAAATATATATTCAAAATATACGAAGATAGCGAGATCACAACTTACGCTCTTAAGAGTTTCGCCATGTGTAGCTTGTAGAAACAAGCCATATTGGCATGCTTAAAATTAATGCGTGAACTTGCGCGCCACCACTTTAATGTAAAACACCAAAATATCTGCAATTACCTTCGCGCCATAAGCATAGTTTGGTTTGAACTGAACGGTTTTGTTATCCTTATTGCTTTGTTTTGTTTAATTTTAGAATTTAATGTACCAAAGCAACTGCAGTCATGAGAGACGCAGTAGTGGATAGGGCTTCGCACATTTTGACCCCCTCTGGTTCTTTAACGTGCACTGACATCGCACAGCACAAGGGTGCCTTGCTTTTCGCCTCTGTTAGACAAGCGGCCGCTGAGGCCGGGATTCGATCCCGCGTCCTTGGGTACAGTAGTTGAGCACAGTAACCACTGCGCCACCCCGGCGGGGTAGTTTTACTTTTAATGGAACACTATAGACGAATGAAGTCTCCCACAATTCTGAGCAGGAAAAGAGATCAAATAAGCCTAACAGGGGAAGCAACGATAAAAAAGTCAAGCGAGCTGCGTTCATGGATGTATATTGATCTTAGCAGTCTCTCTTCTCTAAAGCCTAAAAATCTTTTAAAGCAAAGTTTCACCGCACGGGGTACGTTCTCAGGAAGCTGGCTCATCGCATTCGGGGAATATAAGAGCTTGGATCTGTTGAAGGCTAATGGCAACGCTAGTGCCAACTTCGAGTCGTGAGCGCGAAAGCTGCCGCAACAAAGAAGTCAAACTTGCCCGTGGCAAAGGAGCCGATGTGGATGCACATTCGTGGAACGTCAGCAGAACAAACGCTGTCATCGCAGTAGTTCCATGTACACTGCCCTGTGAGATTAAGGAGATCAAAGTAAGAAAAATTGCTCAGGCTCTGTGGATGTTGTCTGCAGTATTTTCCATTCCCTTTGGTCAGTTAGGTAGGGAAACTATTTAGAAAAGTTTCCATGAATTACCTTCAGGAAAGAAAGATGTCAGTTCAGAAATTGCATGTTCTCGTAGCAAACGGCCCGCTGCAGTGTTTACGCCGATGTTTATACAAGTTTCGTAACATTCTGAAAAAGCGGAAGGTATGACCTGAACCTCGTTACCGGGAAAAGCTGTCTGCAAACAAAGCTACTGCAGTGTTCTTTCAGACACGTTCGGGGACACTGAAGCTTCTTTACTGCATGAGTTAGCTAGGGAGAGGGGGGGGGGGGGGGTGCGTGCAAAGTTTTTATTATATGGTACGTAGGTGCAAAAGTACATTTCTATCACCTATTTTCGAAGGTCATTCAGATCTGAATTTATTTTTTCTTCTAGTCAAGACATTAAAACTTTTAGACAACACCATAAGACTTTAACGCACGGAAGAAATATACCCATGGCTGGGCTCAGCGACCCTCTCGAGCCGTTAATTGGCTCCGCAATTAGGATAGGCGACTGTTATTTTTTATCTTAACTACATTCTGCTGCGATACTTGATATAACACATGTAATGCTAGACTTACCAACAGTTCTCGGTGAAGAATTGGGTCGCGTTCTTTGAAGCTGCCGTCAATGTGCTGCTGGGAGGCAAGCCATGCAAAGCCGCTCTCTATGACGTCAGAGCTTACGTCGATAACTTTTCGGGCCTCACAAAATACTCGAAGTACGAATGCTGTCAACCTGTGACAATGGAGAATGCGCCATCTGAAGCCCATTCCAAACATTTCCAGCACTGTAGGTTTCCTGCTGTTGAGCAACGAATTTTATAACGGATGAAGAGGTTGTTTACTCCTTTAAATTTACCAATATCACAGTTGTGAATGTGCTAGGCATAAGGATTTTTACGGAGCCCCGGTGCAAGCCCCGGTTTGGCCCGGCAGCGTTC
>JAJIZL010014176.1:0-22985 GCA_023969395.1 Amblyomma maculatum | reverse complement strand
ATTATTGCTATTTTCTATTCATGACACAAAAAACGGCAATTTGATTCCTTTCTATTTAACGTTCAATGATTTGCCAACTTCTATAGTAATAGTCAACAAAAATTTTATGTGCATTAGGCCCAGCATGACATGCAGTACACCACCACCCCTAGCGCGCTGCCATTGTTATAACTGATAATGCTCTAAAAAAAGCGGACACCCAGCTTATGACATACCATTGACTTGCTACGCTTCTCACAGTCGCTTAATCAGACTGGATTGGACAGCATTTTCTGTAAGCAATGCAATAATACGCTGTGCGGCTTTGAAGCAGTTTTGGTGTGATATTGTGCTTGGGAGCAGGATGGCGCCGGGAAAACATATGAAGCAGAATGGAGCAGCACTTGCAACCCAGCTATAGGCTATTAAAAAAATGCGGAAATGGCATGCAATGCAGGATTAAGGTCTCTGAGCAGTTGCTGCATCTGTGCATCAAAGTGGCCATCATGTGGCACGTTTGCCTTCCCTCTTCCTGGCCGCTGCGCTTCACTCTTTACCCTACCTCTTCCTGCTCCTCCATCATCTGCCGCATTCCCTCTCCACACAGCAGCGAGGCTTCAGCTGGAGAACAAAAT
The DNA here is from genome assembly GCA_023969395.1 of Amblyomma maculatum. Lineage (NCBI taxonomy): Eukaryota > Metazoa > Arthropoda > Arachnida > Ixodida > Ixodidae > Amblyomma > Amblyomma maculatum. Next base: position 22,371 of record JAJIZL010014176.1, on the reverse strand, counting down.
TTTTTTTCCTCAGTGGGGGCTTCCACCTGCCACAGCACCTGCCAATTTGGCCATGTCACCTGCCATCACACACCCTATTGACCTATCAGTGCTCGCCCACGTTATGTGATCCCATGACATCATCACAGCAGCTGTGAGGCATTAGCGGAGAACCATGCGCTGCTTTTGCCTTTTCTTCATATCTCTCTTGCTGCCACACTCTGCTCTTTACCCTCTCCTCTTATCGACTCCCTCACTCCAAACCAATGGACCACCCTCAGTCTCCTTTTCTCTTGCCACCATTCTTTTCCTTTTTAGCGATATTTGTGATCTATGTATGTTCTGCTTGTAATTTTGACATGTACACTTAAAAAAAAAAAAAAAAAAAAAAAAAGATTTTTGTCTCAGATGCTAATGCACAGACATGCTTTGCATGCTGCTGCCGTGTAAGGGCCCGAGGCACCTTCAAGTTGTTTCTCAACAACTTTTTCGTCCGGGGACCCCCAACGACATGTTGGAAATAAATGATGATGATGATGATGATTTTCTGCATGCCACCAAAAGCTCCTTTCTAGACTTTCAAACAAACGGTTGCCTGGGGGTCCCGTCATATCCCAGAAATGTTGTAGTAGCAAAAAGTAAGAAAAAAAAGACCCTCCCAAGGCCAGGACTGCATTCCTCCCATTAAAATCGGAGGAGGGTGAATACTGCTTGCGGAGGCTAGTCAACCAGGCAGGAAAGAGAAACTGCGGAGACAGAAGTGAAAGAGGCAAGCATTGCACTGTACATTGATTTTGATGGCTTTAGCTTGGCCATTAATGAGTAGCCCGAAAAACTTTTCTTGGCCACTCGTTCAGAAGGCAATGACTCACAGCGACCCGGTTAGAATTAAGGTGGCCAGTGGCTCGTTAAGTGGCCCCTAATGTTTAAACTGCCATTGCTCACCGTGTGGGCGGCTGCTGAAAGGGGGCTCCGCTGCACGGGAGTTCGTCTGTTGTTTCGATTGTCCCAGAGGGCAATCTGGCCAGAGTAGGTGCCTCCAATGATGAGGTTCGGGTGGAACTTTGCAAAGCACGACGACATCACTGCTGACTGAGGGCAACAAAAAGAAAGGAAGCATGTAGCTGGGTAGGTCATTTACAACCTTGCATTGCTTTAATCCACATCACATATAACCAGATGCTCTTGGAGAGACTTGAGAAAATGTCTTTTATATCCCATTACCAGCTAGCCACAGGACACAAAGCTTGTGTCTGCGAGAACTGGACGTGGCAAGGAAAGCTAAAGGCAAACAGAAAAGTGACACACTAACATTGAGAGAAGCAGTGTACTTGCAATATGAGATGGTTAGACATTATTTTTTTTCCAATTTTCAGATTCATTAAAACTTTTGCTGGTTCATTCTACAGATCTACCGCCTGTCCCCAGAACAGCAGCATGACACATGCATGTACGTGGGTGCATACCTGACAGTGGAAAATGTACTCCGGAGTGGTCTTCTTAAACTTCATGTTCCATACTAGACACACACCATCAGGGTCGTTTGGAGAGTCATAGTTGTTCCCATATGATGCAACCAGGAGCTCAGGAAACTGCACAGTGCCAGAAACCAGAGGTGTCTTTTCAATGATCACTGTCAACTAAAAAGTGCACATTCCTGGAAAGGCCATCTTATGAGCCAGGTTCAACTTAAAAAGTCTTTTTTTTTCCAAATGTGCTAACAAAGCTAGCATAATTCACAACCACTTATGATGCAGTATTAGTTGGCTTTCTAGATACCTTTCTCATGCCTCTCCATTTTTGCATTTCAGTGCTGATAGCAAATCTATCAGTCAGCCAGCAATGCACTCACTGAAAATGCTTATCACACCTGTTTCAACGTTTTTAGTGGATTCTAAGGCCAGCTAACAAACTCAAACTGTTTCATCTCAATATGCCTGGTAGGAAGCTTCTTACATTATACAACAGACTGCATTTGGTACTCTGTTGTTATTCCTTCGAAAGATCTTTAGAAAAAAATAATTTAGATATATCCAAAACATGGCCTCAGAAAACTAACCAACATACAGCTAGAGGTTTGTGCAGCGTGAAGGTAGCACCACGAATCAATGAAACAGGCCTGCACTCCCATACCACAATGCCTGCCCTCCTTAAATATCAGGTCATGTTTTTCCCCCATAGCCAGCACACATTTCCCAATTTCGCCCCCCGAAAGAATAAAGTGGGCATTTTGATGTTCTAAGTAAGAACAAAAAAATCGGCTGACGATTACGACATTTGGTAATGTGAAATTTGAGTGCAACACTTCAGGTTTGTTAGTTTTGCGATATGCTCAAGTAAACAATTTGAGACATGTTTTTATGCACACGCAGCTAGAACCTGCTCCATATTTTCTCATACAACCATCCTTCAACAGTGACTCAATCCTTTTCCAGTTCTTGATTACATTAAAGGAGGCATTGGCATGAGGCATGGCGGCGCCACTTTTGAGTTGCAGGTCTTGCCTCAAGTGGGGTGACCTGGGCGCATTCCTTTTCTGCGCAAGCACATTTCACTGCAGATAATTTTGTTTTCCTTGAGCTTCGACTTTAAAGGCGTGATGTGACTGCGCTGACAGCGCCTCCATTTATTGAAATGCCACTCTTAATTTGTGCCTTTATTATTTTGCACATATTCACAAGTTTTACTTCATCTTACACATCACCTCAAACATAAATTGCATTAACGACCAAATTACGCGAAAGGCCATCCGACAACGATGATAAAATGGCAGCACAGGACTGTATGCTAATAAGGAAGTGGAGATAGAGGCATAAGTTAAGGATAGGTAATTAAGCAAGCAGTGACTGCATGTACGCGAATGAGGAGCCACTGACAGAAGTTATCAATTCTGTTGAGTCATATGCTTAGAGACGCAGCTTGAGTGTCCTCTGAATTTTTTTTTTTCGTTCACAATGTGAACCAGCACTGTCATACACTCCTCCTTTACTTTCCACCTTACACTTCCACCTTTCAGTTTTCCACTGCTGCCTTCTTGACCCTCCTGGCATATTCCTCCTCCTCTACTTTTGTTTTTGTCCTTCTGTGAGGTGCATTCCTGTGCTCTTGACATAACCTTCTGCTTTCATCAGTAGTCACCCTTTGTCTTCTTGTAGTACCACCCTCAGGTTATGTATTCAGCTCTAGACACAACCTTCCTCTTTCATAGAGGCCACTCCACGGGTTCTTCCTGTCGCAGTGACATCCTGGTTGCACACATCTTCGCTAATGCCGCACAACCCCAACCACTGAGCCACCTGTTGCCTCTCAGCCTCTTCCCGCCACCATGCCACCTACAAGCCTTGGCAGGCAGCACGTTACGGCACTGATGACTATGACCAGCAACCCTGGAAAAACTGCTCTCAAAAATCAAACAAATATCGAAAGTAGAGGTCACCAAAAGGGACATACCTGCGATGACCAGTCGAAGCTGCTGACAATCCGATTCTTTGACCATCGCTCATCTGCAAATACCCTGTTCAGGGACAGCTTGATGCCGCTCTTGTCATCGCTGCGCAAAAAGGAGATGACAATGATGTCTGAAAGCAAATTAGCACTACACTCAATCCCACATAAGTAAGGCCCTCTGGGTTCTTCCTGTTGGAAAATTAACAAATGATTAGCTGATGGACACAGAAGTGTCACGTAATAAAAATGATCACATTGTTACCGGGAAACTGGATCTCTATGGAATGCGCATGCCAAAGCATGCTTTGTAATTTTTGCCCGTGCCAATATCACTGCTTGGCAGGTACTTTTTCAGCATACCCTCCAGGCACTGAGCCCATCTGCTGACCATATCACAAAAATGGAGTTTCACAATAAGAAGCCACATATACAAGAAAGGTTCTCATGCACGGATAAAAATAAAGAAATACTGCCACCCTTTTTTCAAATGTTCGATTGAGGAGCGCTAGCTATAGTACCATTAAATTTTTAGCAATGTTTATCTTAATCAGCAATGCTAATTGCGCATATTTAAGATGACACAACTCTGGTTTTCAACATTTTCACTAATTTCTTTATTGTCTCACATAATAACCGCGAAGCATCCTTTCCAATGACCAAGCAATGCCACCTACTATGTGGATTCGGTACTAATACTGCAAATTACGAACACATTTGCTACATACGGAACATTTATTCATCACCCCAGGCATTACATGGTATAAGCATGTACAATGAGACAAATCGTTTGACACCATCCGGAACCCTATGTGATATAACGGTTTGGCTGTATGGTTGCCCAAAGACCAGCCACATTCACGGTTTCGAGGCAGAAAGGTGGTCGGTGCTACTCCTACACATATTTTAGACTATCTTTCAATTAGCAATTTTATTCTTCAGAAGGTGCCGGATTATTCGCATTAAATTAAATATTTTGCGTTAAACAGACGATCCCCAAATGTGTATTCAAATGGTGGTCCTGGGGTGGTCCCACTTTGATGGCCGATATAATGGCATATATATATATATAAGGAAAGTAAGGTATGGTTAATTGCCTTTTTTTGCCTCAGTGTGACATTCATAACGGTCACACGCGACCTCGGAAATAGAAGGAAATGGACAAAAGCTCTTCTTGGAGAGCATGTTCAACCTGAATTATGAAACCTTGGAGTCTATCATAGGCCCATGCACACTTACTGCCTTGCCTAGATTTCTGCACCTGTTTGCGAGGCATGATCATACACATGGTTCGTGGCAAGCGCAAATGGGACAAACAAGCACTTCACTGGGATTCAAGCAAGGTCCAAAGAACACCCCACAGAGAGGAGTGGGATTCCTACCTGTCCTGCTCTTCTGTGGTGCCGCTGTAGTCGACGCAAATGTCCACGTTCTCATACAAGGCTCTCTCGATCATGCGTGAGGAGCGGGCCAGGAAGCTACGGAAGTCATCACTTAGCAGAATTTGCTGCCTCTCCTCCTCACTCAGCTCACGAGGCACTGTAAAGGAGGTTTGTGCATCTCGAATCTCAGCAGGCACCAAAGCAGGGAGTGCCTCACCAGAGAGTGGCCGAGTGAAAATAAAAACTTGCCACCTTATCTATGCAACGTCTCACTTCACTGGTCCAGGTTAGAAAATGAGACCATATTATCTCGTACAAAAGTTAATTTGCATTCTCTGCTTGAACATAGTCAGATGCAGGCAAAACCAATGCCCTTTTTGTTTTGCACCGTGCTGCACCAGTGTTTACTGTTGTATGCTTTGCAACGATGACAAGGCACAAGTTCCCCATTAGTGCTGCAGCAACAGCAGCTGCGTATAAGGCAGACATGGTCACCGACGAGTGGCAGCTGCACTTGAAATGAATGGTATTGAAATGTGGTGCTCAGTACAGTGTGCCACTGGACAACTGTTGTGTTCTTCCAAACTTTGAAGGAAGTCTGCCAAAAGCTTCCGAGAACAAGCGCCACAAGACAATAGCGTTTAATTGAATTTGTGCCCTTACTTGCTGTGTTTCAATAGAGGTGAAACAGAGTGGCGCCCGTGTGCTGTGCTATGTCAGTGCACGTTCCTCCACTACGGCCTCTCATAGCCCGAGTCCCCTCTACTCTACTCCAGGTGCTTTTCCTAGAGAAATAGAGCACCAAGTTCCCTATGCCTACCACTGATTGGAACACAATTTAGCATGCGGCAGCATCAAATGTTGATGGCCTCCGAAAATTCGATGGCTGCTGGCCTGAATGGGCATTGAGGTTTCTTTTGTGACAGTGGTTTTGCAGGCAAGCTGTGCCTTCTGGCTAGCCAGCCATTTTCTTGGACACATCCTGAAATTCCATTCTAGCAACCAACAGCATGAAAAGATGCGAACATCACTTGAATAACAGCACTTACCCCGAGGTTTGTCTTGGTCTGCGGCCGGCCGGTGTCCGTCAGCAGCCCCCTCGGCGGGTGTTTGAGCTGGCCGGACCATCTCGACGTGGGGCAGCCCGGTCACCTTGTGGTGGTGAGGCTCCTGCAGTGGTGGTGGAGCAGGCACCCCGTCCACTGCTCCGAGTGAGGAACCATCTTCCTCCGCTAGGACGTCCCCAAAAGCCAACACTGCCCGTGAACAAGCACAGCCCAGGTTCAGTTGGGCACTCCGCTCATAGCCACCACTAGCCCCTTCTCCTCATCCTTTCATCACGCACAGAACTTGCCCCTTCCATGATGGCCTCTTTCACATGCCTATCTTCTACGACAAGTAACGTGAAAAATGGAAGAAGGCACTTCCTTTTCCACATAGAATGACCAACCAGTGCTGCAATTTTGCAGCGCTGCATTACGCGTGCTAATCAGAGGCTGTTCATCCATTTGCCAGATTGGACAGCTTTTCTTGGTGTAATTTTGAAGTGATCATGGCGACGTACACTGCACAGCAGATGGCAGCACAACGAAATGAAATAAAATCAATGTTGATGGCAATACAGCGTTCGCTACGAGCCCACCAAGTTGCCCCAAAGTCTGTCTAAATACCAAATCCAAATACTGTCTGCTCGCATTTCTACACCAACACGTTGCACCACGACCTTATACCAGACACTTGCAGAAGCAATCTAATAAAGGCATTGTGCGTAGAGAAAAGCATTGGTCTATGAAAAAGCTAAGCTCACATATACTCAGTTGCAAACAAAACAAAATAGCTGGTTATTACACAATACAAAATATTTATGTAGTAGACTACCACCCATAAACAATTAGTGATTACAAAAAGAGTTGAGTGCCAAATGCTGTGATAAACAAGGTATATTTGCACACAGCCACACAGTTTTGTTGCAAGAGCTAGGAGCGCTGTACCACAGTGAAGTGTGGTGACAGAGCTTAAGGCATCAATACTGCTGAAATAATGAATGATAAAGAAAAGCAGCAATTTTTTTTTTCACCTCTTGCTTATGAAAGTTTGTCATCATTGGCAAACTCAGCATGCAAAAAAAAAAAAAAAAAAAAAAAACACTAACTGCGCACATTTACCCCAAATATTTAACCCAGGCCTAAAAATACAGTTAACCACCAACATGCAATAAGCTTTTAAATATGCTGGCCTTGGTTGCTCCAAGCAATGAATAAGTAGCAACCATCACCAAACCCCAAAGCAGAGGTGCTCCATGCTCAAACAAAATCACAGCATTTGACTTTCTATGGTAGTTGTACTAAGTATGCCTCGCATTAGGCATACAACTAAGAGGTGAATGCAAGTTCTGTTGAAAAAAAAAAATAATAAGGTGAACTGCACTAGCTGGTGCTATATGTTGTGGGCACAGTATAGAGGAAAAAAAATAAAGAGTGTGCAAAACCAAATGCACTGTGACAAGAACCCTGAAGAACACAGAAATCACTAGCTGCACAAGTCCTCCATATATGCGCAATAAAGGCTTGTCAACATGGCAAACCCCAAACTATTACGAGCCACTGTCGGCTCAAAACACAATAAGACGAAGCTAGGTGGTGAACCGCCCCTGCGGCCTTGCTAATCACAAAACTGAAATAAGGCTACATTTTGCCCGATACGTTGCTTGCTGACACTGACAAACACGTTTCTTTAGGCTTTCATGCTGCGAGAAGTATTTTGACAATGATCTCTTACCATCATCAACTGCAGAGATCCATGGGGTGCATTTTTGGAGAGAAGAAAAGACACTTTAGAAACCCAGTCAGTGATCAAGAAAAGCAAAACAATGGCATGCATCTAAGCTGGGCATGCATGGAGCAACCAAGACAGCAGTGACAACTTAATCTTTAGTGAAGCTGCCAAAGAAAGAAGGAGAAAAAAAAACAGTGCAAGTTTAAAACAAGAATCAAAACAACACAGTACTGAACAAACAATCCTCAGGGTGCTTACAGACACCAATCAGCATAAGTGAACGGGAACTGCAACATCAAAACAATGACAAGTGCACCCCGAGAAAGCACCAATGCTCGCGCCACCAGCAAACTTCTCTGGTCTGAGCACACAAAGAAGAGAGTGACTTTACCCGCCACAGCTGCAACCACTGCTGTTGCTGCTGCTGCACATGCAGCACAACACCATGTAAAATGTGGCCCAATTTATGCCCAAGACTGCTTACTTTCATTGCTCAACTACTTCAGCATTATCTGCAGGTCATGAAAGAACAGTGCTGCCACTTAGCATGTTCATGGCAAAGTGAGCTTGTTTTGAGACTAAGCACTGTGCTCAGAACTTTCTATGGTGTTTTATTTATGTCTTCCTGTGCATCAGGATGTGCCTGTTTGCTGGAGAGTGAAGTTATTTATTATTTATTTATTTATTTATTGATACTGCAATCCCGGTGTTGGGATTTTAGCAGGGTGGGAATACAAACTATGTAGTTTAACAAAACAGGCAAAAATAAACAATAATTACAGTGCAAGTTGAAGCTCTTCTGAACAATTAATAATAAAACCAAACATATATAACACAGCAGTGAAATGTCATTTAAAGAGAAAGATAGGCCTGTTTGTTCTAAGGTTATTATTTTACTATGTACTGACCTGGCCACAAGTTTCACAAGCTGATCTTGGCAGTCTTAAATGCATGGAGCCTGCTCTACCTGGTTATTTGAACACATATTTCTAGCTGGGTGCACAGGATCATTTGGTGCTATTGGTATGTGGATGGGGAAGAGCTACAGTGGCAGCGATCTTAGCAAAGAATGCAATGACTAATGTTTGAAAACAAAGTGGTCAATCCCTTTCCCTGCCATTCTATATAATTATCAATAGTCATCATATTATGGATAGCCAGTAGTGTATTCTAGTGCATCAAGGTGACTTGGAGCCTATATAGTTGGCTAGCCCACTTTAAAATCATTTGCTAATTCATACATGTCAAAGTTCTGAAATATAAAGGAATAAAACTACATATTATATTTAATGTTAATTTTTTCATATCAAAATCCAGCATCATCCTCACAGTGGAGGAAATTCTTTGCCAACTAACTTACGAGCTGACCTACAATGCAGGATACCATGCAAATATACTATAATGCTTAAAATGTCTGGCACTGACATAACCTCACATTTCTCATTAATCGCGGTGGTCTTATCGTTACCGTGCACAATTCCTGCCTGCTTTTCTTGTGGAACAGCAACGTAGTAGTCGGGGTCAAACCTACTCACTGCTTCGAGAGAAGACAGGCGGCTCTTTTCTGAGCGCATACAACGCACAAAAATGAAAGCAAATAGCACAGAACAATGACCACCTGCACAGCCTTATGCTCCTACTCATTCTAAATCAAATCCCTTCATGGTCAACACTGAAAGGCAACGTGCCTACCAGGAAACCAGAACAAAGGATGACAAGAGCCACACATTTTCCACATTGCAGTATGACACACATTATTTTGCTGTCTTCTGCACCAATATGAGCACAACCCACTGAACCTGAAAATACCAACTGGGAGATCTCGCAGCTCAAAAAGTATGAAACTAGGCTATATGTTAGTGAGCTTCGAGTGGTTGATTTTGTCCAATTTATGTGCACACTATACTTTATCTAACCTCCATATGCCTTAAGAGGCACGCACACACACAGCCAGTAAAAAGTGCCCATGGATAACAGCCTACCACCGTACCAACACCTTAGCCGTGAAGAAAATTGATGCTCAATTCATACATTTAACACTGGCTGAAACCACAATTCATACACCTCTAAATTTTTTAACGCGCTTTATGGTAACAAAGACTGGACAGGCAATGCAGCTAATGCCAGTGATTTTCTCTGAAGAATTTGCTGTCATAACTGCTGCTGCTGCTGCCATAACCTGAAATTGTGACCATTGCGAGCGTTTTGTTGAAAAAGTAATTCTGTAATAAATGCCCACCCACGTGTAAAACTCCTTCGCAAAAGCATTTGAGGAATAAACAAATATGCAATCTATGCACGTTGACAACTATGGCCACGTAGAGTGCTACGCTGCATTATGTACAGACAACAAATGCTTTCTTTATGATGCAAGAAAGACAACCAGCTATCCCTGGTTATTCGAAAACTAGTGCTCAGCGACCCAGACCCGGGCTTCCAAACAGAAGATCCACCTTCGGAGAGCCCAAGGCAGCAGCAGCAACAGCAGTGAATAGGCCCAGTGGAAAATAGTATCAACAGCACCTCCAAGCCACGGACGCACAGGCAATGCAGATTGCAAGGGCTCCACTGTCTATACAAGCGTGGCACGGCACTGGATACCAAAAGCCTGTCTTGCATAACGCAATAGGGCGCAATGCGCACAGAGATTATGTGACACCTTGGCAGAGTAACTTAACGCAACCTTCCTAGGAAGGGACCAGCTTTAAAGGGCCAGCGAGGCCACGAACTGAAATGAGGCTCATTATAACTGCTGCAGAGGAAAACACTTGACTGAAGGGCACAGCTCAAGATGGAGGAGAGAAACTAATGCCGGGTGACACAAAGAGACTTGGCGCAATGAAACTGTTAGAGGCATGCACAAGAAGACCATGCACAAAGACATCAGTGCAAGCCACAAGGCAGAGCAACGAGCAATGGAGTCACAGGAGTTCGTTAAGAAAGCAGAGAAATGGTTACAAGTAGAGCCACACAAGCAGGGTGATGCTACAATGTAAGCATGGAGGAGAGTGGGAGGGGGAAATTACATCAGACAAGAAAGACCTCTCTGTTGGAGAGAACACTTTAGAGCGGCAGCATGCAGGTGGCACTGCATGACAAAAAGCAACACAGAGCACTATTCGAGACAAGACGAACCAAGACAAGAAAGGAGGTCAAGCCAAGAGGAAAGAAAGCTGAAAGAAGCAAGGCACAGGCTCACATTAACTCGAGAATGGAAAATAAGAATAGCACAAGAATGGCGTGCTGGCCAGTTGGAACCTACCTTGGAACTCGTCATCCCATTCTATTGCGGTAGGAAAAACAAAGTGACCGTCGTCTTTGTGAGTTTTTTGTCGGGTGTGGAAAAAAGGAATGGAAAGAACAGAAAAAAAAAAAAAGAAAGATGCAAGAAGACACGTGTCAAGGTGGTGGAATGGCCCCAGACATTAAAACCACACACTCACAGGAAAAAAATTAAAAAAAAAAAAAAAAGACACTCGCGGAGCGGTCACAGTTGCCTTTTTTGCTCCAGTGAAAAGAAGTCAGGGGCCACTGAGCAAATTAGAGAATTCATAAAAGCCCGACTTTGTCACTGTCACACTGCTGTCGTCATGCAAATAAACAACAAGGTATGCGCTCTTCACTCTGAATATTTCAAATGAACGAGAAGACTTCATAAGATAGCTTATTCTTAGCCAGCAACGCCATGAAAGAGAGAATGCTGGTTGCCTGAACCCACAGGCAGCCTTTCCCAAGCAAGTGCCATCAAAAAGAGATATCTAGGCAAAAGGAATAAGAAGTTCTGCACACTAGTTCGCTAGAAGTTTCATCAAGTTGGTGATTCATTCAAGCTTGGCCATGCCCTTAAGGACAAGGCATGATAAAGCCATCTTCCTGCTATCTTAAACTGAAAAAAGAGATCTCTGCAATTTGGGGACTTGGCCAAGCCAGTAAAAATTTTTCTGTTAGTAGAATTTTTTCGTGCAAAAATACTAGGCATTCAAGCTAGCACTTTCTAAGCACCATTAAACCATTCCTACATTATCAGCACCTAGCACATGAACCATTCCTGCCTCGCAAAAATGCCAGGAAAAACAACAGCTGTGTGCAGGACCCCTTCTCGATATCTAAGCAAGTTCGCTTACTGCTGCAAAGTTTATAGACTGAAATCTCGAACTGCTGGTCAAAGCAATGTGACAGCTTTTGCGTGTAGGAAGAATTTGAAATGAAAAGGCGAAGCGGAAGAGCAAAATGAAAAAGAGGTGGTCAGGCAGGAGCCCAGACTGACAGCAGTGAGCACACGAGTGAGCAAGCTGAGCAGTGAGATCGCAGCTGAGCATGAGATCGCTGTAAAGGGAAGCCGTGTACTAAAGAGCAGGCGCACTGCACAGCAAAGTAAGCGACAGAAGTAACGGATTGCGGATGATGGCATAAGACGATCGCTGCTGATGATGACGAGAGAGAATGAAAGAACAATGATGACAATGGAGCCCCCCAAAAAAGAATGAGTGTGACAAACGTTACTGCCCCCCCCCCCCCCCCCCCCCCCCCCCCCCCCTCCCCACCGACCACAAAATGCAACGAGCCTGGGGCACAGAAAAGAAGATCAGCAACGTACCTTCATCCCAATGTATCACTTTTGGAAGGGTTGGGAGAAGAACAAAAAGAGTGGGAAATATAGTTTTATATGCCAGTTTTGAATCACAGTGGGAGGAGTAAGAACAGCAGGGATAAAAAGTATCCAACTTCTGAAGTCTTAGGAAGCCAGCACATCACTCCTTGTATTCTCATACTTGCCAGACATTTGATGGCATCGTTAAGCCAGTGGCGCATAAATGAAGTTATTGACCAGTGTTTACATAAAAATAATACTACTATAACCTACGTCTGGCATAAACAAGGCAATTCAACAGTCAACCCACGAAAGCAATGCCTAGAGAATTAAATAACCAAGGCCATGAAGCAGGCATGGTTCAGTCAGATGGCCTCAGACTATGTGAACCATTGTTACAGCGTGCTAACATTTATGGATCAGCACATTATACACGAATTCTGCTCAGCCATTCAATTTTACAGAATACTGTAACCATTTAATTTTACAGAATACTGTACAAACCTCCCCACTCTGTATATAAAAAAACAAAAATAGAAGAAAAAAAGAAGAAACAAATTGGTTTTCTTGCTTACAGATAGCACATAAATGCCAGTTGTTGGCTAAAATACACTCTGCAAACACTCTGACCGGTGACCAATCAACTATTAAATCTGTGGTGCCAGAGAGAAAGAAAAACTGGTTCAAGGTGAGAGGACACCCCAGAAGGAAAAGAAGGAGTGTGGCAGGCTCTGATAAACAGCAGTGCATGCCTCTAATGCAGCACCAGTTCTGGGGGCAAAAGAAGTGAAAGGGGCACATATCGCAGATACTGAGATGTCGGTGGTGGTCCGTTTCTATTCAAGCAAAGCGCAGAAAAATGGCCAAGGAACAAAACACAAAAACAAAACAAGCAGTCACTCAAAAAAGACAAAAAGAAAAATGAAAGAAAAGGTTAGAGACAACTGCGCACACCAACACAAGTGCCCAAAGGCGAGCAGCAAGCAAGCAACAAGAAACAGTTTGTATAAATTAAAACAGCCCCATGCTACGTTTACACCCTGCACATATCTTTCCTTCTTTTTCTTTCTCATCCGAGATGAACACTGGCCAGCTTCAGGAAGGGTGCGCTAACTTACTTGCAGAGAGGTAAAAAAACGCAGCCGAAAAATAATAGTGATAACAACACAATAACAATATGACAACCCCTAAAAAAAAAAAAAAGGAAAACAGCAGCACAGCAGTGGTGCAGGTTCCTAAAGTGCACTTGCATGCGACACAGTGTGTAGAAAAGAATATACCAGTCAGTTGTTGCCAAGTTCATCAAAATATGGCCTGAAGTGTGCCCACACTGTTGAACTGCCAACCATACTGCTGCTGCCAGCCGTGAGCAAGTAGGTTTGAAACAGATTTGGATATCCCAGATGGCTTCACATGCAACCCCCCCACCTCCCCCTCTTTCCCCTCTTTTTAAAAGCTGTTTTTGGAAATGACTTCAAATATAACCTATAAGCTTCACGTGTCCTCCGCTACTGTATGCAATGCCCTGCCCGGAAGGTAAGGAGGCAAACAGTAGGGGTCTGCGAATATCCTCATACCCAAGTTAATCAAATAGTGTGTGTTTAAAATTATTCGAAACAAACTGCGCGTGTTCACAACTTTTCAAATGCCTTTCTAATTATTTAGCACCAGGTTTAAACAGGGTCCACTATGATGTCGCGAGCTTCTCCTTAACTAAGTACACAGTACACTTTTCTTTCAAAGAATTTAAGAATCAATATCTCAAAACTTGGCACGACTGACCAGCATAACAGAGAAGAAAGCAGGTGGGCTTGAGCTGGCGTGGGAGACATTACTAGGCAGAGAGTGACACAGCAGGTAGCCATGCAAAACTCCTTTGCATGACAGGCACCAGATAGCGTTCGCATCAAGACGACAGATGATGAGGACCTGCCCAAGAGCCTGAGGCAAAGGAGCATCTTGAAAAGCTATTTCCCATGTCTACTGCTGGATTCGGCATGGCCACTGAGGGGACCTCGTAGATATGCAAGGCCTTTGCTGCTATGCTGCTTTGGACAAGGTGCAAGAGCAAGCACAGCAACATACTGAACACCCATGCCCAAGCTAAGGCTTAAGGGAAATACTTGGCAAGGAAGGAAACGGAGGCCAGATCCTAGCTGTGTCTACACTAGCACGTGCACACACAGAAAAAGGGGTGCATAACAAACAAACAACCGGCCTACTCAGTGGCAGAAAAATGCACCGGCCGATAATTTTGAGGTTGCGAGCAATTAAAAAGGGCAGAAACAGTGCCATGGCAAAATCGAGGGTGGCCAACAACAAAGATAACGTGCGACAGCTTTTGTCTAGTGGTGTGCTGCAAGGTTTGCTCTAGTCTCCTGGTCAGCTGGTTTGCTTTTGGGCCACACAGCATCCATAAAAAGGACTATTTGGATGATGGTTCTCCTCACCCTACAAAAATTTAGGGCGTCAAAGGTGCCATAGTTGCATGGCTGAAAAGCAAGCCACGTGGCCTGCAGACTTGTGGCTATATTAGCTAAGGCCCCTAATCTCCAGTGGTAGAAACTTTTGAATCCTGCGAAGCGAGAAGAAAGGATCTAGTACAATGCTCTGCGGGAAAGCTCTCATGTGTTAACGAAGGCAGCCTCTCCAGCCGACACAGAGTTGTGCTTTGCTTCTATTTTCTATTTTCATTCTGCCAAGTGACTACATGCGTACATGTCACACGCACGCACGCACGCACGCACACACACACACACACAAAATTAAAAAAATAAACGAATAAATAAAAAAAAAAAAAAAGAAAGGTGTTTAACATAAAATGCTTAGAAGCTTCACGATAATACACCATTCGTCCCAGACCTCCAAGCTGCTTATTCACCATCATTATCAGCATTCCACCTCTGGTGCTTAGTGCCCACATGAGCACAGTCATCTATCCAAATTATAAAAAAAAACAGCCACATTCCTTTAAATTAATGAAGTTTCATGTCATAAAAAGGTGCATACCTTTCACAGGGCTGGGCAAGGTATCTGAATCATCCATTTTTCCGAATTAAGCGGGTCAAATTAACGACTCGTTACTGTATTCACATTCTAATCATTCTGGTAGTCTTAATAACATCTGAAAGCATAATACCATTGAAAAAAAGAAAAAAAAAAAAGAGTATGTGGTTGCAACAGAAACTTCCATGAATAATGTCAAAATCCACTAATTATCCTGGCCTTGCTGGTGACTAGAGGCCTTGACCACGGCTGTACAGCACGGCATCAAGGACAAAGCCGTGCACCAAGAGGCAGCTTCGAAAACCAATAATATCCGCATTTAGATGAATGCACTCACAGAGTGCTTGAAGGAAACATTCCAGTATACATGTGCCGTTGCTGACTACCAGGAAGATTAAAACAAGAGTCAAAGTTCCCTTGAAATTTTGTACAAAGATGATCAATGAAAAATTCAATGTTACCTGGCTATCCTAAAGGAGAACAAGAAAAAAGAAACCATGTTTGGTTCAGGAGAACACATCTAACAAAAACAGATGGTATCTATTCTTTATGTGAGAAGGCCTTATAAGACTAACAAATGTCCAGCATTATGTATAACATGACCTAAATTACTTTACCTATGTTACATGTAGTGCAAAATGGACCAAGCCATGAAAGAGCGTACCCACACATCAAGCTTTCTCCATGTGTGTGTGTTTGGAGCATTCAGTTTTTTCCTCTTTGAACTAACAAACATTTCAGGCAGTCAATTTTTCACACACTAAGCATCTTAGTTTGTGAACCATGAACTAAGTGGCTGGAAATCATTTTGTAATGAAAGCTGCGCTGCAGTACACACACACATGGTGCCCCGTACAAGAGTAGATGTATGCAGCAACATGATCTCAAGAAGAAGGCATACTAATGAGAGGCCATGCGTGCTGCAG
Organism: Amblyomma maculatum; assembly: GCA_023969395.1. Taxonomy (NCBI): domain Eukaryota; kingdom Metazoa; phylum Arthropoda; class Arachnida; order Ixodida; family Ixodidae; genus Amblyomma; species Amblyomma maculatum. The sequence continues at coordinate 6,268 of JAJIZL010014176.1, read as the reverse complement.
GCATATCCTTCAGCGTCTCCAAAGGCACGTCCACACCGCCACAAGGCACAGAGTGCCAGGAGATATCCATCCACACCAGTGCCATTTTATCTGTTGTCCACACATCCACCTTTACAAATACACCTGCCATTACTGCCACGGCCAAAACAATGGTCTGGGCTTTGCTTCTGTACACCTGTGGCCCCCTGTCCATGCTATAATGGCTAGTGAAGAAGGCAGCCCTCTTAACCCTCTTCATAAACTCTTGAGACATGCACAAAGGGCATGCTTAGCTATGTACTTATAGCAGAGGATGCACCATTTCTTTGTGGAGTAAGAGATTAGAATTTAACACATCTCTTTCATCCCAAAAGCAATTCCACTGAGAACGTGCTCTGTATGACACGACCAAAGAAACTAAAATATATATATGTATGCATATAGATGAACTTTCTAACGCTGGAAACAGGTACCTCAGGATGACAGTGTGCGGTTTGAGTGACACCCAGCAAAGTGATCTCGGCACCCGTAAATGATATCGAAAAGGGACAGAAATAAAATCCTACTCCCATTCGTTCTAGATTCATCCGTGCATCCTACTCCCATTAAGATGTCAATATAAATATTCCTGGTAGCAACAACAGCAGCAGTGTTCTTGAGGTACGAACATCAGTAGTTCTGCATTAGAAGAAAGCAGCTTGAAGTCGACGAATGCCAGGTTTAATTCGAAATTATACTTTGGTGAGCTTAGGTCTACTACCATACTAAGCTGATACCTGATGCTCCAACTACTGCTGTATATCAGCAACCCTTGAACAGTGCCTTTTGCTCTGTCCTGCTTCTATGCAACCCCACACTATAAGCCCTCCCCTTCCGTCTTCTGACTTACTTGGCTGTGGTGTTCACCAGAGGACTGAAAACCCTGGTATCACATGCTGGAAATAAAGTGTCTCCTCCACTATTGTTTTTACAGTGGCCCTCGTTATGCCGACATGACTGCCCATTTTTGCATACAGCTCGGGGTGAACTGCCCTACTAAGCAGCAAACAGAAGAAGGAAGAACAAAAGACATTCCCCAAGGTTTGCCATGGCACCATTTACATGGGGGAAGAGGAGGGAAGTATATTCATACATGCTTCGCTTTTTATGCACCCAGCCTCAGTAATCAGCACTAGATAAGAATATGCTACGGCTGATGTAACACTTACCGTAGTAATCCAGGGGATGTGCTTTGGGTGGCCAGCAGCAACAGCAGCAGAAAGGAAGAAAACAAAACCGGAGAAAAATTACTTAAAATCACTGAACACTCATGGCTAACTGTTAGCTCAAACATCAGTTAAATTAACGTTTAAAAAGAATCTGAACTACCAACCCAGACCTAAAGGACAAATAAATCCTGCGAAATACCTACTTTAGATGCTAATGAACATTTCACATTTCCCACTACAAAAGTTCAAGGCAAACATTCAAGTGATGTTCTACTCTTTAAGTATATCTGCAGCTTGATACATTCATAACGTAAAAAATGAGAGCACACTCCTTGCCTCTGTCTTGAGAAAAATGAGCACAAACGTCATTACTAGCATAATATTTCATCAACACTGCCTTCTGACTGATAAGACAAAAGTCCAGTACAGTTCCGTTCATGCATTCTAAGGAGTGAAGTTTCACTTTCGATGCTTTAAGCCAGACAGGACATGCAGAACTAACACGAATCATGCTATAGTCGAAAAGAATGGTGGAAACGAAACTTAGAGCGCTACCATCCATTGGAAAAAATTCTACACCTGCACTTAGAAATGGTTGCTACGCCAAAATACCTTACAACACCGAGATGGTCCTGTGCGTGCTGTTATTATTACAGGCAAAAGGTGGTGGTGTCTGTTCAATGCCTTTTTTTTTTGCAGGTGCATATAATTACAATTCTCAAGAAAAGCATAAATTAAAATGTTCCACAGCATGCCTATTTTTAGAGGCACCATCTCGGTGACCTACAGATATTGCATGCTATATTAAACCTACAAATACCCGTGATCCATTGTTAGGCCATGACCTATACAGTCCGAGGAGTGAACCTTAGGTATCGAACTAACTGGTAACACTTTTATGAAGTGGCGAATCTGAGTGCGAGATTGATGAGTGTAGTATGCACAACCTAGCAGGAATAGCAAACTCCTTAGCACCGGCAGCCGCAGTGACCGTCACGATGACAGCAGATAGTTTGGCTTTAGTTATGACAATGAAGACCTCGTTTATTCAGCGTAAAACTTCAACTGCTGTTTAACAGGCAGCACTTCTTTAAGTACCAGTTTCTGATTACTCATTTCTTGTGCTGCCTAAATAGTTAGTAATGGTTATGTTTGCAGTACTTTCGCTACTCTCATAAAAACTCGTATACGTGTCAGATGCAGCCATATGTCAACCCCTCAACTTTCCAGTTACAATAGTAATAATAAAAAAAACTGCATGGGAAACATACTGATGACACTATTTTCATCTACATTTAAATGCTGCCTATACATATTACATGCCAGAATAATAGGAAGAGTACAAGCATTACTAGGAGTCATCTGAACTTGAACTGGATGACGAATGCTTCTTGCTTCACATATTCCACAGTGAATCATCCTTCGTATCATCCAGTGTGTGTCTGATGTCACATTTCCGATAATATTTGCGCATTATACCTTCAAAGAGGGAGACCTAACCATACAACACAGTCGGCAGCAGTGGACACTGTGAACATCCAGCTGTGTTGTTGCCTGACATCCACTCGATATACTTCTGTTTGACCTCTGAATGGTTCATGTAGCCACTTAGTGTTGCCACACCGTCGCTATGTCGCACTACTGACGACAGCAATCAAAGCTACTAGTAACTTCAGCTGCCCATTGTTGCAGAGTCCTCTAGTTTCTCCACATATGACTGTTATATAAGACACGGGTCAACTTTTCACCCTCGCTTTTTTGAAAAATTCAAGTTGTCGCTCAGGTTTTAAGGTATTTGCAGTGTACCTAAATTATGTAGCTAAGACTTGGAAAAGAAATAACAATACCCTTTCTTTTCCCTTCTCACCCCTTGCATAGCACTATACAGTCAAGCCAATGACTCTGTGAAAATGAATAAACCTGTTAAGGAATTCATCTTGAGCAAACAACCTTGAGCTAAAGCGGACAACCCACAAAAGAGGTAGTAAATTCTACATGTGCATCAATCACTTTCTTGCTTGTCTACAAGAATACCAACAAGCTCCTGCGACTGCATTTACGCGTCCTTGAACATTAAGGAACTGTTTCACAAGCCTTAGTTAGTAAGGTTTGCTTTTGTAGGTGAAAACATTGCTGAAGTGCACTTTCACCTTTATGGATAACCATATCGACTTTACAGACGTTAGCCAGACTTTGCCTAAAGTTTTGTCCTATACAATTCACTTATGATTTTTATAAATTATGTTATGAATTATGATTTTGCATTTACCCTTTGGATGTCTAATAATTTAAAAGAACACTCATATTAGTAGATAAGTTTGCACTTTCTAGCATTTTCTAATGAACATATTTGGAGAGAGAAAAAAATTCAGGGCCATTAAAATTTCTTTAAGAGGTAATTTGATAGCACTGCGGCATAAACATTATGCAATGCTGCTAAATAATGGCCTTATTTTAGTGCAACTTAGTAGTACTCAGTAGTAGTGCAATTATAACTAAGTGTTGCTGTAATGTAATGCACAGCTGCTGCCAACTCTACAGTACCAGACAGCTGCATAACGCCTTGGAATTATGACACTAAACGGACGTTCCCAATTGGTGTAGAGGTAGCAAATCAGGACCTGTATTCAGAGTTTGCCTCGTTATCAAAATGTCGCTATCTCACGTGACCTCAAGTGATCTGATTGGTCAAAACACCAGAACTGGGTGTTGCCACTACGGAACCAAAAGAGGTGGCAAAATCATGTTCCGGCATTTCCTCATATCAGATGACTCTAGGTCACGTGAGATAGCGAAACTTCGATAATGATGCAAACTCGGAATATGGGCCCTGGCTTGCACTCCCTAATAACATAATGCCAGTGCAGGCCACTTAGTGTAATGTACCTGGCAGGTCGCATCTAGTCTCTGTGTCAATCATGCTCTTTGTAGGCGGTGTTACGTACACAACGAGAACAGTGAAACAGACAGGGTACATTGAAAAATGGAAGTGAAATTGACAACAATAACATACACTCCACAGTATGCATTTAAGCCATAACATGCAACAGCACACGGCCAGACATGCAAGCAACTCAACCTTTAAACGACACTGTGTGAAAGATTACAAGAATGTATTCCCACATGAGCCAGCATTCTTATTTCCGGATGCCTGTGCACGCTACAAGCACGTCCTTGTTTTCTTCAGCATTTGTCTCAACTATGCCAAACCAACTAGCTCAAATCTTACCCACTGTGGTCACCAAAGACTGCACAAGTTGATGTACAATGATGGGAATTTTTCGACAGTCTGCCACAACACTTGCCACGTTAGTGCAGAATCTATTGTCAGTAAATTTTGGTGCAAGAAAATTATGCGAATGAACAGGCACTTGGCAGTTAACAATGAAAAGGCAAGAAAAGACCGTTGCTTGTGTTCCCAATGTTCACCGTAAATGAAGCTAAAACAGAACCTCCACCTCTTTAAAAACAATGCACTACATGAGTGAGCAGTACCGAAACAAAGGGAGTTAAAAAAAAAAAAGGCTGTTGAGTTCATACCAGATTTTCCCGCTGGCTCTGATGCTGTGAACAAAAAGAAAAATATTCACCCCATGTAAAAACCAAGAAGAATAGCTATTAATACCAAAGGAAAAGCAACGAAAAGATAATAAATACTAATACTACTACTGCTGCCAGTAAAACTCTTCAAACTTTACCACATTAGGAAAAATGTGCTAGGACAGATGCCACTGGGAAAACAAAAGATAAAACCCGTTATTTGAACTTTTGATTTCTTGTACTCGAGGTTATAATTACTTGTGAAAAGCGGAAAACAAGTGCACTATATTACGGCACAGTACTATTGCCACCCTAACAGCCTGAAGCCTTAATCAGTTTATCAGTGTGACAAAGATGCCCTTGCTGCAAGCTGGCCTTTAACTTTGTGATGATCCTGTTAATGAATAAAGTCAATGAAAGGAAAGAAAAAGCTACCATAGCTTTTTTCAAGTTTTCTTCCTTTCAGCAGTGGTCTTTGCAAGAGATGGCCCCATGACATGGAACATTTTGAGCACAGGAGGTAAAATCTCCCCTAAAAGAGTAAACACTCCTCTGTAGCTAGCAGACAGAGACAAACAGCACAAGAAACACAGCAAAATGAAGAGGGTCATTAAAACCATTCAATTCTCAATGCAGAGCCCCAGCGAAAAATGTCTGTAAAGGCCCATAAGCTATCGTAGGGACAAACCTTTTCGGGTCTTGAAAAAATGTCCATGCTCTCTAGGTGAGGATGTTAAAGAGCCTTCAGGCAGCAGTTAAGGGAGAGAGAGAAAGAGCAAGAAAGAATGGAGAGATGTCTGTGTGTGGTATGGCAGCATGTATGCATATTGGACACGCAAGGCACGCACATGCGGATGCATTTGGACATGTGCGAGGCTTATTCCCACTGCACCGCTTTCTGGCCCACAAGTGAACTAGTGTCTCCACTCATCATTACCTCAAACCACTTGTACCACAATAATTAGCACACAGGTTTACATGTCAGTGTGGAATACAAAGGTTGCCATAGAGTCACCCAGGACATTTATTTCCCGAAAATGTCTGCTGCACACAGTAAAGAACTAACCAGCAGCATTATGCTTACCCCGCACATACTGAAAGCAAGCTCGAAAAATACGGATGAATGTCAAAGTCGCCTGTGAAACCTGATAAAAGAAAATCAGTCAATCTGGCTGTCCATAGTAGATGCAAGCATGAAATGAACTGAAGCGAAGACATACTGCAGTCAAGAGCACCTAACTTTTGCCTCTACATGTGCAGACTGAGAAGTGAGATAGTTTTGTGTGACTTTACAATTCTAGTTAACGCATGTGCTGCTCCAACAGCAGTGCGGCATATAGACTCCACAGGGTGATCCAAAAAACTCCGTTTAGGTTTGCCTTCATGTTCTCCAGTTCAGTGCCACGTTCGCATCGGCAGCTCAATGACAACAGGTGCTAAAAGCCTTTCAAGCTTAAAAGTTCATAAAGACATCTAACTGTGTATCCTATGTGTTGGCAAAGAGACAGCCTTAGAAACCGTTGATCTTTACATGAAGCTCC
>JAJIZL010014175.1:0-105521 GCA_023969395.1 Amblyomma maculatum | reverse complement strand
GCGCGGTATAGGCCTGGCCAAAAGGACCGACGGCGCACACTGTCATACGTGCGAGAGACGCCTGGATGACCCGCTGTGGGAACGTCGTGAAGCTTTTCAAGGGTGGCTGTGCGTAGGTGCTGAGGGACTACAAATAGAAGGTCGGGGCCATCAGGTCGCATATTGTGCCCGTATAAGGTGCCGTCGTGGAGCACAAACAAACGAAGGGAAGGGTCATGGCGATTGGCGCTGAGGCGATTGATAATTTCGCGAAGCTGAGGGTCCTGGCGTTGCTCACGGCAAATGTTGGAAAAGTCAGAAATAGAGAGCACGCAAGCGTCAATGTCAAATTCAGGTGGCTTGGTGGGTCGACTGGGTGACGGGACAGGCAATCGGCATCTCGATGCAACTGGCCAGACTTATACACCACTGAAAAATTGTACTCCTGAAGGCGCAAGGCCGAACGTCCAAGGCGGCCAGTAGGGTCTTTGAGTGTAGAAAGCCACACAATGCGTGGTGGTCAGTGGCCGCCCATACTTCAGAACGGCCCAAACTAGGGATAAGCACACACGTTCAGTAACGGAATATTTCTGTTCGGCCGCAGAGAGGAGTGGGCTGGCACAGGCGATGACACGAGGGGAACCGAGCTGACGTTTTGCGAGAACGGCACAGATTTCATGGCCACTTGAGTCGGTGCGTACTTCTCTGAGCACTGACGGATTGAAGTGAGCCAACACTGGCGGACCGGTGAGGTGGCCAATAAGAGCGGCGAAGGCGGCCGATTGTTCGTGGTCTCAGGAAAAGGAGACCTCTTTTTTCAGAAGCTGCGTAAGTGGACGGGCGATTTCCGCGAAGTTTGGTACCAATCGCCGAAAATATGAGCAAAGTCCGAGGACGCTACGCACGTCGCTGCGAGATTTCGGTATAGGAAAACCACTTACAGCGCGAATTTTGTCGGGGTTCGGCTGGATGCCATGGGTGTTGACCAAATGTCCTAGGACCTTGAGTTCCCGGCGACCAAAGCTACACTTCTTGTAGTTCAACTGAAGGCCAGCTCTTCAGAAGACGCCAAGAATAGCCGAAACACGGTGGAGGTGGCCCTCAAAGGTTAATGAAAATACGATGACAGCATCGAGGTAGCACAGACATGTGGTACATTTGAACCCACGTAGTAAGGAGTCCATCAAGAGCTCGAAGGTCGCAGGGGCATTACATAAGCCGAAAGGCATCACCTTGAATTTATAGAGGCCATCCAGGGTGATAAAAGCCGTATTTTCACGATCTCTTACGTCAACAGAGATCTGCCGATATCCAGAACGGAGATCGATGGAGAAGTATTTGGCACCATGCAGGCAGTCGAGGGCGTCGTCGATCCTTGGAAGAGGGTACACGTCTTTCTTTGTTATCTTGTTTAGGTGTCGATAATCTATGCAAAACCTCAAGCTGTTGTCATTCTTTTTGAAGAGTACTACCGGAGACGCCCAGGGGCTGCTCGACGGCTCAATAATGTTGCTGGCCAACAATTTCTCCACTTCACGAATGATCCGGCGTTCGGAAAGAGCAACTTTGTAAGGCCGTCGGTGAATAGGGCGGGCATGTCCAGTATCGATGCGATGTGTGACGACGGACGTTTGGCCCAGGGATCCGTGACCGACATAAAAATGTTGCTGTATGATCACAAAAGGCCGGCAAGGGAAATAGCATATTCGGGATGCAGGTCAGAGGCAGCCACGGCTGAGATGTGGTCCTCCGGACTATGTGACGGGACTGGTTGGACAGGTACCTCATCGTGACGGTCGGACAGCACTGCTGATATAGTAAAGCTGGACAAAGGTGACAGCTCGGCAAGAAAACTTCCCTCCGGGAGAACTTGCGAAGACATGCTGAAGTTGAGTACGGGAATGTAGGTGAGGTTATTCGCGACGTGTACAATGTTATGAGGTAGGACGATGTTTCGCTGTCGGTGATGGGGTTGACAACGTAGTCGCCGTCAGGAAGGGAAGGAAAAGGTGACATGGGCACGTATACTGCGCCTCAGGAGGTAGGCGAGTAAATGTACTGGAGCGGAGGCGAGGCTGGGAATGGTTAGCACTAGGGTCGTGAACACAATGGGGCAGGGCTAGGCGCAGAAGTCCGGAGGAACAGTCAATAAGAGCGGAAAAGGCTGTTAAAAAGTCTAGGCTTAAAATGTCGTGTTGAGGACAAGTAGTAAGGACGGCGAAGAACACAGGGACGTGGTGGCCGGCGATGCTAACGCGCGTAGTTCACATTCGAATAATGGTAGCAGTGTTGCCATCAGCAACACAAACTGTAGAGGTGTTAGCGGGCGTAAGAACGTTTTTGAGGCGTTGGCGGAATGAAGAAGTAAGGACTGAAATATGGGCTCCAATGTGTATGAGAGCGCGAACAGGGACTCTATCTACGAGGATATTGATCAGGTTGCGGTGTGGTGCGATGGTCGAAACACAGTTGGCTGTCCGGGTTGGTAACGCAGCGTCACGTCCGGGCGCTGCGTTGCGTTGCCTAGTTTCCCGAGTAGGGGCCTTGGTACGTTGGGGACAAGCTGCGGCGAGGAGTAGCTGATTGGGAACGGTGGGCTTGAGGCGATGGCGAACGGTTAGGACAACGGGCTTGCTCAATGTTCTCGCTACGAAGCTGTGCTAGAGTGACAGAAACTCGCCGTGGGGCATAGTAGTCATGGCGGACAGGACTGTAATAGGGGCGAGAGGGGGAGCCGGGCGGATGCGGCAATAGCGGGACGTATGGCCAGCCCAACAGCAGACGAAGCAAATAGGCCTATCGTCAGATGTGCGCCACTCCGCAGGATTGCGGGCAGGCTAGCGCGGTGTTTAGGGCTGTCTTTTAGCAGCAGCAGCAACCACTGGTATTGGCTGTGGTGCAGGGGGTTGCATGGTAGGACTGGAGACGAGGCCCACATTCGCGAATTCTTGGCGGACGACAGCCTGTATGATAGCTATGTTGGCTCTGGAGGAGGTGATGTAAGTGTAACAGGAGTCAAGGCCTCGATTTATCTCCGGACGATGGTACTGAGGTTGTTCTGATTTGAAGGCTGCTGCAAAGTGGGCTGATCGTCACATGAGGATGTAGTCGCCGTGTTGGGAAGTCGCTCAAACCGATGGACGATGCGGAGCTGCTTCGCCTGTTCAAAACAGCGACAGACTTGCAGGGCTGAGTCCACCGTAGAGCAGTCTTTGCAGAGAAGTGCGATACCCTTAAGTATATGGCCCACTTTATCATCTTCGGTCATGGAGGTGTTCACTTTTCACCACAGGGCGACGACGTCCTGAATGTAGGCGAGGTATATGATTCGGTTGATGATTGAGCACGAGTAGCCAGGTCTTTTTTGGCTGCTAGAGCTCGCCCAATCGGCTTGCCGAACAAGTCCTGAAGTTTTTGTTTGCAGATGTCCCAAGTAGGCATCTCCTGTTCGTGGTTGGTAAACCAGGTCTTCGCCGTTCCCGCTAGGTAGAAGATGATGTTGGCAAGCATTATGCTAGCATCCCACCGGTTGTTCTTGCTGCACATTTCGTATTCATCGAGCCAATCTTCAACATCCGTCTTGTCTTCGTCGTTAAAAATGGGCGGATTTTGGTTAAGACCATGGGGGCAAGTGGATTTTGCGTAGCGGGTGATGCGTCCGGGGATGCCATGCTTACTGTGGCAGTCGGTGGGGTGAGCTCGGGGAGATGGCGTCCACTGCGCAAATCTAGGTTTAAGGAGCGGAAATACGAGCTGTGGCAAGGAGATCGAAAGCGCCTCCATCAAGATGTTCCGGGGGGTAGTTCAGCTTGAGGTTGCAGAGAGCGGAGGCGGAGACAAGGCTTTCACACAACAGGCCTTTCCTGCAGGCACCAGTCGACACTGCTCGAACGTCGTCGTCGTCTTCACCAAAAACTACCGAGATTCTTCTTTTTCCTTCTTATGCTCATATCAGCTTTTGCATCGCCTAAAGTAACAATATTATGACCGCAAGGAAAGTGGACACATTCATCAAATTATTTTGTAACATGTTCCAGTGTTTGTGAAGGATTCACACATTTACATGGTTAAGATCGAAACATGCACAAGATTGAGCTGACAGAAATGCACGTATTCTCTCCATCTATTCAGAAAATGAACCTACACTCTCAGTCATCCCGTTATCCTATATAGGTCCGCTTCACTCTCAACAAGAATCACAGGGGCAGCTTTAAGTTTTCTTACATATACACAACCGTTTCGCACCCAGACATACTTGTACTGCTTTTCAGTTACCACGCGTTTTGCCACCCATCGCAGCTTCTTAGTTAGATGTGTTAAATTTTCATTTATGTAAATGTTCTCGTTCTTCAGTGCGGTTCGTTTCGCAAGGCACTTTTCTCGTGTTTCCCTCTTAGTGTAACGAACCAATATGGGAGCCTCGTCATTGCTTTGCCTTTTATCTTATGGACTGGTTCGATTTTCTTATTGCTGGGGATTGGGAGTACAAGTTTAGCGCCTATTAAGTTTATGACTGCTATCAAGTCTTCACTTTATTAGGCTTGACACCATGTATCTCTATATTATTGCGCCTTGAGTAGGATTCCCACCTAATAACTTCCATTTCCAGCTGAAAAAGCCGAGCGTCCTTCGTAAGAAATTGAGCTTCCATGTCAGCGGTTCTCTAAGTTATCTATTTCACCTTTTATTTTTGAATTTCAGGGCTTGTGATCTTTTCATCATATTGAGAAGAAAGCATATCAAGTGATACTTCCATGCTCTGTATTGTTGCAACTTACTTTAGAAGCTCTTCGTCGGCAGTATCATGTTTAGCCATTTGTTATTCTTGTTTTCTTTCAAGATGGTCTAAAAGGCACAGAACCATTTCTAGCTCTGACATGACGTCCGCCAGGGAAGGTTCATTGCAGTCTGCTGCAGTGTTCTTACCATGCTCGCTTGCACCGCATACCGATCGCAATTTCCTGTTTGTACACGTTGGACATAGCCAAGTACGAATCGCTTCTGCTGACATGCTTTTTAGGCTAGCTTTCGTGACGCCAGAACATTTGCCAGTGTGATAAAGGTTATCAAAATCGCTGAAGTGAAGATTCAGGCTATCAGGTCCAATACTTTTCAGGCACGCAAGACAGTCACTGTCAGACATTTTGAATACAATTTTGTCCAGTCCGGCGGAACAGGTTTGAATTTGGCCACAATAAGAACGTAGAAAAAAATTTGGAGGACGCTTAAGCCTCGCCTTCAAGAGTGGAACGCGATAGCGTTATTGCACCTCGGGAGAGAGCGAGAAAACTTATTAAACGCAAGGGTATTGGGGCGTCCTCGCACCGGTACCCGCGCGGCCCGAAGGGGAGAAGCGGGTGAGCGAAGATAGTGATCTAAAGAAAGGAAAGACGCTTGATTCTACAACCCGTGAGGGTGCACGGCGAAGCGTCAGGGGCGAGTGGCGCGCCACGTGTCGGGGCAGCGCCGCACGTTGCGAGGAGGGGTTCTTTGTGTTTGCCGCAAGATGGCTCTGCATGTGCGCAGAGCGCAGAAGAAATGCAGCGGAAACGTACTTCGGTACTCGTGTAACTGCGACTTCTGTAAGTAACATGCTCATAATTACCAATATACACCGCAGTATAACTTTCTACGGCACGTTTCTAAGGCAACACCGCATTCACTAGAAGCGCTTTTGTACCGCTTTCAAGCATCGAAATCGTGGCTGAGCACAATGCAACACTTGCATCACGTACCACAGATTCGACATAAAAAACATATTGCACACTGTGGCCCTGGCGAAAACTGGCAATTGTTGCCCTTTCCTGTTCGATTTTCTTATGAATATTTATCTTGTGTTAGCAGGAAGAATCTGTACAAGGATTTGTGCGACGTAGTTCTCCCCATACTAATGTACAGGGCCTTATACAGTGGAGGACCAGGACGCGACGTACTTAAGCGGGTGAAGGCGATGCAGGTCCCGGCAAATGCAAAAACGTTTTTCTTTAAATTACACACGGAAACACTGCCAGTAAAGAAGTTCTTGGAAAGGAAGAATTTATTTTCACCCTGGGGTTCGCATTGCTTAATTTGTAAACAGCCAGAAACTATAGACCACGTTTTCCTGCATTGTTGGGAAGGGGTGTACTTTTGGGATATTTTACAAAGGACTTTAAAAAAAGGAATTTCCATTAGACTCGCAAGGTATTAGGTACTCGCCCGTAGAGAATGAGGATGGGGTGCCATTTGACCTTATTATGCTAATGGCCCTCCACTGTATTTGGCGCTCGAGAATGGCAGGATACCATTGCGATCCTGACGCACGGCCAGCACGGATCTATTTTCGGGAAGCCATGAATAGATATATTGAAATTCAGAAACTTGCTCCTGAAGCTCCCGAGTGGCTCGGAAGATTGGAGCCATTAGTGACCCTGAGAGAATTTTAGCACGACGACGCCATAACCCACCTGGATGATTGTTGTAAAATGAATGCTCGTTGTGCCCTGTAAGTGGTTTTGTGTATTGTGCTGAAGTCAGGCAATAAAGAAAAAAAAAGAACTCGTGGCTGAGTGGTAGCGTCTCCGTCTCACACTCCGGAGACCCTGGTTCGATTCCCACCCAGCACATCTTGGAAGTTGCTTTTTATTTATGAAGTGCATGCCGGGATTTACAGACCTATTTCTATACTTCCAGTATTTTCGAAAGGACTTGAAAAAATAGTATTTCGACGTATTTCAGTTTTCCTTGAAGAGCACAACCTATTAACTGACTGTCAATATGCTTTCCGAAAAGGACGGTCAACCCAGCTCGCGTTACTAGCACAAAAGGAACTGATACTCAGAAAAAAGCTGCTCACACTCAGAGTTCTAATCGACTTCAGCAAAGCGTTCGACTCTTTGTTAAAGAAGCTGAAGCACTATAGTATCCGTGGTATTGCTTTAGATATAGTCAAATCTTATTTAAATCAACGGAATCAACTTGTTCAAATAAATGGCATCTGCTCTCAGCTCAAACAAGTAACAGTTGGAGTTCCCCAAGGGAGCATACTGGGCCCCCTTCTTTTTAATTTATATGTAAATGATCTTGTTTATGTTGATAGTGCACCCAAGTACATAATCTTCGCAGATGATACTACGGTCATTTTTTTGTCGAACAATATCGCGAGCCGGGTTTCAACCGCAAACTTTGTTCTTGCAAAAATACAGAGATGGTCACAGGATAATGGCTTAAAAATTAATACTGACAAAACTAAACCTATTCTATTTCAACCAAAAAATAAAGGTGTGAGTTTAGAGTCCGACATTGTTATAGGTCTCTCAAGAATTGAGCTTGTCCGGTCTGCGAAAACGCTAGGTGTGTTTTTTGACAGCCATATGTCATGGACTGATCTCACAGACTTTCTTGCAGGAAAACTTGCTCAAGTCGCTGGTTTACTGTTCAGTTTAAGACCACTGCCACGTAAGGCCAAACTTCTTGTATACAACGCTCTTTTCCTGAGTCACGTACACTACTGCTGTCTCGTGTGGAGTAAGACGTCTGCTACAAACAGAAATCGGTTATTCTTGCTTCAAAAAAAGGTAATACGTAGTATGTGTAATGTTCCAGTAGACGCCCATACCGCACCTCTCTTCAAACAGTTGAAATTCCTCACACTGCACTCTCTGTTAGATTTCAGGCTGCTGCTAGCCTATCGTAAAGACGTAAAACAAAACCAGTCTTTCATCACGTCCTTAACGCAGTTAATCAGAAACAGAACAGAATACAGTACACGGTCTCCAGAATACTGGTATGTGCCGCATCCTTGCACTAAATATGCTCTTCAAATGTTACACCATCGCTTACCACGCCTGTTAAACACTCTCACACGTAAAAACATTGATGTCACTTCTTGCCCTATCTCGCGTTTATATGAGTATTTCCTTTTGATACCAGCCTTTGTCAATGGCTGAAATGTGTCCTTTCTTTCCTCGCAGTGTTTACTTTGTTAATGGTTCTTTCACTGTTTTTGTTGCTCAAGTGTACACTCTGGATTGTGTGGCTTTACTTTGTTTCTTGTAATAATTTCTTAGAGTCCATTTTTTTATAATTTATTACTTTTTTATTATGTATTGTTTCTTTTGTTTTTTCTGAATCAGTGCCTGTGTCCGCTGCCGCTGCCCTCAGACTGGGTTTAAGGCCCGTCAAGTTGCCGTGTGCAACTTTTTCCTTAAATCCCCCATAAATTGTATGTTTATGGAAATAAAGGCAATTAAATTCAATTTATCGCTCACGGCCAGCGCCGCGTCGGTAGTGCGTCGCATGCTGTCGCTACCTGGCCCCAGCGAAATCTCGTTGAATCGGCTGGATGGTAACGGGAGATCCACGCATTTCCCAACATAAGCGGCCTGCTTCCGGAAGCCACTGGTATTAGTTATATCAGCGAGAGTTAAGAGAGCGTCGGCCGGAAAGCGGGGACTGGGAAAATAGTAGCTCGTCGGGGACGGAGAACGACTTCATGATAGCCGGACGGGGTAGAATAAATGTCGGGCAGGTAGCTGGGAGGCGATCTCAATTGATCGGTCGCCATTCCTACGGCAGGGGCCGTCAAGTACAAAGCCTCGCAGGACCACGCAGTTTTTCGGGAATACGGGCACTCCCTCTAGAGGTGACTCGCTTCAACACAATCAAAACAGGGACCGATTGTCTAGGGCCCGCCATACTTCTCTTATATGGTTGCTAAAAGGATGGTGCAGTAAAACCACTACCAGCAGACTGTGGCTGCACTGCTGGAGGTGCGGTATTGATATCGTAGCCCGATGTCAGAGCCTAGCCTAGGACAGCTTCCTCCCGTTGATATGGTAGGAACGTCTGGTAGTTGTTCAGCGCCACACGCACCTCCTCGTGGAGGACTTCAGCCAGTGAAGGAAATGATTCTGTATCGTTAGGTGTCTTGAGGGCTGCAGTTGCTCTCTTACTGCATACGGATAAGGTTTCGTTCCGCATCCGGTTCGCGACCGAGATGCATAAAATTTGCGTCAGGCCCAGTGCTGTTGATGTGGAGATAGTAATGGCGCCTCGACGTGGCAGTGGCACCTCGATGGTGGCGGCATCGCTGATGAACTCTGCCGCCGTGTGCGATAGGCTGCACACTCATCACGCACAAAGCAATTGGTTGACGCCTAGCATTAGGTGACGAGGCTTCATTTCCTTGAAGAACATACTCTCACTCTTCCTCTGGGATTAGTTGCGCAAGTGCAGCTCAGCTTCGGCTCTCACCCGGTGGTCGGTACTCAGAAAAGTGGCCTTGATGTCGCGGCAATAGGCATTCCCGGGATGACAACCAGCTTCATATTTTTCAGGCCATGTCCGCGTAGACATCAAAAGCGAAGTAGACAATGTGAAGCTTATGCTCATCGCTCAATGTGTTGTAACGGACGACACGCTCGAAAACCTCAAGCCAGCCTTCGCCGTCCTCGAATATGTAATGAAAAGACGGTTTTATTCGCGGCTAATAGCACAAGATGTGCACGTGAAGCCAGCTCCCAGATACATTGCAGCTGGTCCACGGCCGTCCGACGCTGTGTCGTCCTGGCAGCGGCCAGAAGGCATCAAAATTCGGGGGAGGGGAGGGAGGGGGCAGGCTCTTCAAGTAGGCGGCAGCCGAGGAGGTGGTGGACTAGAGTAAACTCCCTAGGGACAGGTAGGTTATTCAGGACTGGAATCATACGTTACGCTGCCTTCATCAGATTTGAAGCGGGATAGAAAGAGCGGCCCTGCCAACTGAGTTCATTGCGAAAGACATCACATTTCATACGCCGGTGTTCATCAGGCATATAACGTTCCAATAAAAAATGACATTTCAAAGGAAGAGCATATCACAGCAAAAACAAGGCTTCATAAAAACAGAAACACGATAAAATGGCTTGTTCTAAAGACCTGCAGGTGGCCGCCACTGTCGAATAAAGGCATATAAGTAAGTTTGACTTTTTTCACCAAAATATGGAGCAGAGCTGTTACCAAGACGTACGAGTAGCCAGCAGTGTCCAGTTTCTGAAGCTGGTTGTCAAAGCCAGCATGCATGCAATGTTTGCAGCATTGTGACAGAGCAGCATCTGGCAGGTCATGGCGAAGCTTCGTTTCATGATTTTGGAATGGGCACTGCTTACCGTCATGAGAGTGTTTAGGATTTGATTTTGTCATCTAGCACACACGATCTTTACCAAATAAATCAAACAGAACGTCTAGAAGCTAGATTTCTCGCCTTCAGGCAGTTCACAAGTGAAGGTAAGGCCTTGAAAAGTGTCTCTAAAAATACCCAGAACATCAGCAACTGCTTCGCAAAAGCTAAAAACGTGATTCCTTCAAATCCTTTAAAATATTCCCCAGTAAAGCGAAAAAGCCGCCTGACAGGTTTCCTGTTTAACTGCGCACGTATCAGCTTGTCAGTGCACGATAAAAGAAATGTGAATAAAAATAAGAGCGATAGCGGAACCACTGCAGATTACAGCTTTTTGCAAATAAACCATCTAGTTAAAACAATGACATTGGAGTGTAGATAACATCTAAAAAGGGATACTAAATTATTCCATGTTATCCCGATGGCGTTATGAAAGTGCGCTTCATTAAAATTATTTATGCTTTCGCGAATGGCTGTAACGATTCCTTCGTCAGGTAAATAATAACACAAGCGAGGCTTTGTCCAATCCTATACTTTAATTTAAGGTACAATAGAGTCCGACTTCCTAATATCATAGGGATCATCCACAATAAGGTATCTTAGAGGCCGTTGTAGATACTGATAAACTCATGTTGTTTTCTTCATATTGCTAAGCGTGCTATTGGCTTTTTAGTAGGCTGCGTGCAGAAGCGCACCATTGATGTTGGCTAAGGTGCCATGGTTATGCCTCGTCCGCAGAAATAAATATGCGCGCACTGGCTCCTCCATGAAATAAATTGTGGCGGACACGACGCATGGTTCGCAAATTGCGCTCGATGTGGAACCTTTATGGGAAGTTGAGGCCGCACCTGAGCGCTTTCAAGTAACCACCACGTTTTTTAAGTGGTCAGAGCAATGGGCAGCTGATCCCAAGGATGCGGGTTCCAAATCTCTCTTGGCGGTCGCTTTTACCGAGGTATGAAACAAAGCGGCCATTTTCTTTGCAATGTCACTGAAAGTTTCCAAGGTGGTAGAAATTTCCGTAACCCTCCCCTATTGGCGTCGTTCTCAGGCTGGGCAGTTTTTTAACCAAACGAGGACGACACAGAAACGGACAAAGAATACAGGAAATTGAGCTTTCGAACTTTCAAGCCAATTTGGGAAAACGTTTTTGTTGGAGATAGTGGAAATAACCGCCCATACTTAATTTGTTTTATTGCAATGGTGAAAAATCTCGGTGAACAGCTTCAAATGATTGTTGCTGGAAAAGTAGCATATCGGCCCAGTGGCCGTGTTTGTGCATGGTGGAAGTCCGGCTATGCTACATACATAAAAAAGAAATATCAATAAATAAAAATAGGGCCGCATACACCTAGCTTTATGAGTTTACTTTTCATTCATTTTGAATGAGGCTGGCTACCATGAAACAACCAAGGAGAAGCATTCAGTCTTGAGACATGCCGGACTTTGTCACATGTGCCAGTTCACGATCATCAACAGCAATAGACTGACTATACCGGCAGCAGAGGAAATGCCTGTCCCATATTAGGCCGATTACCGCTGTTCTGCGCTAATGTCATCCACTAGACTAGTGCAAGCCTCTCAACCTCATCCGCCCACCAAATTTTCTTCCATCGAAATCTGTTGTTTCCTTTCTTTGGAGCACAATTGATTACCTTAACAATGAATAAATGCTGCCACTCTGCAGAAAAAGATTACATAGTAACATAACGTTATTCCCCTGGCATATGTTACAGCTCACAAAAAGAGATTACCACATTTGCATGGAAATGGTGAACCAAAAATTAAGAAGGGCTCATACCATTTGCACTCTATGAGGGTCTACTTATATTTCAGCAAACTAGAAGCGTAAAATATGCTATCATATGTAACCTAACGACTACAGCAACAACATTCCCTCTTCTAAATTAATTGCGTCGTGTGCACTACAATGAGCATAGTCACACAAAAATACAGAGAAGCATCATCATTTTTATTGTCCTTCAAGCGCGACTGGGTGCAGCATGGAGATAACATTTTTATTGGTTGCAGTTTTTACATCTTGTTGTAGCTTGTATTTGCGACAAAAATCCTAATTGACTGCTTACCAATTTCCTCGGGTTGACATACTTGAACACAATATTCCAATTGAACGCTGTGCTACGAGACCAGCGTTCTGCCTTTAGACCGTCGCAGACGAGACTCCTTGAGGTATACCGCCCCAGATGGCGCTTTATTGCTTCTGTTAATATTTATTTTGTAGTTACACAACCACGAAAAGGAAATACTTACTTATATTATTGCGCATGAAATGTTTTTATTTGAACATTCGTTGCTGACGGAATATGGGAAGCGGAGAATGAAGCCAACGAACACGCTTCTCAAGTCTTCATTTTCTTCAGCCTCGAACGCTGTCGCCGCGTGGCATAGCAATGTATTCAATTGGCATTCAATTCATAGCTAGACCATTAGCATTCAATCCGGTCCCAAGCTGAATGTATTCGTATTTGATTACGTTTTCAAAAAAGTATTATTATCATATCCAAGGGAACAAACGCATTAATATGAACAGACAACATATACCGCCTTCTGTAAAAAGTGCGCAGAAAACGCAAGCTTCTACCATTTCCTAAACACTGAATAAAGAGTGACTCACTGACATGTTCAATAATTAAGCTCATTTTGCCTCCTTTATTGATCGCCTTAACTTTTAACTGGGCTCTTTTAGAGCCACTTCGTGTTTATCAAAGACAGTAAAATATGTCATCCCAACGCATGTATTTCTAATCCATAATGAATAAAACTGTCGATGCTGCCACTGGGGGTGTATTTTTCTACATTCTGTGCACTTGCAGATACGAAAGTGGTGGACTCGTATACATATGTATACCAGCTAGACCATCAGCACAGGGTAACCATTACAGAACTGTCTAAACGTACGCACATGGCTTGGGAACATGTCGAAAAATTTTGATCAAGATTTTGAGTGATAGTAATGCCTAATTACCGCATCGCTTAACTCAGAGTCAGCATTATACAGATTATCCCTGTTAGATTTGAAAGAAGCACTGTTCTGTCAGTGTTAGGCAAAATGACATGTTCTGGTTTATGCACACTCTTAGAGTCGTACGAGAACAGGTCGCTGCCTACGTTCAATTTTGTTTCTCGTATTACCTTCCTACGTGATGTGTGCTAGGAATGAAATTTTGACTTTAGATATCTGCCCAGACATCTCGTGAGGATTATTCTAATGCACACGTACGAAATAATTAAATACGCAAAAAGAATTCAGGAGTGAAAGTCAAGAAACAAGCATTTGCTAGCCAGCAGGGAGAACGAAACTGAATTAGATAAACCTGACAGGTTTGAATAATTTTTACTGCATTTTATATCTTCTGAACGCTTGGAAGTTTACTTCGTGAATGTATTATGAATGTCAGCTGCACTACTACCGCAGACATGAAGAGTTTCTTACGTTTTTTCAAACCTCATATTAAAGCAGTAAGTACGTTGGCTCAGAAACTTCTCTTTTACAAACAAACATTTTTCTATTTTGACCCTCCACCTGATGCTGAGGGTTTATTACAATGTTTGAATACTTATGACCTCAGCTTTATTTGCGTTCATGTGTCCGGCAGAACTGCGAGGATTAGCTTTTGTGTGCTTCCAAAGAAGTGTTATATTAGAGATGACATAAATCCGGTCAGTTTCTGCAACGCCGATCTCTGGCTCCCGCTTTTTGTTTTTTTTGGAGAAAGATCACGTAAGAAACGACGAGCATGATAAGTACAATCGTAACAGCGGCGTTGAGCCGAGGACCCTGTGCAAACTGGTCAGGCTTCAACAATAACTTGAGGAAGTCTGAACCAGTCATATCATTGGGCTTTTCGTTCTGTGCAAAATATCCAACATGAGAATGTTGTGGGGCGAGGTCTTGCATCCCATATACCTTCTCGTCTTCTGAAGACTGACCTTGCCTGCATATGTCTAGCAGCGTCAACCTGGGTTTGGCATCTGATTTCGTTTCTTTGATCTTTTCAAAAGCATTAGGTGACATACGTTGCGCGGCTGATTCTTCGACACGTGGTTCGACACACATAAAAACTATAAATTCCCTGTTCGCCCAACATGCCTGCGAGTCAATGGCAGCAGCAGGACAGGTGGGAAGCAGGCCGTGATGGGCGACTCCTCGAAAACTTTGCGACTGCAGAATCACTCGATGATCGGCATGAGAAGAAATGTTTCTTGAACAAGTTGCCGCAATCAAGCGACCGTCACTTTCACCTCCACTAGCAGCGACGTTTGCGCCATGTATCCCACGGGAGGCTGTACTCAAAAGATCCCGTGGTGGTCGAAGCACAAGCAGTGCTGTATGCGGCTTACTGGACTCGGGATTGAATGTTGACCCAGGTCTCTTGCAATCAAAGCTGCTCAATGCCACAGGTTTTCTCGCTTGCGGCGATGAGTGAACATCGCGTAGAGCGTTTGATGACAGAAGATGTGCGTTGCCCTTCACAGAAGTGTTCGTGCTCTCCGATGCGCCGGCTGCTGCTCGCGGCCCAATAACATCTAAAAATAATAAGAAATGAAACCTACTGCGTGACCATGCAATTATTTAAGACTACGAAGCCCCCCCAATACCCCTGCGCGGTCTCAGTGGCAAAATTCTAGCAGTGAGTACAAGCCAAATAGGTGGTGTGAAAGTTAAGTCAAGCGTCCCGACACGCAACACACATTTCCAGCACAATCCACACTGTGATAAGAATCCATGGTATTTCAACAAATTGTATCGAAGTGAGCGTTGGTGGGGTGGTTCAGTGGTTAAGCAATAAACTGCTCATCAAGAATACGCGGGTTTCATTTCAATAGATGAAAGACGGTCTTCGTCAAGTGCTGTAGGATGTGAACCCTTGCTAAATTAGCCTAGCGGGTAAATTGCCGGAGCATTTCACTATGTCGTCGCTCACAGCCGTTATTGTTTTCGGAAGGTAAGCCTTATATAAAACGAAAGTGTCGGAATAAATGAAGTGGCTTATTGTGCGCCCTTTGAAAAGTGATTTTTGAAGTCGCCACTACATGCCACTGAAAATTAGTAAAATGCTGTGTTGTGCTATTTGATATAAATTTATGCCACCGCAGCGTAAAGAAACGAGGGACCAGAGAAAGGAAAACAAAACGCAAACGCGGACTTGCAACAAATTGTTATATTTCTAAAGTTTTTTTACACATAAGGACAGGAAAAGGCTTGAATGTGTTCTTTTTTACATGAACGTTTAGCGAATAAACCGACAACAGCGAGTAGGTGCCTGTAATGTGTTTTCTTTTATTGGACCCCCATTTTTTCCGCTTTCTATCATGGCGCTCATTAGTACATTGTGTTTGGTAAATCACAGCCCACAGACTTATTAAGTTATTAGGTTATAGCACTCGCTCACATTAGCCCGCTTCCTGGCAGGTTGCCGCTTGCGTCACTTAATATTAATTACAGATGCACCCGGCAAACTCTACACTGGGGCTCTACTCAGTGCAGCCTATTATCCGTTGGTGCAGTAATTAGAATGCAATGCAACAAAAAATTACTAGAATGCATCATTTTTATCATGGCATGGCGAAAAAAGGTTGTCTACGGAAGCTGGCCATTCGGCGCCGTCACCAAGAACTACAGTCACGGTTGTTGCAACGCCGAGAAAACTGCACTGCTTCATTGATCATGTAGAGTGCAGATATATATGCACCCTTCAACCCTTCAAATCAAAATTGCCTTGGAAAGCTGTGGGGAGCAACCAGAGGTTGGAGCATTTTGAAGCGCATAGAGAAAGCACGCGATTTGGACAAATATCTCACAATTCGGTCCTGAGGTGGCTTTACAGGTTGTCGTTCCAGCTTTTTGGACTCAATGAGCGAGAATCCATGCCTTGATGGTGCGTACCTGTGAACGTGTCGTCCATATCCTTGCCGTCGACCATACGACACTCAGCCTCGCCGGCAGCACTAGCACTCAAGACTTGTACGTGAGCGCAGAAATGTAGTCCGGTGTTGGCCTCTGGTTGAAGGTGGCCTCAACCATGATCAGCAGAGCAGTCTTTTTTGCCGTCTTTTGAAAGAAGTTCAACGTCTATAGTACGCTAGGGAACTTCTTTTCCTTCTTCCTTGTCATTTTGAAGCATGGCGCATGCATAGACGGGGGGATTGGTCGAGGTTTACTGGCATATATATATATATAAATATAGAATAGAGTCGGACAATTTGACAGGTATAACTGCCTTATTAATGCTGGAAATAGAAACGAAAATTTAGGTAATGGGTGAAGTGAGGGGATTAGGGGAGCGCTTTTCTGTCAAGAAGATTTATCGGACGACGCATATTATTATAGCCCCATTATCAACGCCAACTGAACGGGGCACACCGCAGGCATTTGCGCAGTTGTATAATGAACTAACAAACACCCACCCACTCCAACATAGTTTCAAAGATCTGATGGAATCAGCTTTTTTTTTCTACAAATAACGGTGTTATAAATCTTTCCTTACCGTTTTATGTCGACTCTTCAATCGCTCTTTATAATAGGAGAGACGAGGTGCACAGAGGCGTTTGGAAGTAATACGAAAGATGCATTCCTGTTTTGAAAGAGGGCTTTCCTCAGTCCGGAGGGCATTAAGATATCGTCCTTTTTGCCCTCGTAGACTAGTACGCGACATGGTTTGAAACACCGATATAAGGTTTTGTGTATTTATGCTAACTGCAGTGGGTTGTTTTTTCTTTCATCTCAACGAATACAGCCCAGATGAACTTCTTAGCAGGAGACGAAACAGACCTACCCAGTATTTATTGTGTGCCTATTCAGATAGCGGGAAGTTTGGGGAATACAAATTAAGAACTTCGAACTTGTAAGCTTCCCTCTATGTTGCCTGGCTTCCTCATTAGCTTTCAGCATTTTGCGCAGGGACTGCATCACAGGGAGTATATTTGACCTGTCTTCTGCATCCGGGACAGTGCGAACAAACGGTTTCCTCATCCCATGGTGGTTATAGCCTTATTACGCAAACAGTAAAAATAGGTTCGTTGGCTTCTTTCCTTCTCTTCTTCCGCACCTCTCCGAAGGGCTCGCGAATTTGGCGGGTAACGTTTAGTTCACAAACGGAATACGACGAAGGATGACTGGAAGTAACAAGACGAACTTAATTTACATAACAAAAAACACGGAACACAGAAAACTTGTTTACAAAACACAGCAAGGCGACCACACTTAAAAAAAGGACTTATTTACACTGCACGCTGCTCCGCGAGCAGGCTTGTTACTGAAATATGAGCTCATAGTCTCTTGTGATGACTTCGTCTGAGGCGGGGCGTGCCTGATACAGCTACCGTAGCTTTGTCGAGAGCCCGCCATCGCCGCTCCCAAAAAACCGCGACAGAAATTTCTGGGCGCGGAGAAGTACAAATATCGCAGCGCTTATGAAGTTATGTTCCTCCTCCTCTGTCTGCCAGAGAGCACCCGATCCTTCTAGAAGTTGGGTCAGCGTGCGGCGCCTCATCGCGTCTCTAGTGAGAGAGGAGACCGTGACATGCAGTGCGCTATACGCGCTAGCATCCATGCGTTTTCGACCATGACGAGTGGGTGAGGAAGCGCTAGGCGGCAGCAGAGATTAGAGTCCCTCGATGTCAGCGTCGCCTAACCGAGGCACACTAGCTGAGATTGCGTAATCGGCTGGGCTTCCGTCTGGAGGTTTCAAGGCCTTTCCGGGTGCGCCTCTTTTTCAGGCGTGAGTGCCGAAACATTTTAAAAAGCACCACCGCGACCTTTCACAAACCAAAACATCGAGGCCACGATCGCCCTACTCACAGTGCTAAAGTGGTTTCGGATAATATTGTGATCCAGGACGGCAAGCCAGAGAGCAGATAGAAAATGTCCGGTGACAATGAGACGATTTGATCCGTGTCATGGAATGGGATGCGCAAGGCGCTATCAGCCGTGAACTGATGGCCACCTAGCACGAATCATCTGTGTTTTGACTTTCCTGACAAAATAAATGTTTGCAAATGTAATGAGCCGAATTGAATCAATGCCCGTGAGAGTGGCGCGAGCTCTCAAGCCCACGTCACTGCCCGCTTCTTCCTCGTCTGCAAACAATACCCCGGGCCACAGCGGGACCGTTCAGATCTTGGATGAGGAAGAAAAACGAAGATGAGATGAATGATATGAGGCGAGGCGTGTGAAGACAGAAGAGAAGGAAGAGAATGGCTTGCCGCCTATATGATGACCGGATGAAACCCGGCTGCGTATTAGCAAACCGTACCCCGTGGGAGCACTCGAGCAGACGAAGCTCTGGCGCGTGGATGGATGGATGGAATATATGAGCGTCCCCTTTGAAACGCGTTAGTAGCAGTAGCTATCATGCTCATGTTTCCCCCTATATCTTAATTATTGTTTTAGATTGGTTAACTATACCATCATTCAATTTATTAAAGTTTTGTTTCTACATTACTAACATTATGTCACTGACCATCTGTTACTGTCCAATTTCCTCTGGCGTTCCTCATGTAATATTTTACTCTGAGCTTCCCGTACTTCGAAAGATGCCCAGCCATATCTCCCTGTACCACCTCATTTGTGGTTTTGCCGTGGGCACCTAGTGCTAATCGTCCAAGGGCTCTCTGATGTATTTCTAATGTCGACTGTGCCTCTGATTTTAGGCACAAAACCGCATTTCCGAAAGTAAGTCGGGGCACCATAATTCCTTTCCAAATACCCCTCAAAACCTCATACCTGTTGTATTGCCAAAATGCCCTATGCTTCATTATCCCGGCATTTTTTATCCCTTTGGCCTTAAGTGATTGCTCATGCTTTCTAAAGTACACCAATCCTTCGTTTACCCATACCCCCAGATATTTATATTCTGCTACTCTGGGTATTGCATGGCGTTGTATTTTACGACCCTGATCAGTTGAGCCGTTGAAAATGAACAGACCCGACTTAACTGCGCTAAACTTGAAACCTAGAGCACCCCCTTCGTCTCCGCAATACTTAACTAGAATTTGCGATTCTTCCAGACTCTATGCTAGCAGCACAATATCGTCTGAATACAACAAACCGGGGAGGCGCGGCTCTACCGCCTTTCCATCTAATCTATATGACAGGTTAAAACCTAGGTTACTTTCTTGTATCCTCCGTTCCAGGTTTATCATATAAAAGCATGAACAGCAGCGGTGATAGAGAACAGCCTTGTCTTAATCTTTTGCATACTTTGACATCTTCCGTAATTCTTATCCCTTCCCATGTAGTTTCTAATTTGTTATCCCTGTATATTTCCTGTAGGAACTCTATTATATCATAATCGATACCTTCTTCTTTTAATATGTTCCACCGGAGTTCCCCGTTTACGTTGTCGTACGCCGTTTATATCCAGGAAGGCCAAATACAAGGATCTATTTTCCACTCTAGATATTTCGATGCTAGGAGTAAGTACGAACAGGCTCTCATCTAAGCGCCTACCATTTTTAAAGCCGTTGTGAAGTTCTCCCAGTATCTTGTTACTTTCTACCCATACTTGCACCTTTAATTTCACCGCCTGCATGGCCAACCCGTACTGCTGTGCCCGGCCAAAGCCGCCCAGAAATTCAGCCGGACGCCAAACATCTCCGGAGAACGCCTCCTTCACAAAATCCGTATACTTCTGTGCAATGCACCGGTGCACTGGAGGCGAGCCGTGCCAAGGGAAGAGAAGCGACGTGTTTGAACAGTATTCCAGTAATATGCGTTGTGGGGCTAGTTGGTTCATACTCAGATAGGTTTTATGCGCACAAAAAGACGACACAAAAAGACAAGGGAGACAGGACGGAGCGCAACTTTCAACTGTTTTATTCCGGAATTGTACACGACATTTATACCAAAAAATTATCATTGCATAATCATCAGTGCCACGTGCGAGCCCAGGAAAAGCACAGGTGCGCTCCGTCCTGTCTCCCTTGTCTCTTTGTGTGTCGTCTTTTTGTGCGCATAAAACCTATCTGTGTTTGAACAGGAGCTGAGCATCCAAACAGCTCGGCGCCGTGGCCCTGGCGGTGGACCCCTTCTCGCCCCGCGGCATATTTGAAGCGAGAGCGCAGCAAGCTCTCCAATTGGCACCGCGAAAGTGCTGCCGTCGAATTGGACCATTTGAGCGTCAACGGTTTCTCGGTTTACGTAGTCTCAAGTGCTTCCGTTCGAGACTCCGAGTGTGAGTTCGTCATTAGCGTCCATCGCGAGCAGTTCGCCCCCTGAGAAAGCGGACGCGGCGGTATCTCGCCGGCCGTCGCTGCGCGACAACAGTCGCGTATGGCTATGTTAGGTTTCGGCCCCAGAGCCGATCTCGTTGTGTGAATGCCTGTACAGAATGTATAAAGCCTTTTCTTCATCTCACCAGCGCGGACTCGAATTCATCGCTACCGCCCAGGGAGCTGACAGCCCTCGTTCACGAAACGGGTGACGAGCGCTACGCAACCAATTCCTTGGCACAACACTGTTGACGGTGGGCTACTGTGTGATAACGCCACCGGCACAATATTTCTGGCAGCGGTGGGAGATACCTACATCAGGCACCTCGGCGCGGCCAGTACCTGAAGTTTCCCTCAAACGCCAGACTTTCTCTGACACACAGGGTAGCTTAGAAAAATGATGAGCGTAGCATTGTGTTAACCTTGCGTGTTTCAAGCCCACAGGAAGAGTTTTGAAAACCAAGGGATGCTGTGAGGTAATCAGTGTGAGAAAGGCTTGCTCGTCTCTTGCTAGTAACGAGACAGCGAACTTCTAGTGTACTATTCTAAAAAGGAAAACCACAAGAGGTCGGTAAAAGATGGAGAGTTACAAAGTCAGAGAACTTCTCCAAATTTGTGATGAGTTGGGCATCGATTTGGGCTCAACAAAAAAAAAAAAAAGAAAACGAAAATTCTTGAGATCATGCAGGCAGAGGAAGTGACGGCTGAGGAAGCCGAAGAGGCCTGGCATGATATTCAAGAGAGAAAAGGGAAGGAGGACGCCAAGAGGCGAGAATTCCAAAAGCGCAGGGAGCGTGAAAAGCTAGAACGCAAAGAGTGCGACAAGCGTGAAAGGCTTGAACGCCAAGAGCGCGATGAGTGTAAACGGTTAGAACGCGAAAAGCGGTTTTCCCGCTTAAAGAAGCTTATGCAGATCGATCTTTCAGCACTTGAAAAAAGTGTCCAGAGGCATGCAGCTTTAATTCGCGAGAGTGTCTGAAACCGTTCCTCATCGCCGAGGATATGGAAGAGCATTTGGCAGATTTCGAGTCTGTCTGCAAACGTAAGCGCTTCGAGCGAGATACTTGGCCACAAAAATTGGTACCTCTTCTCTCCACTGAGGCGTCGGAAGAAATCAAGCGCGTGCTAAACGGTGACTTGCTGACAGTGACGGTGAAATCTAGCACTAGCTTCCCGTTACAATCCATGTATCCATCCAGATCGTCGATGTGGCCGTTCATGTCCCCCAGCAGAATAATATTGGCCCCGTCTCCAAACTGGCTTATATCGTCACTGAGACATTCAACAAGATCCTTGTTTTCTTGCCAGCATTGGTGTCCTGTTCCTAAATAGACTACCCTAGTCACGCCCAGATGTGTTCTTTACAAGATGATTTTATTATTTGCCAATTTGTTCCCTGGTGTATCAACATACCTACACCTCCACCCTTTTTTTTTTTGTTCTCGTTTTGTTGTACCCTTCCCAGAATAAGCCTTCTATAAACGGCAGATCTTCTAGATTCCTGAGATGAGCCTCGCATAGAGCGTACACGCCTATTTTGTCATCCTTCAACTGCTGTTCTAACTCTAGCCATTTCACTCTTTTTCTACCTCCTTGCATGTTTATGTAGCTGATCCTAGTGTTAAATTTCTTTTTCGTACTTTCCTTTCTCGACCTCCTCCTTGCCGTTTTTGGGGGCTCAGGTTTTGGGGCTGAAAAGCCCTTCCAAAACCTGCTTTATGCACCTCCCTGTTTACCTCAACCACTTTGAAACGCTTCTCCAGGCTTAACTTTCTTATGTCCTGATTAACTGTCACCACGTCCTTTTCCAGCTTTCTGTTCTATCCTAGCACCTCCGGTACTGTGCGTACACCTATCTGCGCTTGCTGTGTTATCTCCCTGATATCGTCAACTCATTTAGCTAAATTTTCCACCACTCCTGCAGCGTCACCATTTAGGACATCGTTTTGCCCCGCGGCTACTATCACCATACTGCGCTCTCCGGAATTTTTCAACGGCCTATTTTTACTCTCTTTCAGCGCTACCCTCATTGTCTTCCCTGGGAAGGATGCAACTAACACTCGCCTATCACCCCTTACACGTTCCAAGATATCTCGCTTGCACCTGCTCATGTTAGAATCTCCGGCGAAAAGCACTTGGGTATTCTCTCTCCCTCTCCGAACTGTTGGCTCCTACTTTCGGCTATCTGTGTCGTTCTCTGGGATATTAATTCTTCCTTTATTCTTCCTTTTTACCCGACTTCCTAGTAGCTGCTTCTGAATAGCTCTGTCGGTTCGAATCCGCCTGACCTACTTTGCTTATGCCTTGCATGCCAGGTCCGGTCCCAGCCACGTTGCCCGCACTGGAATGTTCGTCCTCGTTGGTTCCAAGGATAAAGTAGGCCATTTTTTTTTTTCATTGGAGGAAGCTGCTCAAACAGTTTCTGATTTTCTGCGCTTAAAGAACGTGCTTTATTTTCTAAATCATCAACAGGAGACACTAAACTGCCCTTTTCTCGATCAAATCTATCTAGGCACGCACTCAGCACGCAACACCGACACAAAAAGTCATTGCCTTCCGCTTCATCTACAGAGTCAAAACGGGTTTCCTTGAGATTAACCTGCGTCTCACACTGAGTACACTTTACCTTCTTTTGATTGCACATCTTAAGCATGTATCGACTGAACTAGTTCTATTACGAATTCTCAGAATATACTAACTGCAAAAAGAAGACACAAGAAACGACTAGCAAAAATGCATTAAAATCAATTGTGCGAATGTCAATAGCCTAGAAAAAAGGTATTTATCTAAACAAAATAGTAAAATAATGAACGCCGAGAAAACCTAGCTCGCGGTACAAAAAACCAGGCCGCTAGGACAAAGAGCTAAAATCTATTCTTCTTTAGCTGCACCTAACCTAACTAGCTGAAAACTAAATAAAGTTAATAAAAGAACGAACTCGTCTATTTGACGCTTCGGAAGCTCCCGCTGTCGCCAGTCCGTCCGTTTCCGGTAGCCACGTGCAATCGAAGGAGCAAGGGAACACGCTTCCGCACCACACGGCTGTCAACTGTCAACTCTTACGTGATTCTTTTGAGCACCGCACCGCATTATTTAGCTCCCCACAATATTTTGAAACATAATTAATTTACGTTGATGCTGGCGGTGCAAAGACCGTCGATTGTGACCGATCATACCCGTAAAGAAGTCTTAAATTTACATAACTCAAGTCGTCAGGAACTTGATCGCCACTGAGTTACCAGCGATTTTTACCTACTTTGCTTGAACCGATGGATGTGGAATTTCTACATGTAAGGTAACAGCAAGGAAATGACAGGATTTCTTGACATCGCCAGTTGAGTTATTGCTACCGGTTTTGTATTCCAATTCAATGCTATTTTTCAATCAATTTATGTTTCAGAAAGCTTTGAAGGGTCACCTGAGCTAAAAGCTTTCATATCAGCTTGACAAGGCCCAGGTACCCGATGTACAACAATGCAGGGCATTGTGGCCTACCACGCATAGGAGACTACGTCAAAAAATATTATAATACATACACTCGTAGCAAAGATTTGTAAACGCGAAAAATCAATTATAACAGGAAATGGATACACGTTTCCAATAAAGGAGATCATTAAAAGAATACATGCAAGAAAAAAAGAAAAAAGTTGCAGGGGTGCAATAAAAGGTAGTGCTTTTGAAAAGGAAACATACAAGTAACAAGTGCATTTTCATATTCAAGCCTTCTTAGAGTCAGAATAACAAGAAATAACAACCACAAAATCTAATGAGATACAAAATACTGCCATAACAGGTTGTGGTTGGTGCTGCTAAATGGATCATATTTATTGAGAATCTATGGAATAATATTGCTACGAAGATGACGAAGCGGGCAGTGGCGTGGGGTGCAGTGCTCGCGCCGGGTCCGCTGGCCATTAAAGCACATTTCATCGTCATGTCCGCGCGTCGTTCTGTTTCTTTTTTTTTTTTTTACGCAAACTTGCCATAAGACATATTATATAAACTCATGTAAATGGTTTTCCGTGAGGAACCGGAGCAGGCTCCCGCTCTTAGCGTTGTCGGTGAGCCATTTAGAAAAGTCATCTTCCCTTGTTGTGGTTAGACCCACTTCGCGCAGAATCTTTGTCCTTGATTCCCTTGTCCCTGCACAAGTCCATAGCAGGTGACGAACATCCACTTCTGCAGCTGGTGTGGAACACTTTGGGCATGTTGTTGGTCCGATTTCAGCTTGCGATTCCCATCGGCATTTTACCGACGGGGTAAGGGCCGCCCCAGCTCTTATCCTTCTAAGGGAAACCTCCTCCAATCTCGTTAAGTTACGAGGGAGTGGGAATGTACACGGGGGAATGAGGGCACGTGTACTTTTCCTTAAAGAGGATGCTAAAAACAGCGGAGCGGGCATCGAAAGGGAGCCTGGTGGGGGGCGCATTAGTGTGTGGAACTTCGTGTGTGAGGTGGTCAACTTTTCTCTGCTCAGCGTTCTCAGCATTGTCTTGTGTCCAATGTATCTGGATGCTTATCTTTGTTTTTTTATTGAGTGCGTGGATTTCCTGGGTAACAAATAGCGTCTTCGTCACTTTCTTTAGTTGTTTTATGGCGGCTAAGGAGTCTGTATAGATGTGGGCTTCTGTTATCGAATCTATTTTATTTATGGCCTCCATAGCATCGCGGATTGCATAGAGTTCCATCACAAGCGGGTCCGGGTATTCTAAAAGATATTCTTTATGTACCTTTAGTTCGCTGTGTGTTGGACTAGTAGCTGCTGTTCTACCGCCATTTTCTATAATTGATGCGTCCGTATATGCAATTAAGGTACCTGGAAGTGAAGTTGTGTCGCCGTGTTCCATCGCTTGCCATATGCCACCACGTAACATTTGGTTGGAGGTGCGGTTCATCCCCATCCTCGACTTGCACCGTTGAAGCCAACCATACACCGGGTCCATCGGCCGACAGCCCGTGGAGATCACCGCCCAGCTTTGCCTCAGCCCTTCGTGCTCAGACCCGACCAGCCGCTCTCCCCTCCCCACCATATCGCGACATATGGTGGATATATTGTCTAAATGAATAAGAGTGCATTTAAAAACCACCAATCCCGTCAATTTATTGGCGCAATGGAATAACACCACCTCTCTCTGCACTGAGGACACTTAAACTTATCTGTTCGACTCCTGTGTTCTAATATATTTTCTGAGTATTTTTTTTTTGGATGTGACTTCACCGTAATTAAATCCTGCATTTAGTGAGTGTATGTTACCTTTAGGTTGCGATCACAGACACCTTTAAGCAGCAATCGGTATGACAACACTTACACTGAGCAATTTCCTTCACCATAATTATTTCCTGTCTCAGGGAGTGTAGGTTACCTTTAGGCTGCGTTCAGATACATCCTTCAGCAAAATCACCGTTTACAGTGAGTGTATGTTACCTTTAGGTTGCATTCAGAGATACCTTTGAGCAAAAATCGCCGTTTAACTCGCTGAGAGCGTCGTCTGCTCCAGTGCGCCTACAGGATATGGTTTGGCAATACGCAACCCGGCTCAGAAGTCTATCTGGTTACATACTGCCGACATCCCATAGCGGAGCCTCAGGCACGCGCGCATGGCATGGGTTGGGGTGATGTCCTCATGTGTGGGGCGGCGTGGTCTGATAAGGCCATCTGGTCGGCATCTCGGTTAGGGAGGTTGTCTGGTAGGGTCTCTCTTCGTGTCCTGTGGTCGTATAAGTGGCGCCTTGGAGGGAAGGAGTAATTTGGCTGCGTCTCTCTTTGGTCATGCTTTGTGGTATGGCGGTGGACGGAGTGGTGGAACGGTCACGTCACGTCGATTTTGGTAGGAAAAAAATTCGCCTACTAGGTGCAGAGGTTCAGCGCCTACTGTAAACAGCTGTTTCTGCTCAAGGCTGTTGAGCATTACTTATTCTTCTGCATATTTATTTTACGTCTATTTTTATTTCTTTCCTTATAGCTAATTATAAGTCTTTGGAATACATTCCATATTTACTCATCGATTACTCAGGTATTCAGTATCAACTCTTAACTCTAAATAAGCAAGTAGTGAATAGTATTGGGGAGATCGTTTCTTGCCTAACAGCTTTCTTTATGGGAATTTCATTACTTTTTTCTAGCAGAACTATGGTTGTTGTGCAGCCACTATAAATATCTTTCAGTCATTTTACATACGGCTTATCCACACCCTGATTTCGCAATTCCGCTATGACTGCCGATGATTCAATTGAGTAAAATGCTTATTGGTAATCATTATTGCTATGTAATGAGGCTGGTTATATTCCGAGCATTTTCCTGGCAGCTGATTTGATAGTATCGATATGATTGATAGCAGAGTACTCAGAGCCGGACTTTATATATGGCCTTGTAGTCAACGCTACCGCGTCATATCCTCAAAAGCGGAGCTTAAGTGTCCTCAATATTTTTTTCAAGAAACCTTATAGTGTAGGACAAAGGCGCGTTCTTTGTAAGCCTGTCAGGTCAAGGACAATTGGTTTTAAATAAAGCACTGAATTTTGCCGCACGATCACTTTGGCAGCGGTACGGTGGAGGAGGGACGGATGCTTTTAATTTGATAGCGTTACAGGCACCGTTGCAAGCAACTTCAGGTATCTAGAGAATGCATTTTGGCTGACCTGTTGAACCGGATTCCTGCTGAACGCGACACCTATACGAAGAGGAGTAGTGTATCAATCCCCTTTATAAGAAGCAGTTTCCGCGTTGGGCGAAGTGGACGCTCTGAGTAAGCGTCTCATCATCATCATCATCAGCCTGACTATACCCACTGCAGGGCGAAGGCCTCTCCCATATTTCTCCACTTAACCTTGTTCTGTGCTTGTTGCATCCACTGGACCCCTGCGAACTTCTTAATCTCATCCACCCACCTAACTTTCTGCCGCCCTCTGCTACGCTTTCCTTCCCTCCGAATCCAGTCTGTTACCCTCAGCGACCATCGGTTATCCTCTCTTCGCACTACATGTCCTGCCCATGTCCAATTCTTCTTCTTAATTTCCACTAGAATGTGGGTAACTTGAGTTATTTCTCTGACCGACTGTGCATGCTTGCAATCTCTTAATGTTACCCCTACCATTTTTCGTTCCATAGCCCTCTGGATTGTCCTTAACTTAAGTAGAACACCCTTGGTTAGGCTCCACGTCTCAGCCCCATAGGAGAGTACAGGCAAGATGCAACTGTTGTATACTTTCCTCTTGAGCGATACCGGTAAGCAGCTTGTCATAATCTGCGAGTGCTTGCCAAATGCGCTCCATCCCAATCTTATTCTTCTTGTTATCTCCTTTTCATGGTCCGGATCTGCGGTTACTACCTGTCCTAAGTAGAAATATTCGCCTACTACTTCCGGTACTTCGCTACCTAATGTAAACTGCTGTTCCTTCCCGAGGCTGTTGAACATTACCTTAGTCTTCTGCATATTGATTTTCAAGCCTACCTTTCTACTTTTCCTGTCTAGGTGATCAATCATTATTTGCAGTTCATCCCCCGAGTTGCTTAGCAAAACATTGTCATCAGCAAATCGCAGATTACTGAGGTATTCTCAGTCTACCCTTATCCCTAACTGCTCCCATTCCAAGTCTCTGAATACTTCCACTAAGCAAGCTGTGAATAGTATGGGGAGATTGTGCCTCCTTGCCTAACATCTTTCTTTATGGGAATTTTGTTACTTTCTTTACGCTGAACTATGGTTGCTGTGCAGCCACTATATATATCTTCCAGCACTTTCACGTACGGTTCATCTACCCCCTGATTTCGCAATGCCTGCATCACCGCCGAGGTTTCAACTGAGTCAAATGCTTTTTTGTAATCAATGAATGCTATGTATAAGGGCTGGTTATATTCCAAGCCTTTTTCTATCACCTGATGCATGGTATGGATATTATCGATAGTAGAGTACCGTTTCCGAAACCCTGCTTGATCCTTTGCTTGATTGCCGTCTAAAGTTTCCTGATTTTTATTAGCGATTACCTTAGTAAATACCTTATACTTAACAGACAGTAGGCTGATTGGTCTGTAGTTTTTAAGGTCCTTAGAGTCCCCTTTCTTATGAATGAGGATAATGTTTGCATTCTTCCATGGTTCCGGTACCGTTGATAACACCAGGCACTGCGTATACAGGGTGGCCAGTTTTTCTAGCACGATATCCCCCCCAGTCCTTCAGCAAATCTGTAGTTATCTGATCCTCTCCAGCTGACTTCCCCTTTTCATAGTTTCTAGTGCTTTCTTGACCTCGTCCTTCGTCACTGATGTAACGTCTGACTGTTTTTTCCTACAGCAATCTCATTACGGTCCTGACTACTTTGGCTACTGTAGAGATCTGTATAGAACTCCTCGGCTACTTTGACTATCTTGTCCATATTCGTGATGACGTTGCCCGCCTTGCCCGTTATCGCATACATCTGGTTTTTGCCTATGCCCAATTTCTTCTTTACCTCTTTATGGCCTCCCCCGTTCTTAACAGCATGCTCAATTTTCTCCATGTTATACTTCCTTATATCGGCCACCGTGCACTTATTGATTAGCTTTGATACCTCGGCCAATTCGATCTGGTCTGTTGGATTGAAAGCTTTCATACTCTGGCGTTTCTTAATCAAATTTTTCGTCTGCTTACACAGCTTACCGGTATCCTCTCTAACTATCCTACCGCTTACTTCTAACGCGTACTCAGTAACGATATCTCTGAAATTATTGTTCCTTGCTTCTAGGGTAATGTCGCCATCCTCGGTTAGAGCTGAAAATCTATTCTGCAGCGAGATCCTGAACTCTTCTCCCTCCCCCTCACCGCTAATTCGTTGATGGGTTTCTTTCTTACTAATCTGTTGCGTTCCTTCTTCAGATATAGGCTAATTCGGGACCTCACCATCCTGTGGTCACTGCATCGCACTTTCCCGATTACCTCTACATCTTGCATAATGGCGGAGTTTGAACACTATGAAGTGAATTTCATTTTTAGTCTCCCCGTTAGGACTTTTGCATGTCTATTTCCTGTTCTTCCGTTTGCTGAAGAAGGTATTTTTGATTCGTAATTTATTGGGCTAGTAATAAGCGTCTGCTTGAACACAAAAATCTGTTTTGCAAAAACAGGAACACATTTTCCAGATAAATACCAAGTCTATCGGAACAAGAATTGTGTTGCCTGTAAGCTTCACTTTTCTAGTCATAAAGTGCTACTGAATTGTTCGTATTACGCAGCACATTGCCTTTAGAGGCCTTCCGTTGCCGGCACATAGGCGTTAACTATATCAGTGATGCATCAAAGATACAATGTCAGATGTTTTCATTCTCACCTGCAACCAACAGTATGTTTGCTGTCTACCTCTTTGGATAAAGAAATCAAGGTGCCGGCATATAAAATCATTTCGTAAAATAAAGCTGGCTGCCAATACAGCATTTGTCCCGCCCTGTTGCTCTGTTCGTGCCGCTTACTTGTACTTCTATGCCTTCTTTACCTGATAATGCGCCAATAGGGTTCAGAATTATTGCTCAGTATCGTAATTCCTCGGAATACTATAGATGTTGATTGATATCCATTTACCGCCCGTTCGTAAGATCCCATAGATAATTCGTATATATCCGTATAATATTATTTCTCAATAGCGCGATATCTTTTTAAAAGTCAGACATACACCAGAGTGAGGAAGGAGCGCGGTCTTCAGAGGTGAGCTTTTATTTAATTAACATCATTTCCTCGCAGAAAAAAGAGCACTGGAATTAGTATGAGGTCTTTGAAGAAAAATTTATTATGATCATGTTCATTTGAATAAACAGAGTCCATTTGTACAAGCTGAGGCCTCAAAACCTGTTCGAATTTTTCGTTTCTGTAACGATCTTACTTTGTAGGGAGTATTTCTTGGTCAATCAAATTGAAACGTGTGCGCAAGTTGGCAAATCGTTCTGACGTATTACGTTTCTAATCATTTATCCCTAACTTCATGTGCGCTGTAGTTGCATATCCCTTTTTTATTCTACCCCAGTCAATGCCACAGATATTCTATATACGTTAGCTGGACAATGTTTGCAGGTAGAGATGAAGGTGTTACTAGATTACTCTTGTGAATACGAGAGCTGCTGTTCGCAGAGCCGCGACGCCCATAAGCCGGGAGTAAAGTCGACAGGAGAAGGGTATTTATTAACGCCACTCGTTTTACGGGTGTGTCTTTATTTCAATATTTACGTTCCCACAATATTTTTGAAACGTAGTTAATTTACATTGATGCTGGCGGTGCAAAGACCGTCGATTGTGACGGATCATACCCGTAAAGAAGTCTTAAAGTTGCATAACTCAAGTCGTCAGGAACTTGATCGCTACTCAGTTACCAGCGATTTTTACCTACTTTGCTTGAACTGATAGATGTGGAATTTCTACATGTAAGGTAACAGCAAGGAAATGACAGGATTTCTTGACATCGCCAGTTGCGTTATTGCTACCGGTTTTGTATTCCAATTCAATGCTATTTTTCAATCAATTTATGTTTCAGAAAGCTTTGAAGGGTCACCTGAGCTAAAAGCTTTCATATCAGCTTGACAAGGCCCAGGTACCCGATGTACAACAATGCAGGGCATTGTGGCCTACCACGCATAGGAGACTACGTCAAAAACTATTATAATGCATACACTCAAGGCAAAGATTTGTAAACGCGAAAAATAAATTATAACAGGACATGGATACAATTTTCCAATAAAAGAGATCATTAAAAAAATACATGCAAGAAAAAAAAAGAAAAAAGTTGCAGGGGTGCAATGAAAGGTAGTGCTTTTGAAAAGGAAACATACAAGTAACAAGTGCACTTTCATATTGAAGCCTTCTTAGAGTCAGGATAACAAGAAATAACAACCACAAAATCTAATAGGGTACAAAATGCTGCCATAACAGGTTGTGGTTGGTGCTGCTAAATGGATCATATTTATTGAGAATCTATGGAATAATATTGCTACGAAGATGACGAAGCGGGCAGTGGCGCGGGGTGCAGTGCTCGCGCCGGGTCCGCTGGCCATTAAAGCACATTTCATCGTCATGTCCTCGCGTCGTTCTGTTTCTGTTGTGTCGCCGTGTTCCATCGCTTGCCATATGCCACCACGTAGCATTTGGTTGGAGGTGCGGTTCATCCCCATCCTTGCCTTGCACCGTCGAAGCCAACCATACACAGGGTCTATCGGCCGACAGCCCGCGGAGATCGCCGCCCAGCTTTGCCTCAGCCCTTCGTGCTCAGACCAGACCAGCCGCTCTCCCCAGCCCCGTTCCCAGCCCTGACCACAACACATGACGACCAGGAAGAGCCCAAAGCCGACCCGACCAACCCCACGACGAAGCGACCTCGCGACCACTAGAGCGAAGACAGCACCCCCGCCCAAGCCGTTCGGCGTGTCCATGAGCCTTGGCCTTCGGCAAACGGTGAATATTGGACCTGGTGCTTCGGGGCAAGCATTCATCCCATCTTCGCATTCATTGTTGTGTCCAGCGTTTCGTGTCCTAATCCTGTGTCTATGTTCATCGTCACTTCATGCAATGGATTTCTAGCAATCGAAAGGGACGATTGTTCGGTGGCCCCGGGTAGTGCTACGAAGATGAAGAAGTGGGCTGTGGCGCGAGGCGGAGTGCTCACGCCGGGCCCGCCGGCCATTAAAGCATATTTCATCGTCATGTCCTCACGTCGTTCTGTTTCTGTTGTGTCGCCGTGTTCCATCGCTTGCTATATGCCACCACGTAACAATATTTATTTATTTATTTATTTATTTATTTATTTAGGAATACTCTCAATCCAGGGCGGGATCGTTACAGGCAGGGCACAAAACGCATACAAAAAGTCAGAAGGGACAATCATTTAAAATGAAAGGAAGATTGCGGTCAGAAATAAACGAAGCAAGACAATGATCAGTGTACAGTAAAAAGTACAGTGAACTATTGATACATGAAAACAAAGAAAAAGGTATAATAATGGACACAGAATGGAAATAACAAAGCAAGAAGAAATTGGTACAATTGCAAGTTATCAATGTATGCTGACAAGGAAACTGTTCGGATGAACATTCATGAATATGCTTCAAAGACTAGTTTGTAATTGGTGCGTAAGCATAGAATCAGCCATAGATCAGTACAGCCTGTAGAGGCATTACTTTGATTATGTTTTAGGGATGAGATGGACGTAAAAAGGTGTCTGAAAGCGGGTGATGATAAATAAAATGAGCGAAACATAAGCAAATCATACATGTTTTGTACCGGGACTAAATTGTACTGGGAAAAAATAATGTTCTGTTGAAGAAAAGTAATCATTGTTAGCTATATTGCGGACAATTCTTTTTTTGCAACATGTGTACCTCCTTAATGTTGCCTTAGTTGTTAACCACACCAAATTGCAAATGGAATATGTGAAAAGTTCCTGATATATTTGGAAGTTGGTAAGCACTGGAAGTATTGAGTGACAGTGAGGTAAGGCTCATTTACTTTACTGAGTTTTGCGCACATATTCGTGATGTGCGAGTTCCATTTTAATGCATTGGAAAACGTCACCACTGGAATCTTATGATCTTTTAAAACTAAAATTCAACTCCATTACAGTGAAGTGTGGTCGCTTGGCTTAAAATTTTATTCCTAGGCCCAACCGTAATTGCTTTTGTCTCTGCCAAATTATTTTCAATCGGTTAATCTTTGAACAGAAAACCAATCTTTCGAATATGTCGTTACATTGTGTTGTAGGAATGTTTTCTTCTGGGCCAGATAAAAGAATGCTACTATGATCAGCATAAACATCAACTTTAGCTTCTGGTCCAGTCGTCACAATGTCATTATTATATTGTGACATATATGCCCTGCATCCCTGGACGTTAAAGAAGATAACGATCAGAAACAGTGACACAGAAGACGACAAAGTGGTAGCAACGTTTAGTGCTAGAAGAAGGTTAACGCTGTTGTGATTCTGTGCTTTGTGTGCTGCGTCAACCTGGACTAACCTTCGTGCATTAACCTTGCCACGTATCGTCTTGGTGGAGGTGACCAAAGATCGCCGAGTGCACACATAAATCCATTTACTCAGCCGAAAGCTGGATTTGCGCAGTGGCCGCCATCTACCTGGGATCACAACGTCAACAACGGCCACTATGACCTCTGAGGCAGCTCCTACCGCCGCAACACCATCGGCGCAACCACTCGTCCTCCCAAAAATCCGCCACCCTCCCATCTTCAAGGGCGAAGACAAGACAGATGTGGACGACTGGCTGGATAAATACGAGCGATGCAGCCGGAACAATCATTGGGACGCGACCATCATGCTGGCCAATGTGATATTCTATTTGGCGAGAACCGCTCGCACATGGTTTCAAAATCACGAGCATGAGCTGGTAACCTGGGAAATTTGCAAGCAAAAGCTTCACGACTCGTTCGGTAACCCCATTGGACGGGCTCTCGCAGCCAAAACCGAACTTTCGTCTCGCGCCCAATCCACCACGGAATCCTACCATGCCTACATCCAAGACGTGCTCGCGCTGTGTCGCAAGGCGAACAGCTCCATGCTGGAAAGTGAAAAGGTAGGGCACATCCTCAAGGGCATCGCAGATGACGCGTTCAACATCCTCTTCTGCATGAATTGCTCTACCGTCGAGTCGGTGCTTCAAGTTTGCCGAAGATTCGAGCAGGCTAAACAACGACACCTGGTACATCGCTTTGAGCGCCTTCCGAACACGGCAGCCACATCATCCTGTGATGATCTTGCTCCTCTGCAACAGCCTTCTCAGTTCGCAACAATGACTCGGATCGTCAGGCGAGAACTCGAGGCATTAGCTCCTGCACCATTCCCATCTCCAGTGCCTGACACCATGGCCATGATACAGGCTGTTGTCCGACAGGAACATGCCGACGTCGGTCTTTCCTCCAATCCCGTACCGCCGACGTCACCATCGCATCCTGTTCCTGTAGTGGCTGCTGCAACTAGCCAAGCTCTCCCACGTCGCTACGCTAATCGCAATCCTGCAGAGTGGCGCACCTCAGATGACAGGCCAATTTGTTTTATTTGCTGTCGAGCCGGCCACACTTCCCGTTATTGCCGCAGTCCCACCTTCCCCACACCTCGTTCTTATTACAACGCTGACCATCGGTACTACTATGGACCTCGACGCTTCCCTGCCCAACCTGAACAGCTCCGCCCCGCATAAAATGGACCTGGACACTTCCCTGCTCACCAAGATGAACCTCACACCGAAGCCGTCTCAAGTGTCCGTCACTCCAGCCGATTTCCATCTCCACGGTCTCGTCGATCTCGTTCACCGCTGCCTCGTCGCAACTCCTCCCCATCATACGACGGCGCCCACTCGGGAAACTAGCGAGTGCAGCGCCCGGGAGTGACGCCGCATTACCGACCCGTAGTACTGTCAACTCGGAACTGATCCTCGCACCCAGACGTAACCTCATTGACATTTTTGGGGACGGAGTCTCAGTTTCTGCCCTTATTGACACTGGCGCCCACATTTCCGTCCTGAGTTCCTCGCTCCGTCAACGCCTCAACAAAGTCCTCACACTCGCTTCCTCATCTACCGTTCGTGTTGCTGATGGCAATACAGCTACTGTGATTGGTATGTGTACTGCAAGAATTATCATTGCCGACCGCCATATCCCTGTCCTATTTACAGTCCTCACTAGTTGCCCTCACGACGTTATATTACGACTCGACTTTTTAACTGCACATTCCGCGCTCATTGACTGTTCTTTTGGACTGCTTCATCTGGACCTGCCACTCTGTCCTGACAAACAGGCCTCTGATACTTCAACGCTCCGTCTCCACTCCTCTACATTTACTCGTCTGCCACCAGAAGCTGCAGTGTATGTGCTCATCTCGCCTTTCCCCTCCGTTCCTGATGGCGAATACGTTGTTTTCCCCATAACCAACGTGACACTGCAGCGTAGAATCGCTCTCCCTCATAACATCGTGCACGTAGAAAATAACAACGCTTATATTCCAGTCTTGAACTTCGGCCTTTTTGTGCACGTTCTCCCTGCGGGCATAACTCTCCCCGAGCTGACCCCACTGTCTGACGTCACAGTTGCCGCTCTTTTGCCTGACCCTACTGCTAAAGTGTCGACACGACCTGCATCGTCCCCACCTCCGGAGGCCCGCATATCAGGAATGGTTGCACCTAATTTGCGCCCTGACCGAGCTACAGCACTTACGAGTCTTCTGAATTTGTACAGCGATATTTTCGATTTTGGTGACCGCCCCTTAGGACAAACGTCCCTCGTTACACATTGTATCGACACCGGAGACGCCCACCCAATTCACAGAAGACCTTATCGAGTCGCCATTTCTGAACGACGCGTCATACAAGATGAAGTGGACAAGATGTTAGCAAAAAAGACTATAGAGCCTTCGAGCAGTCCCTGGGCGTCGCCTGTCGTGCTTGTGAAAAAGAAGGACAATACCTGGAGATTCTGCGTTGATTACCGACACCTCAACAAAATTACAAAGAAAGACGTTTACCCGCTCCCCAGGATAGATGATGCCCTCGACTGCACGGTGCCAGCTATTTCTCTTCCATTGATCTTCGTCTCGATTATTGGCAGATCGCAGTCGACGAACGTGACCGGGAGAAGACCGCCTTCGTCACTCCCGATGGCCTGTATCAATTCAAGGTGATACCTTTCGGCTTGTGTAATGCGCCCGCAATATTCGAGCGCATAAGGGACTCTCTCCTGCGCGGCTTGAAATGGATGACGTGCTTGTGCTATGTCGATGACGTCATTGTATTTTCTTCTACATTCGAGAGCCATCTTCATCACCTTGGTGCCATTCCTGGCGTCTTCCGAAGAGCTGGCCTTCAGCTGAACTCGAAGAAATTTAGCTTCGGCCGACGTGAACTAAAGGTGCTCGGTCACGTGGTCGACGCCCGTGGCGTTCAACCCGATCCAGACAAAATGCGTGCTCTAAGTGCATTTCCTACACCCCGTTGTACCAGTGACGTGCGTAGCTTTCGTGGGCTTTGCTCCTATTTTCGGCGGTTTGTACCTAACTTTGCGGAGACGGCTGGTCCACTCACGAATCTTTTGAAGAACGACGCTCCATTTTGCTGGGACCAAGAACAGTCCCAAGCCTTTTGTGCGCTCATTGCAGCCCTCACCAACCCGCCCGTCCTGGCGCACTTCAATACTTCGGCACCAACGGAGGTACGCACCGATGCCAGTGGTCACGGTATTGGTGCCATACTCGCCCAGCAGCAGATGGGTCGCACTCGCGTCATTGCTTATGCCAGTCGCCTCGTTTCTGCGGCTGAACGGAATTACTCGATCACAGAACGTGAGTGCGTAGCCCTCGTGTGGGCCATTACAAAGTTTCGCCCTTCCTTGTTTGGCCGCCCGTTCTCCGTCATCACCGACCACCATGCCTTATGCTGGCTTTCTACGCTGAAGGACCCTACTGGTTGCCTGGGACGTTGGGCCCTCCGCCTTCAGGAATACAGTTTTTCTGTCGTCCACAAGTCTGGCCGGCTGCACGCTGACGCCGATTGCCTGTCCCTCAACCCGGTAGATCCCCCACCTACGAGCGAGTGCGACGATGACACGTATGTGTTGGCCATCTCTGACCTTTGAAACATTCGCAATGAACAGCGCTTAGATCCCAAGCTTTGCAGCATAATCAATCGCCTCAGCACTGATCACCGTGATGCTACCCTTGCTGTTTGCGCTCAACAACGGCACCTTATACCGACGGATTATGCGACCAGATGGCGCCGAGCTTCTGCTCGTAGTCCCCGAACACCTGCGTACCACCGTTCTTCAACAGCTGCATGACGCACCCACAGCGGGTCATCTTGGCGTATCCCGTACGTACGATAGCGTCCGCCGCCGCTTCTTTTGGCCAGGCCTCTATCGCTCTGTTCGTCGTTACGTTGCGTCTTGTGACCGGTGTCAGCGACGGAAGAAGCCCTCGGCCATGCCTGCTGGATCCCTGCAGCCGATCGACATCCCAGTAGACCCGTTTTCCCGAGCTCGCCTTGACCTCCTCGGGCCTTTTCCACTTTCTGCGTCGGGGAATAAATGGATTGCAGTGGCCACGAATTATACTACGCGCTACGCTGTAACCCGAGCGATACCCACCAGCTGTGCAACTGATGTGGCTGCGTTTCTTCTCCACGACGTCATCCTGCTCCATGGTGCTCCACGCCAACTGCTCACTGACCGTGGCCGTTGCTTTCTTGCTCGAGTAGGCGACGAAATTTTTCGGTACTGCTCCATTAAGCACTATTTTACCACCGCTTACCATCCACAAACGAACGGCCTCACCGAACGCCTCAACCGCACGCTCACGGACATGCTGTCTATGTATGTCTCGGATGATCACCGTGATTGGGATATTAATTTGCCGTTTTTAACGTTCGCGTATAATTCATTATCGTTACGACACAACGGGCTACTCACCGTTTTATCTTCTATACGGCCGCGACCTTCCCCGTCCTTTTGACAGCGTAATGCATCCCACCGCTAACGCCAGTTGCTACGTTCGTGACGCCA
Organism: Amblyomma maculatum; assembly: GCA_023969395.1. NCBI lineage: Eukaryota > Metazoa > Arthropoda > Arachnida > Ixodida > Ixodidae > Amblyomma > Amblyomma maculatum. Next base: position 67,667 of record JAJIZL010014175.1, on the reverse strand, counting down.
TCTTCCGAGCTGACGCAGCCCGTGTTATTGCTCGCCGACGACTGGCCTCCTCCCAAAATTCTCAAAAACGGCGCCATGATTCTCGCCACCGGGACGTCCACTACTCTCCGGGCTCTCTCCTCTTGCTCTGGACTCCCGCTCGTAAATTGGGCTGTGTGAGAAGCTCTTGCCACGGTACGCAGGACCCTACCGTGTTTTACGGCCAGTCACCCCTGTGACATACGAGGTCGCCCCTGTACATCCACCGCGACAGTCCTCTATGCCACGCACCGAGATTGTTCATGTCGCCAGAATGAAGCGGTACTACCCCTGCAGTAGTTCGTCCTAGAGCGCACCGGGACTGTGCGTTTCGGGGGGGGGGGGGGGGGGGGGGAATGTGACATATATGCCCTGCATCGCTGGACGTTAAAGAAGATAACGATCAGAAACAGTGACACAGAAGACGACAAAGTGGTAGCAACGTTTTGTGCTAGGAGAAGGTTAATGCGGTTTTGATTCTGTGCTTTGTGTGCTGCGTCAACCTGGACTAACCTTCGTGCATTAACCTTGCCACGTATCAATATATATTAAAATACTCCCTTGTGGAAGTACAGTTACAATGAGTACAAAAGAGGATTGTCTGTTACCAATGTGTACGCATTGACTTCTGGCGCGAAAGTAAGATCGGATAAAGCTTAAAATAGTTTCTCTAATTTGATTGAAAATAATTTATGTAAAAGGATAACATGACTGAGTGAATCGAAAGCGTTAAAAGTTTCAATAAATAAACCAAGAGTAAGCAACTTATTTTCTACATTCTCTAAAATAATCTCTGAGAATCAAGAGCATGGTCTGTCGAGCGCCCCTTTCTAAAAACAAACTGGCCATTAGAAAAAAGCCACATCTCGTAAAAACATTTTGTCAGCCATAATGACAGCGTTTTTTTCGAACCTTTTTGAGAATATTGGCATAATAGATATTGACCAATAATTTTTACTGTCGAGGCTGTCGCCACCTTTGTGTATAACTGTTACTCTCGATTTTTTCATTGCGTTAGAAAATTCGCTGTTCTCAATAACCAAATTGAAAATGTGCCTAAGAACAGGAGTAATGGACGGTAATGCATACTTTATAGGCTTCATTTGCAAATTATTTATGTCAAGAGATTTGCTATTGTAAAGCCACATGAATTTTCTTTACTCTTCTACTCTGTAACAGGGTGAGAAATAAAACTGTTAATTGAGCTATTTATTTCAGGTGTTGAAAATTATTATGCTACGATGCGGCGTTATGCTGTCGACAAATACTTGATTGAAGTCATCAGCTAAGGTTGACTGGAAAGTTCAAGGTTATTACTAATATTGTGAGAACTGTGTGGCGGTTCATCTTTCTCAGGGGTGAAGGTGCTGCTTCATCTGCATCCTGCTCTCTCTTGTAGACACCCATCGTTATCGCTGAGTGTGGCTCGCTAGAGTGTGCGGCCAGGGCATCAGGTCTGCAATAAACCTGATTCGCCAATTCCGGCTTGCTTCGTCACCAGCTGCATCTACCTGAAGCTCTGTTCTGGCCGCCGTTTGATTCCGACCACAATCGTCATGACCCAAGAAGGCCACGCTGCTGTTCTGGGTTCTTCCAACTCCACCTCAGCTCCCCTTGCCCATTGGACTGTGAGCAGCCGTCAGCGCGACCCGCAAATTTTCGCCGTTCTCTGCGGTGACGACGCTGATGACTGACTCGACAGCTACGACCGGTCAGTGCTTTCAACCGGTGGGACAATTACCTTAAACAAATTATTGTGTCTTTTTACATGACGGATGTGGCCAAAACGTGGTTCCTGAACCTTGATTCGACAATTCCGGGCTATAGGATATCTTCAAACAAACGTTACGCCAGATTTTCTGCGCTCCTACTGTTCGCACGAAATTCGCCAAAACGAAGCTAGAAGCCCGACTTTAGCGGTCCAATGCGACCTATACTTCTTATATAGAAGACGTTCTTGCACTTTGTCGGCGCATAAATGACACCATGCCAGAGACCGAGCGGGCTCGGTACGTCCTTAAAGGTATTGAGCCACTCGCCTTTACCGCCCTGGTGGTGCAGAACCCTACCACAATCGACGCCATCATATCGACATGTCAAAGCCTGGACGAACTACAGTCAATACGCCTGCAGCCTGATCCCACTGCCTTTGGTTCCACTGCCGACTCTGACCTCCGTGCGCTTATTCACGGAATATTTGTGAAGAGCTCTCGGCTCAAGGCAATTTGTGCCGCCCTGCATCTGAGCCACATCCTTCAAGTGCCGACCTGCGTAGCATTGTCAAAGATGAGCTGGCCGCAGTGACTCATTCCTCCTCAGCGCAGGTCGCTCCTACCACCTGCCATGTGCAAACGTACGCCAGGGCCACGTCCTTGCCGCTTGCACTTGGAGCGCCTACTCCACCGGAGCCTACCACTGCTCATGTCGCCGCATTGGCACTACCTGCCGCGGCGCCGACATACTATTCCACCTGGCGCCCAGCCCTCTCTGTTTGTTATTACTGCGGGTACCGAGGCTATATTTCTCGTTTCTGTCATCGCACGCTACACAATGAACGCCGCGGCTATGCCTCATTTGAAACTGACTACCATCCTCGCTTCTCTGGCTCTAACCACCGTTACTTCGCTGATTATCCCCGACGTTCATCACCCCCGGCAGAAAGTCCCGCTCTTCCTGGTGGTTACAGGCTTTCAAGACGCCGTTCCCCTTCGCCTTCTCGCCGCTCAACCTCGCTGTTCCGCCAACCTTCTTTGTCGCCCCCCTTTTCAATCGGAAACCTGACCACTGTAGTTTTAGGAAGGAAAACTGCGCTCTTCGGCCATCCCGAAAATTCTCCGGAACATCCCTCCAATATTATTTTAGCTTGGGTTGAAGGTTTACCTGTTGAGGCTTTGGTTGACACAGGCGCCGCTGTTTCTGCGATAAACACTGACTTGTGCTCCCGCTTGTGAATAGTGAAAACGCCTTACAATGGACCTGAACTCCGTGGAGCTAATGGCGCAATCATTCGGCCTTCTGCTAAGTGTACTGCGCGAGTTTTTGTTGACGGTGTCCGCCACCATGTACAATTTGCCGTGATGTCACCGTGCACTTACTCAATTATTTTAGGTTAGGATTTTCTGTCTGCCGCATCAGCTAGCATTTCCTGTCATGACAGGGTCATTTACATGACCGAGAGTGATCCGTTTTCTGAAACTCCCGAGCCCCGTCATCGCCTGCTTGCCGCTACTGACTCAGTGTTGCCCTCTGGATGCGAACAACTTGTCGCGCTTACTTCTACTGACATTGATAACTTGGATGTGCTAATCGTGCCTTCTGATCGCCTTCTAACCCGTGCAATTGCGTTAACACCAAGTCTTGTTCGGCCTGAGCACGGAACAGCGCTTGTCGCAGCTTTGAACACTTCCCCAGAGCCTAATGTTTTGACTAAAATGACATGTTTTTCTTGTGCCCTGGACATTCAACCGGTGTCCCTCACCGCCCTTACCGCCCCCTCTTCCTCACCAGCAGTTTTTTCCGATGCCTCTCTCTGGGCTCTCTTTGGCACACTCAATCCTGACCTTCCTGCATCTCACCGCCAAGCTTTACAGGAATTACTTAAAAAAAAAGAAGCCTCCTTTGACGACACATCTCCGACATTTAGCTGAACTTCTGCTGCACAGCACCGCATAATTACAGAAGGTACTTCTATTGTTAGCCGCCACCCTTACCGTGTTTCCTTACCAGAACATAAAATCATGGACGATAATGTGAATGATATGCTCCGACGAGACATTTCGGCTCCCAGCTAGCCCCTGGTCTTCTCCGGTCGTCCTGGTGTAGAAGAAGGACGTTCAGGACGGCGTCGAGGTCGACGGGGAATCGGGGCGATCAAGACCAACACGATCTGCGCGATGGCAATTCCACACCTTGTGGAACACAACGTGGCCTAAAATGGTAAGCTCACGAGCAGCGAAACGACACTTCTTCAAGTTGAGCTGCAGGCCGACGTTCGCAATGCATGCCAAGACCTGCTTCAGGCGAGAGATGTGGGTCGCAAAGTCCGGCGAGAACACCACGATGTCATCAAGGTAACAGAGGCACGTCTTCCACTTCAGGCCACGCAGTATAGAATCAATCATACGCTCGAATGTAGCGGAGCATTACAGAGACCGAAAGGCATGACGGTAAATTCAGAGGCCATCGGGGGTGAAAAATGCGGTTTTATGGCGATCTTTCGCAGCCATGGGTACCTCCCAGTAGCCGGATCGTAAATCAAGCGAAGAAAAGAGTTCAGCACCTTATAAGCAGTCCAATGCATCATCTACACGCGGAAGGGGGTAGACGTCTTTTTTCCTGATTTTGTTCAGGCGACGGTAGTCGACGCAAAAGCGTATAGAACCGCCTTTCTTCCTCACTAGGACAACAGGCGAGAACCACGGACTGTTAGAAGGCTCAATCCCACCATTCTCAAGCATAGTATAAACTTGGGCTGGAATAACTCGGCGCTCGGTGGCAGACACTAGATAGGGGCGCTGGCGCAGAGGAGCATGGTAACTGGTGTCAATGTGGTGGGCAAAAGTTGATGTGCGGCTCAAAGCAGGCTGATGAGAGTCGAATGAAGAGCGGAACTGATGAAGCAATGCGAGGAGTTCAGAGCGTTGAGGGCCAGGAAGACTGGCATCGATGGAGCGGAAAAAAACGTCGGCAGAAGACTGCTTCAGCGCAAGAACAGGAGGTTTGAGTGCAGCCAAGTGAGCGGGCTGCGAAGAGGTGTTTCGTCAGCGGTGAGAATAGAATCCATGAGCTGGATGGTGCTGAGGCATTCACCGCGACGCAGGGATACGGGAAATGAGAACGGATTAGAAATCCAGAGCGCGGTGAGGCCAGCTGATACAGAAAGTACGGCATAAGGCAGGGGGAAATTTTTGCGGTTTTAGAAACGTAGTATGGGGTGAAAAGTACATCGGTACTGCGGGAACAAGCAGAAGCTGTGGGCACAAGAACGAAAGAGCACGCAGGAAGATCAATATCTTCGGCAACGACGACTTTGGGATACGGAACGTCCGGCGATGGTTCTTCGTCTAGCGCAAAAATCTCCAGTTCGGCACGAGCACAGTTTATCACCGCATTATGGCGCGATAAAAAATCCCAGCCCAAGATGAGATCATGCGAGCAGGAAGTCAAAACGACGAACTCTATTTCGTACACAACTTCCTGAATGGCGACTCATGCTGTGCACACCGATATAAGCTCTATAGGCTGGGCATTTGCCGTGCATAGTGAGAATCCCGAAATTAGTGTCGTCACTTCGCGCAATGAACGGCAAAGGCTTGCAGCCATGGCAGAAACAGCAGCGCCGGTGTCGACCAGAGACAGTACTATAACGCCGTCAACAGAAACTTCAAGCAGATTTTCGGGAGATACGTGAGGCCTTTGACACTTCGCTCGTTGCGCAGTTCTCGCCTCAGGAACTGCGGCATTCAGTTTTCCTCTCGTGCAAGATTGGGACGCCGTCGCAGAGGGGATAGCGAACGGCGACGCGGCGAGGTTGAGCGGCGAGGAGAAAAGGTGGTACGGTCATCCGCGACGGAACTTGTAGATGGATCGGCGGCCGCGCACTGACCTCGGGGCGGCTGCCAGGAAGCTGACAATCGGCGCGGTAGAAAATCATCGGGAGTGCGATTTCGGCAGTAGCGGGAAATATGGCCAGCAAATCCGCAGGAATAACAGATGGGACGGTTATCACTGGTTCGCCATGGATTGCGGCGCATCAGACGTGGTGGAACCAAAGGCTGTGGTGCCTGAAGAAATTCTTGCACAGGCCCTGGAGGCGTAGCGTACACCACCGAGTAGCTAGGTGGCCGTGGTCGTGCAGCGACGGCAGCGATTCGACAGGAGTAGGGGCGCATGTCACTGATGGAGCAATAGGGACGTCGGTGTATGCGAGGGGCTCCGCGGCCGGCGCGGTCTGAGGCATGGGCGCTGGCGGAGGGGTAGATGGAAGGACCTCCGCCACGCGGTCGGCGATGACTTGTCGAAGGGGCGCCAAATTGCGGGACAGCTCGCAGTTTGTTGGCAGCAGAGATATTTGGTGAGCAACTTCCTCGCGGATAAAGTCTTTGAGCTGCTGCAGCAGCGAGGAGGTCTCAGATGTTGCGGAAAGGCCGGAAAGTGACTCTGCAGGCGCGGAAGGTTGTCGAGGGAGGATGCGCTACTTGCGCAACTCATCGTAACTCTGGCAGAGGTTTATAACTTGAGCCACAGTAGTCAAATCCCGGGAGTTTAACATCTGAAAGGCGTTCGATGCCCTTCAGGATGTGCTTTATCTTCTGTGGCTCGGACATCTGAGCGTTTACGCGACTTCACAGGTGGAGTACATCTTCAATATAACTTGTAAATGTCTCGCCGAGCCGCTGTGTTCGATCCTGCAGACGTTGTTCGGCGCGGAGCTTTCGTACTGCTGGACGACCAAAGACGCTTGTAAGACTAGCCTTAAATGAGTCCCAAGTCGCGATATCGGCTTCGTGGTTACGATACCACAAGTTGGCAATGCAGGTCAAATAAAATATGACGTTTGTTAACTTCGTGGCGTCGTCCCACTTATTGTACGATCTCACGCGCTCGTACTAAGGAAGCCAGTCTTCGCAGTCAGTGTCGTCAGTCACGCTGAAGAGCGCAGGGTCTCGCTGGCGTAAGGAGCCAGAGCAGACAATCAGCTGGGTCATCGGGTGGCTGGGGGGTGTTCGTCGTTAGCCATACGAGTTACCGGGAGCGTGCGGGTGCAAAGCTCCAGCGTGAGACACGAATATCAGGCCGCACCTCCACCAAATGTAGAAGAAGGACGTTCAGGACGGCGTCGAGGTCGACGGGGAAGCGGGGCGATCAAGACCAACAAGATCTGCACGATGGCAATTCCACACCTTCGTCTTTCTCATCAGCATCCAGCGAAGCGGTTCATCTTCTTCACATTGGTAAAAAAAAGAGATGGGTTGATTGCCGCGCACTTAACAAAGTAATTCGCAAAGGTCTTTACCCTATGCCACTAATTGACGACTCCCTAGACTATCTTCAGCGCGCAGAATATTTTAAAAATTTGGATTTGCGTTCGGGTTACTGGCAGATTCCGATGCGCGAAGCCGACAAAAAAAATACATTCGCTACTTCAGATAGGCTTTACGAAGTCTATGTCATGCCTTCTGGAATTTGTAATGCCCTGGCTACGTTTGAGCGCATGATTGTACTGTTCTTAGAGGACTTAAGCGGAAAACATGCTTGTGCTACCCAGACGACATTGTAATATTTTCTGCGATAATTTATGCCGCCTTGATCAAGTATTGACGTGCCTGCATCCGCTTGTCTCCGGCTGAACACAAAAAAGTGTAATTTCGCCAAGAAAGAAATCAAGATCCTTGGCCACCTCTTCAACCGAGATGGCATTCGACCCAACCCTGTCAAGCTTGCTGCAGTTTTGAACTTTGCACGTCCTCAGCGGACTAAGCATCTACACAGTTTCCTTCGACTATCTTTATACTTTCGCAGTTTCATTCGCAATTTCACTACCATTGCTGCGCCACTATACCACCTTCTCATCGACTGTACTACTTTCAATTGACCCGAAAAATGCGAGAACGCTTTTCAAACCCTGAAGAATGCCCTCACTTCGAAGCCTGTTCTCACTCACTTCGACGACACTGCTGCCTCCATTCTCCACACCGATGCCAGCAGCCTTGGTATCGGCGCCGTACTTTTGCAGCGTGATACCGCTTCTCGGGAGAAAGTAATTGCGTCTGCCAGTCAAACTCTAACACAAGAGGAACGCAACTACACCAGACCTGAGCAAGAGTGCCTCGCCATGTTTGAACAGCTCAGAAATTCTGCCCCTGCCTCTACGGCAGCCATTTCATGATCGTTACCGTTCACCACGCACTGTGTTGGTTATCAACCCTCAAAATTTTCACTGGATGCCTGGGCCGTTAAATTCTGCGTTTGCAGGAATACACCTTCGATGTCAAATACAAATCGGATCGCAAACATCGAGATGCCAATTCTCGTTCTGGCTGCCCGCTTTCAGAATCACCACCTATAGTGCTTCTTCGCGCCTTCCTGCGTGCACCCTCGACGTCCCAATGTCATCCAGAGCTCCAAATATCACCAGTGCGCCTCCTGCCGTTGCTCCTGATCGCTACACCATTATTTCACACCAGCGAGCAGATCCCTACTGCCGTTCTTTAATTGAGCTTCTTACCGGTGCTTTTCACCCTCCTACCGCTAGGATGCGCAAACAACTCCAAAAGTTCAAACTTGACAACAGCGCGCTCTCCCGTTATATGTATTGCTCTGAAGGCACCCGTTGGGTCCAAGTTATACCAAGAGCGCATTGAAGCCATATCCTGGTGGCTCTCCACGATGATGCTAAGGTTTTCACTAAGGTTTTCACAAATTTTACCATCGCGTGGAAACACTTTTCTTCTGGCCAGGCCTAGCCTCAAGCGTGGCAAAATACGTCGCCTCTTGTCTGCTATGCCAGCGCCGCAAACTGCCGGCTTCATCTCCTGTTGGCCTACTACAGCCTCTACCTTGCCTTGGTACTCTTTTCGTCGTTGTTGGCATATACGTATACTGGCCGCTTCTATTGTCCGCACGAGGTAATCGCTGAATCGTCACCCCCGTCGACCATCTAACACGCTACGCCGAGATCGCTGCCCTGCCTTATTGCTCAGCACTTGAGGTCGAGACCTTTTGTTTGGAATCCCTCGTACTGCGCCATGGAGCCCCTCAAGTCCTTCTCAGTGACCGCAGTCGGACATTTCTGTCGACGATTGTAGCCGAAGTTCTTGAGACCTATACCACACATCACAAATTTACCTTCAGCTTCCACTCGAAGACCAATGGGTTGACTGAGTGGTTCCACCGCACGCTTTTTGACATGGTGTCTATGTACCTCGACCAGGACCATCGAAACTTGGACGTAATACTTCCTTTTGTTACGTTCGCCTACAATACGGCTGTACAGCTGACCACGGGTTGCACCCCCTTTTTCCTCGTTTATGGCCGTTTACCCACTACCCTTCTTGATATCTCTTTCCTTTCTACACATGCCAGTTCCTCATCATCTCTTCCTGACTAGTTCATTGCCCGAGTGGCCAGATGTCGCCGGCTTGCTCGCATCAACACTGAAGCCAGCCAGGAAGACCGCAAGTGCCGCTGTGATGCGACCCACCGCCAAGTTTCATTCCCTCCCGGCGACGAGGTGTTACTTTGGGCACCATTACGCACTCCTGGCCTTTGTGCCAAGTTCCAGCGTCCCTACATTGGCTCTTGCTTAGTTCTTGCAAGAACTTCCCAGGTGAGCTATCGCGTCTCCCCTGTTTACCCTCCTCCGGACCGTCTTTACCGTGGCACTGATGCTGTCCACGTTTCTCGCATGAAGCCTTTTATTCGGCAAAATGCTGCGGACTAAGTGCGGCCAGGCTGGTCACTTCAACTGCGCGGTCGATAGACAGAGAAAGAGAGACAACTTTAGTTGCCCCAGATGTGAATTTAGGCAGGTGGGTCCGGTGTGGTCCCCAGGTGGCAGCGACATCCCGGGGCCACGAAATAAGTGCAAGTTGTGTGTTCTTGTCCGGCGCGGGCGAGAACACTATATGGCGCTTCATCTTTCAAACGGCTGAACGTGCTGCTTCATCTTCAGCCTGCTCTCTCTTGTGGATACCCATCGTCATCGCTAGTAGTGGTTCGCTACAGTGTGCGACCAGGGCTTCAGGTTCGCAATAAACCTGATCCGCCAAGCGCGATCTTACCATATCTTTTCATTTGCGGTGTTCTTATTTCGAAGGCCAAATACCTGATTTACAGCTTCCTAAGTATCTTCTGGTTTATACTTGGTCATATCAGCGAATATCTGTTCATAATATGCCGTGTTTTCAGGTCGAACCTCGGTGTTTAATTTATTTCGAGAAGCTTTGAAATGTTCGAGCGCATCCTGCGTATGCACATTTAGAAATGCATGAAAGAGTTTATTCTTCTTCCTTATCATGCGTTTCAGTGAACTGGGGTCACCCATGTCTTTTTTTTTGATAGACGGAAAGTACTGAAAGGAAAGTGCGCAGCATATATGTTTACGAGAACATCAAGAAAACTTGTGTAGGCGTCATTTGCACTTCTTTTCAGCAATATAAAGACCTCATATGTCCTCATTTCTTGCTCAAGAGATATAAGAGCTTCGTTTGAAATATATTGCATAATAATAAAATCAGGATGACATTTGTGGCACCTTATAGGGGAACGATAAAGCATGAAAACAGGGCAATGGCCACTAATATCTGCAGTAATTGTACCGTCAAAAGACGGCTTTTTCAATGTTTGTGATTAGCATGCCAAGAGAGAGAGAGAAACAACTTTTAATGCTAAAGAGTAATAATTAGGCATGTCGACCTGGCATGAGCCCCCGGGGGGGGGGTGACGCTCTGGGCCCACGAGACAAGCTCCAGCTGCGTCTTCTTGTCTGACCGCCTAAGAAGTTGATCCCAGCTCTCCTCGGAGGGAGCTGGCAGTAAAGTACGAGGGGATGGCTTTCCCTACATCCCCAAAGGGTGTGTGCCAATGTGGCCATTACTGCGCAGTCGCAATTGGGGCAAATGGGGTCGTAGTCCCCGTCCGTAATCAGTGCCAATCTCGAATAGCTGAAAATAGAATTTGTATGAAGTTTACGCAACATGATGGCCGGCGCTCTGTCAAGGTCAGGATGGGGAGGCGGGAAGCGTCGTCTCGCCTCTCTGTGTAGGTTGGTGATTTCGGCAAAAGTCAAGGGGGCCTCGGCGAAGGGTTCTGGATCCGCGGAGCCGCCCGCCCGGTTTGTTAGACCTCGGGCTATTCGGTCGACCCCTTCGTTCCCAGAGTTCCCCGCTTGGGCTGGTACCCAGACTAAGTGGATTTATGATTGGGAGTGCGGCCGCGGAGTATGCGTGCGGCGGTTGGGCAGATAAGGCCTTTCGAATAATTGTGAATCGCACGTGACCAACACGATCGCAGTTTCCTCCACCGCGGTGGGAGAGGGAGCGCCAACCTTGGCAGCAGTAACAAGTGTGGAGTGTGGCGCGGCTACGCATGCGACATAGATATTGTCACTTTGTCTCGCTACATCCACGTAGCATGCGTGGTCGTCTGTAAGGTAACTGGTGTCAAGTCTCTCGGCCTTGATTTGATGGCGTGCGTCGTGGCGCCCAGCCAGCATATGCTTGGGAATGGGTTTAACCATGAGGCAGCTGCCATATATAAAGGAGAGCTGTGTGATATGTAACCCTGATAGGAGTTACGTGTAGGCGGTCAGGTATAAGGCGACCATACCTGGTGTGTGAGAGGCGATGAATTTGGGCGCTTTTATGTGCTTCGATGAGTTCTGCAAGAGTATTATGGACACCCAGGTGCAGCAGTCGCTGTGTACTAGCATAGTGGGGCATTCCTAGCGCTAACTTAGACGCGGAACGTATTATGCTGTCCACTGCTTCTACATCCGTCTGGCGCAGGTGGTACTAAGGGAAGGCATAAACAATGCGGCTAATTAGAAAAGCCTGGGTTATCCTACAAACCTCCTCCTCTTTCATGCCTCGGCGGCGAGTGGCAATGCGCCGAATGAGGCCGTTATTCTGATGGGCTGTAGCCCGGAGACGTTTGATAGCCTCCCTGTTTTGGGTGTTATTCTGCACCATCATACCAAGGACATGGATGTTCGGGACTGAAGGTATGGGATTGTCATCCAGGTGGAGCGCGATCGGTTCAGGTAAGTCTTGGATGGGCTGGCCCACCCTCTTGTCTTTGATTATGAGTAATTCTGATTTCGTGGACGAACAAGAACGACCATTGGCTTTGACAAAGGCCTGAACACTGTCAATTGCCATTTGGAGGGAGGTCTCTATGTCCCCGTCCGAGCCGGAGTTTGTGCAGATGGTCATGTCGTCTTTATACAGCGAGTGTTTGACATGTGGTACGGCGTTGAGGCGCGGTGGGAGGCGTCGCATTGTTGTATTGAAGAGGAAAGGTGATAATACTGCTCCCTGCGGTGTGCCACGAGTGCCTAGCGTGATTTTATTGCTACGGAGGTCTCCAATATGAAGTTCAGCTGTGCGATTGTGGAAAAAATTAGCAATGTAAATATAGGTGCGGGTGCCGACATTCATTTGTGAGAGGTTGGTTAATATGGATGCATGCAACACGTTGTCGAACGCTTTGTTGACGTTGAGGCCTAAGATGATGCGTGTAGCCCGGATGGGACCTGGATTGAGTATGTCATGTTGGAGTTGCCGCATTATGTCTTGAGTAGAAAGGCCAGCGCTGAATGAATCTATCATTCTCTTCTATCTTTCTCCTTTAAACTCCTCATTCCCCTTCTCCAGCGCAGGGTAGCGAACCGGAAGCTTTCCTGGTTAACCTCTCTGCCTTCTCTCTCTTTCTCTATCTCCCAGCGCGGAAGCGATTCATAGTGGTAGGAAAGAGGTTGTGTTTATCAGTGTGTGCGTGAAGGCGATTAAGGATATCATGTTCTATAACCTTGCCCAAACAGGATGTGAGTGATATAGGCCGGAGATTGCCCAGCTCCAGCTTCTTGCCAGGTCTGGGCACGAAAAGGACTTTGGCTTGTTTCCATGTGTGTGGTAGATTACTGTCTTCCCAGTGGCGATTGAAAAGGTCCGTAATTGCCTCGATTGAGTGATCATTGAGGTTACGGAGCATTTTATTGGTAATGCGATCAACACTTGCGGCCGCGGTGGTCTTAATGTGATTCAGAGCAGCGCGAACCTCTGCTACTGTGATGTTACAGTCCATGTCCGGATTCTGACTGCCCATGTAACCAGAGGGGAGAGGGATATCGTTCGAGGTATTGATATATTTGTCCCAAAGAGTACTGAGAAGTTCGTCATTTGTGCCCTGAAAAGCATGTATGACGCTGGTAAATTTTTTTGTGAAGCGCAAGGGTGGAAGATATGGACACTTTAGGACGGGTGGGCGTTATAATAACGTTTTTGAGACCATTTGCATTGAGTCTTTTCGCAAAATCAGGGGGAGTGGCGGTGTAATCCTGCATATTCAAATTGAAGTCACCATCACAAATTAGTACAAATTGTTCGTGCAGAAGTATTCCAATATATAATGATCAAAATTCTATTAACGCTCCGTAGCTGCCGTCGGAGGGACCGTAAGCAATAGCAAAGATATCAAGATTATGTCTAAGAGTTACAATTTCATGATCGTTAGTGATACGGCAATAATCAGGTAACTTTCGTAATTCAAGTTGTCTTCAAAATAGAGGGCTGCTCCAACGCCAGCTGGTTATTTCAATTAATGGCGAAGTTTTTGTAAGCGTAAATGCGAACCATATTACAACCATCTTATTACCAAGTTTCTATAACGATTATATTGTTATATTTTTAAGAAAACTAGGTCAGCAGATGGCTGATATCTTTATTTATTTGCAGAGCATGCCTTAAATTGCAACACCGTGTTATCCGAAGAGCAAGGCGGTTGCATAAAACGTCGCAGAACAAGCTAATGGTAATCCATTAGTAAGTGAGTCGAGCGATAAGTGCTTAGTGCGCGCAGGTGTTCTTAGATATCGGGATACGGTGTTAGATCTTTCTCGTGCGGACGAAGAGCCACGGGGCTGTGTAGAGACTATCTTGAACAGATCTCTCTCAAGGGCTATATGAATGCTTTTTTAGGTATCATTTTCTCGACCGATTTTCCCATTCTGTGTCTAGACAGACTTCCAGTGGTATTCTTTGTTATGTTTTATTGTTTTTTTAGTTCCGTTGTTTGCTGCCTCAGGACATAAAGGAATATAAAAAAATAATATAAAATTATTTGTATATTTAAATTGTTTTATCTTTTATTACATGGAGTCGCTTCGGATAGGGGCAGATGTGCTCATTAACGCAAATAGCAGCTTTGCTGTCAGGTCTAATGTCTTCATTGTTCTCGCCTTTCGTGCTTGTTGTAGAGTGGTGTCACGTTGCGCACGAGACTTGAACTTGACTACAATGTTTCGCGTATCGTGTTTCCGGTTTGGTACTCGATGGCAAACTTTTATATCCCATTCATTGACTGGCTCTTTGATCAATGTGCGATTTTGATCCAAATTTCTGACACCTCCACTTTGTCTGTTCTTGCTACTCCTTGAATCTCCAGATTGGCAGATCTGGAATATTAGTCCATATGTACCAACCGCTTTTCTAGCTCGACTGCCTTGGCTCTGACGATAAAGCGTTAAGATTAACTCGCCTCGCTCTCCGCAGTTTGCGTTGCGTTTTTGGCTATTGCTGCATTTAGTTTCTGACTTAACTCTTTAATCCTTAATGTGCATACTGAAGACTGTCAAGTTTCTCTGTTCTGCTCTTAATTCCCGAATTTTATTCCTCAGATCATGCTCAAGTGCTTCCCGTGCTATTTTCAATTCCAGCCTCATTTAATCTTTTAGTTTCAAGAAATCATATATAAGCTCTTTACATTTCCCAAAGTCATTTGTCATTGTAGGTCTCTGGCACGTAGAAACACGTTAGTTAAAAACCCAGCTTGGCAGGAGCGACGGGAGAAAAATATTGCCGTGAAACCTTCAAAACTGTATTTGGTGTTTTCTAACAGCCGCTGGCATGCGGCATTATCCCTCCGATCCTGGCACGCGTATTAATTCTGTATTCTTCTTTTGTTAATGCTCGATGTCGCGAGACGAACCTTTATTAGTTTCTTTGTCGCGAAAGATGCGCCGAGATCTGTCACGAAGATTCCGACCAGTCGCGCATGTTTCTAGAATGTTTTAGGTTGAGCTAGTACTAGTTTGCGACATTATCTAGGTGGTTCAGAGCAGCCTTTAAATTGAGCGTTGATGCGTGCGACAGACATTCTTAGCTCGACGATCGACGAGCACGTTTGTTGCTATCGCCGCCGCCAAGTAGCTTAGTTATTTTGTGGGCGCACGTCAGCTCAATGAAATTTTCTTCAGTGCAATTACCGACCCTACATTTGTGTCATCGACCTTGTCACCACCACGTGACATCTGGTGGGGGTGCTGCCCTTGATCCTTCAAGCGAAGACCTCAGCCTTGTTCTTGTTTCCTTGGCTGACCAGCCTACAGGTCACCGAGCCAGCCGCCGACTCCAAGGCCTACAACCCGAACACGGTGTCCTGCCTGACCCCGTTCAACTCCGGAAGGCATCAACTTTGGAAATGGCCCAGTCAACACAACCAGTGGTCTTCGTGCAGCTCCGGGAGCCCTCCCATCTTCCAAGGACTACCCAGTGAAGATGCGGAAGACTGGATGGGCCTTTTCGACCGTGTGGCAGAATTCAATGGCTGGAACGACGCTGCGAAACTCAGGCAAGTCTACTTTGTTCTTCAAGTACATGCCCGAGTTTGGTTCGAAAGTCAAGAGGCTGTTTTAAAGGATGAGAAGATATTCAAAGCAGACTTTTGATGCCCTATGCAAGTTCTGTCCGAAAAGAAAGAGCTCAGGCCCTCCATCAATCAAGACTTCAACTCCCAAACGAGCCCGTCCTGGTCTACGTAGAGGAAATGAAGCGCCTTTTTCGCCGCGCCGACCCTGACATGACCGAAGGTGAGAAAGTGAAATGTTTAATGCAAGGCGTTAAAGAGGTTTTTTTTTTCGGGGCTGGTCCGAAATACGCCGAAAACCGTGGTGGAATTCGAAAACGACGCGCCTACCATCGAGAAGACTTGTACACCCGGATGCGCCACTACGAGCGAGAACTTCAACCGGACTACTCAAGCCATTACCTAAGCGAATCAGCAAGCGGAGAGAATATTTGGGACCTCATCCGGGAGATCGTGCGAGAAAAGCTCCGCCGATTTTTGCATCATTGCAACAACCCCAAAAGGCGACGCTCGCGTGAAGAAGTCCAGCAGGCGCTGGGCGTTCCTCAAGCGACGGCTGCGACAGTTACAGCAAAAGAGGCAACAGCGATGAACTACGCTGCTGCATTACGTCGCCCTACTCCCCGACGTGATGACTTTCCAAGCCCTCGCCGCTACCGTCCTCTTCCTGAAAGCCGCCACTTGGCCCCTGCCCGCCAAGCCGCACAACGACCTCCGAGCCCCAGGAAGTGCGACGCCTGGAGGACAGCGATCAACCGGCCATTATGCTTCTACTGCGGTGAGGCAGGCCATACTCTGCGCCACTGCCCGTACCGAAAAATCGGTCTCCGTGGATTTAGGGTCGACGCTCCAAGACCACGCGCAGGTGAATGCCGCAAGAGATCGACAACTACCTGCGTAGCGGTGAGATTCCGCCACCAAGTCGTCGCGGTTCAGGTCCCCATCGCTGTACAGGGCCCGCTTTGCGTCGCCAGGCCGTAACTACTATGACAGCGTGCGCGGCAGGTCCATAAGCCCGCGCAGGGGAAACTAAATAGAGTAACTTCTAGACCTGAGGTTGTTTCACGGCGAAAACATGAAGATCCTGAATCGCCGACTACGAGTGACGACGGCGCAGCGATTAAATCGCCGATCTACAAGATGACATTGTCGAAGAGATCACAACCAGACTTCAAGTTGACATCGCCGCTCAACGACGTGACGACGATGTGCCCCGGCAGCGACCTCAGCACGAGACGAAGCAGAGATCGAACAACGAAGCCAACGTGCATTACTAGGACGCGAATAATCTACCTTGAGGTAGTTGTAGGCGGACGCATGGTTGCCGCCCTAGTGGACACCGGTGCCGATTATTCTGTCATCTGTGGAGCTTTCGCCGCCCAGCTCAATAAAGCGACGACCACTTAGGACGGCCCGGCCCGCTAACCCGCACCGCTCATGATAACCTTATTTCGCCGTTAGGGCGATGCACCATAAGGGTTACAGTAAATGGACGTACCTACCCTACCAGCGTCGTCGTTCTACGGCACTGTTCCCGCGACATCATTCTGGGCATGAATTTTTTGAATGAACATCGAGCGATCATCGACATCCAAACCAAATTCATCAAGCTCTCGACCGAGAAAGCCATACCTGCTACGACAATTTCGACGCATCACGTCACCCTCAACTTCCTCGACGGAGAAGTGACCATGCCATGCCAATCAAGCGTCGTAGTCTGCTTGGGTAGCGCAGACATCGAAACCGCTGAAGGCATTGTCGAAGGAAACATCCAGCTGCTCTTGGAACGAGCTATCGGCGTCGCAAGAGGCATCATAAAATTCCGGATAGGACATGCTCAGGTGCTGGCAACACACTTCACCGAAAAATACCGGCATCTCAACAGAGGCACGACGATCGCTTTTTTCGACGAATTAGCAAACCTCCGAGATGTATCCGCCCTCCACGGCTAACCCCTGGAAGACGCACCTGACCAATTGCGTCCGCCCACATTTGACATCACCTCTGCAATAACCCACAGCAGAAAAGACAAGATTCGCACTATTCTTCGAAGCTACAGTGAGTGCTTCCCGTCATTATCGCAGGTACGAAAAACACCACTGGCAGAGCAAGTATTATACTAGACGAACACGCCCGACCTCATCACCGAAGATCCTACCGCGTATCGCCACGACAACGTCAAGCCATCTGCGAGCAAGTCGATTAAATGTTTCGTGACGACAATATCCAGCTATCAAAGAGCCCCTGAGCGGCACCAGTCGTTCTGATGAAGACGAAAGACGGGACACCGCTTCTGCGTCGATTACCGCCGCCGAAATAGCATAACCAAAAAAGATGTTTAACCTATTCCTCGCATCGACGACACTCTCGACCGGCTCTGCAATGCAAGATAACTCACATCGATGGACCTAAAGAGCGGATATTGGCAAAATAAGGTCGATGTAAGAGATCGCGTGAAGACCAAATTCATCCCACCGGACGGTCTATTCGAGTTTAAGGTGATGCAATTTGGTATCTGCTCCGCACAAGCCACGTATCAACGAGTAATGGACACAGTTCTGGCTTGCTTAAAATAGTGTATTTGTTTGGTATACTAGGATGACGTCGTTGTCTTCTCTTTAAACTTTGAAGACCACCTGAAAAGGCTTCGGACAGTGCTAGAAGCTATCAAGTCATCAGGGTTTTTTGAAAGCAGAAAAATGCCACTTTGCCTACGGGGAAGTGCGGTTTTTGGATCATATCGTTAGCAAGGATGGTGTTCGCCCTGACCCTGAGAAAATGGCTGCGATTGCGTACTTTCCACCGCCCTCCGACAAGAAAGCCGTGTCCAGATTCCTTGGGCTGCGTGCTTATTATCGACGATTTGTCAGAAACTTTTCGCGCATTGCTGAGCTGTTGACGCAGATTACAAAGAGTGATGTAGCTTTTCGATAGGAAGCAACGCAAGAAGAAGCCTTCGCCGAACTTAAGCGCCGCCTACAGTCTCCTCTTTTCCTGGGCCACTGTGATGAAAACGCCGAGACCAAAATTCATACCGACGCGAGAATTTTGTGCCTAGGCGCTGTTCTCGTTCAAAGGAACACCGGACAGGAAATAGGTATCGCCTACGCTAGCCGTTCTCTGTCGAAAGCTGAATCAAATTATTCGACGACAGAGAATCTTGTCATCATTTGGGCCGCGGGAAACTTTCGCCCATATATTACGGACGACCATTCAAGGTTATGAGCGATCACCCAGCTCTCTGCAGGCTCGCCACCTTAAAGATCCCTAAGGGCGCCTTGCGCCATGGTGCCTGCGTCTTCAAGAATTCGACATCACAGTCGTCTACCAGTCCGGCCGCAAGCACTCCGAAGCCAACTGCTTGTCACGAGCCCCCGATGATACGCCGCCGAAAGAAGACGATGAAGACGCCTTTTTGGAACTGGTAAGCGCCAGCAGTTTCGCAGAACAGCGATCAGACCCTGCGCTGGAAGCGCTAGCCGAATATTTAGAAGGAAAGACCGCTTCCCCTCCCGCTGTGCTCAAGCGTCAGCTGTCCTCCTTCGTGTTACAAAATGGCGTCATTGTGAAGAACTTTGCATCCAACAGGACCGCACATCTTGTTGTGCTTATAAACCGCAGAAACGAAATTCTACAAGCGTGTTACGATGAGCCAACAGCAGGACATGTCGGCCTTGCAAGCACATTGCATCAAATTCGGGAAAAGTATCATTGGCCATGATTAGCTGCCGATGTCACCCATTACGTCAAAACGTGCCGTGAGTGCCAGCGACGCCAGACACCGCCGATGAGACCGGCTGGTCTACTGAACCCGATACCATCTCCAACGAAGCCTTTTAAACAAATAGGAATTGACCTCCTCGAACCCTTCCCAACTTTATCGACGGGAAACAAGTGGATTATCGTCGCTACTGATTACATGACCCGTTACGCCAAAGCCAAAGCCCTGCCTAACGGCTCCGCCGTTGAAGTCGCCAAGCTTTTCGTCGACCAAATCTTCCTACAACACGGCGCCCCAGAAGTTCTCATCAAGGACAGGGGAACAGCGTTTACGGCGGAGCTCACTCAAGCCATCCGGAATTACAACCAGAAACGTCGCCGGGCGACAACTTCCTACCATCCCTAGACAAACGGACTTACGTAGCGCCTCAACAAAACGATCGCAGACATGATCGCCATGTACGTGGGCGCCGAACACAAGACCTTGGATGCCATCCTGTCTTACGTGATCTTCGCGTATAACACGGCAGTCCTTGAGACTACCAGAGCGACCCCTTTCAAGCTTGTGTATGGCAGGGCGCCCACGACGACGCTCGACGCGATGCTGCCGCACGTAACCAAAGAGGACAACATTGACGTCGCCGCCTACCTGCAGTGTGCAGAGGAAGCCCGCCGACTCGCACGGCTGCCTATAAAGACCAACAGAGCACCGACAGCCGACGATACAGCAATGCCACGTAGAGTACAATTCTGGAGACAAAGTGTTGGTTTGGACACAATTTCGCCATCGTGAACTAAATGAAAAGTTTTTGCGTCGATAATTTGGGCCTTACAAAATCATTCGCCGCGTCGGACCATTGGACTATGAAGTCAGTCCCAACGGTACGTCAGCATCACAACGGCGACGCGCGTGCCCAGAAATCGTACATGTTGTGCGACTGAAGCCATATTACGCGCGTTAAGGAAACTGTAGTGTTTAAACTTAGTAGTGTTTGTGTTTAGGTTGCTTTGTTTTGGACCATCGAGGCTATTTTTTTAAGGGGGAGTAATGCCGCGAAACCTTCAAAGCTGTATTTGTTGTCTATTAACAGCCGCCGGCATGCGGCCTTATCACTGTGATTCTGGCACGCGTATCAATTCAGTATTCTTAGTTTTTTAATGCTCGATGTGGCGAGGTTTACCTTTATCAATTTCTTTGTCGCACACGATGCGCTGAGATCCGTCACGAAAATTCCGACCAGTTGCGTATGTTTCTTGCAATGTTCCAGGTTGAGCTAGTAACAGTTTGCGACATTATCTAGGTGGTTCAGAGCAGCCTTTAAATTGAGCGTTGATGCGTGCGACAGACATTCTTAGTTCGACGATCGACGAGCACGTTTGTTGCTATCGCCGCCGCCAATTCGCTTAGTTCTTTTGCAGCCGCAAGTCAGCCCAATAAAGAGTTTCATCAGTGCAATCACCGACTCTTCATTTGTTTAATCGGCCTTGTCACCACCACGTGACATTATAACATGAGTATAAACAAACATCGGCTACTGAGCACCTACCTTTTGGCAAAAAGCCAGGAGAATGCTCAGTCCTTGTTCACAGCGCCCGTCGACACTGCCAAGTGATTGTTCGGCAGCCTCGGCAAGCCATTTGTAGCGAAAGTTACACTACGCTACGTTTTCAAGCCGTCGACGTGGCACCGTGCCGATCCTCATCCGAGAAGTCGCACATGGCTGATGTTACGCTCCTTATAGTAACCTTGCGGTGACAGTCTGTAGCAAAAAAGCGTGATGAATGCTTAGTTCTAGTTCTCACCAGCCGTCGTCATTGCCACGTGATGTTCTGGGAGCATCGGCAGGCCTTTTTGTAACCGGTGCAGTGATGCAAATGCTGATGTACAGATAGCCGATGTCGCTCTAATGTCGCTAACCGCCACGCTCCTATGTAGAATGATGCAGCCGATCCTCATCCGAGCAGGCGCACACCGCTGATGTTACGGTCCTTCCTGATGTTACGATCGGTCCTTACGGTGACGATCTGTAGCAAAAGGTAAGGTGAATGCTTAATTCTCGCTCCCAGCGGCCGTCGCCAATATCAAGTGATGCTCTGAGCCTCGGCAAGCCTTTTTGTAGCCAGTGCGGTGACGTAAATGTTGACGTACAAATAGCCGATGTCACTCTACTGTCACTAACTGCCACGTTCCTATGTAGAACGATGTAGCCGATCCTCATCCGAGCAGACGCACATGGCTGATGGGACGGTGCTTGTAGTAGCTTTACGGTGACGATCTGTAGCAAAACGCCAGATAAATGCTTAGTTTTTGTTCACAACGGCCGTCGCCAGTATAAAGTGATGCTCTTTGAGCCTCATCCGACCTTTTTGTAGCCGGCGCGATGGTGTAAATGCTGACGTACAGATAGCCCATGTCACTCTACCATCGCTAACCGCCATGCTCCTGATGTAGACTGATGCAGCCAATCCTCATCCTAGCAGGCGCATACGGCTGATGTCAAGGTCCTTGTAGAAGCTTTACGGTGACGATCAGTACCAAAAATCAGAGGAATGCTTTGTCCCTTCCGATTTCTCATTCGAGGAATTCATGAGACTCTTTTTCTAGACTAAATTATTAGTGAATTGGAGCATGCCAAAAGAACTACAATTGCAGATGCATTGCTACCTTTATTACTGAATTCCATCGACTAGTCAGCGCTCAATAAAAAGCAAGTGCTCGATGAAAAGCTCGCTGCCAGTCGGTTTCGAAACCTGACTACGTTAGGCCACTGTGTCATATCGGTAGCTGGTTTCTTGGCGTGCTAAGCTGATCGTTTTTCAAGCTGTGCTCCGGATCTCCCACTCTTCATCTTCTCCATCTACCGTGTCCAAATTGCACCAAGGGCCACTGTAAGGCCAACTCCGTCTTAATAGTTGGGTGAACCTTGCTTTAAATGTTTACCTACATATTGCAATACCCATCAAAGAAATCTAAACGAAGAAACAACTAGTTCTACGAGTACTGTATCATGAGTCTCCATCAATACTTCTCCTGAGCCGACATAAGCAGCCGCGTAACTTTTCGAACCAAACTTTTCGCTTAACTTTTCGAACCAAGGTCTCGATTTCGCGTGCTTGGCCGGGTACGTGATGACACGGTCGTTGCACGCGTTGAATCAATTTCTTCAACGCGACAAAGAGGCGTCCCTCGCCGTCAAAATGGCGTCCCTTTGCGACCACTGGTTTGGCCACCATGGGGACCAAAGGTCGTCGGTGAGAACTGATCACACACTATGGGTCTTCACTCGACTAATAATTATGTCGTCTGCCAGCGCTCAAACCCCTCGGCGCCAAACCGGTGGGCAACGAATTTGACAAGTGGTAACTTTAAATGGCCCAATCTCGGCACCCTTTTGGCTGGCATATATATCGAAACGACAGCGCAGGGGTAACTGCTGGTCCGGCAGCCGCGTGCACTTGAGGGAACCTGCTATGATGTCTCAACATGGCCACCTAAGCAATAGTATACATAATCTAATTGCTCGATGACATCACAACATGGCTACCCTAGATATACAAACCCAATCACGTGCTGACGTCGAAACGTTATACGTGAGGTGATCACGTGGTTAGAATGGCAACACTTATCCAAAGTGCTGCGTCAATTTGTTCACGTAGTGTATCATAGAGATGGACGGATGTGAAACACGCAAACGAAATTAGTACGAGATTAATCTCTTAAAGTTACCTCTTCATACTGACGACGAAACAGAATAAACTATAGGGCCATACCTGAGGACGCGTGAACTTACATACAAAGAATATTCCGATATCGGGCATCAAGGCAATTTTGCTAAACTCGATTAACACTTCCTTTGTCGTCCAGCCTTGCAGGGCGTGTGTCAGCCTTGTGAATGTTGCGACGGCTTGTGGGGTTTAATATGGGGATAAATGCGTCTTCCACGCTTAGTTGCGGCTGATTTGCCAGACCGTCAGCTCCCTTCTCCCCAACCCTCCATTATCGCGCGCTATCAAGCGCACTCCGACTATGGCGAGCCGTGCTCTTGGCAATAAATGGACGACATTTGCTAACAGCAAACAGACATTTCTCGCTGCAAAAGCAACACCGCCTGCTAGCAATAAACAACGTTAATCAACCTACGTTGTCCGAATCACCACCAACGTACGGCCAAACGTTCTTCCAGCCTGCAGACAGGACAAGTCCACGAGGCCTCGTCTTACCGACCATAGCGGGGAGCGCGTGGATGCTTCTCTGAAGCCGAAGACGTGCCTTCCTTCCTTTTATCATGCGTGCGCAATGACAAAGTCGTCGGGGGCGCCCGTGCTGCACGACGCTGCGCCATCTCCGTAGCTAACTTTAACTGCCGACGCAGGCGCCATCT
The DNA here is from genome assembly GCA_023969395.1 of Amblyomma maculatum. Taxonomy (NCBI): domain Eukaryota; kingdom Metazoa; phylum Arthropoda; class Arachnida; order Ixodida; family Ixodidae; genus Amblyomma; species Amblyomma maculatum. Next base: position 44,184 of record JAJIZL010014175.1, on the reverse strand, counting down.
TGTGATAATGTAACTCCAACGTTAGAAAGCCCAGTATACAGGGGTGTGTGGGAGATAGTTCCCCCCAGAGGACAGACAGCAGCGGCACTGAATATTTCATTGCGGGCATGCCTATAGCTGCAGCGTGTCTGTGGCCACGTTTCCTAACAGCTGCGGAAGAAAAGATTGTTGCAAGGTCTACCTCTATGTTCAAGCCAATTATAGGCAAAGAATTCATAGCATATTCGGTTTGATTCGAATAATTTCCAAAATGAAATATTTGATTATTTGAAATAAGCGAATACCAGAAGAATCGACCCGATATTCGCAGCATTAAAATACCTGCCCCACCTCTAATGAACTGCAGTGTCTATCTGCAGCTGCTTGCATTTTTCAGTTGGTTTTTCTGAACAGTTTTAAAAAAATTCTGATCATATCAGCCAAGAAATAAGTGAAACAACCCATTTAAGGATAATTTCCATCCCGTTCAAAGTGCGTACATACTAACGAGAACGTTGAATGACGTACAAAAAATTAAAGGCTTAATGAAAGGTTGCGCTTCAGTCTACTATAAATGTAATCTTTACAAGTACAGAGTGACTAAACGTTTCCACGCACTGAATAAAGTCACTACTCACTGCGCAGGAAAAGGTGTATGCAAATGATCCCTAATTTCACATTATTTTCAGCATATTGAGGTTTTATTTCATTTCATTTCATTTAGTTTACCCTCAAGGCCCGAGGGCATTTAAGAGGGGAGTGGTAAAATACAATAGATATATATACAGTGCAGTAGATATGCAGTTATGTACAGGGCGTTACAATTTTAATCATACAATATTAGCTAACGCAGAACAAAAATGCTGATGATCAATGATGGAAGCAGTAGTTCCGGAAAGGTGGATCCAGTCCTTTGCTGTTCGCGGGAGGAAAGACTCGGCTGCATGTTTAGTTTTAAAAAAAGGAATGCCGATTTTATGTGAATGATCAACTCTTAACGAAACATATGATGGGAGAGGTATAAAGATCGCTGCGCAGACTGGGGTTATGAAACATTATTTTATGAAGTAAAAAAAACGAGTGTACCTTCGACGGCTAGCAAGAGATGTTAACTTTAATGTACTCTTCATAGATGTTGCGCTGGAGGTGCGGTTATAGTTCCGAAGGATGAAACGTGCCGAGTTATTCTGAATTAGTTCGAGGGTGCTGATTAGGTTTTCAGTAAAGGGATCCCAAATGAATGCAGCATATTCCAACTTACTGCGAACTAGAGATTTGTAGAGCAGAAATTTAAGTGATATGGGAGCAGAAAATAAGTTACGACGAAGGTAGCCGAGAACGCGGTTGGCATTGGTAATTACGGAAGTGATGTGAAAAGACCAAGTTAGATCCATTGTTATGTGAATGCCTAAATAGCGGTATGAAGACACTTGTTCAAATTCGATATTATTAAGATGATAAGAAGTGGGCTGGGTCGAAATTCGCGACACACGTAGTACGTTACATTTGCTTATATTTAGTTGCATTGACTACGTGGTACACTATTCACAGATTCCGTCAAGGTCTTTTGCGTCAAGTGTCGTAGAGTCATTAATTTCCCGAAATATTACGCAATCATCTGCAAATAAATTAATGTTAGAAGAAACGCAAAAAGGGAGGTCATTAATATAAATTAGAAATAGAAGGGGCCCTAGGACTGAGCCCTGTGGAACCCCAGAGAGCACGGAAGACAATGAAGAAGGAATGTTATTAACGAGTACAAACTGTGCTCGGTTACAAAGAAAATATTGTCACGTAGTGGTGACGAGGTCGACGACACAATTGAAGGGTCCATGATTGCACTAAAGAAACTGTTTATTTGGGCTGACTTGCGCCCGCAAAAGAACTAAGCAACTCGGCGGCGGCGATAGAAACAAACGTGCTCGTCGATCGTCGAACAAAGAATACCCGTCACACTCGGCAACGCTCAATTTAAAGGCTGCACAGAACAATCTAGATAACGTCGCAAGCAGCTACCAGCACGGACTAGAACATTGTGGAAAGACACCCGAGTGGCCGGAACCTTCGAGACAGATCTCGGTGCATCTTGTGCTACAACAAAACTGATAAAGGTGTGACTCGCGGCATCGAGCATTCACAAACAAAGATTACGGAACTGATACGCGGTCCAGAATCAGAGTGATAAGCCTGTATGCCGGCGGCTGTTAAAAAACAACAAATACTGTTTTGAAGGTTTCGCTGCATTATTCCCCCTGAAAAAAAAAACATCGCCTCGATGTTCCAAAACAAAGCAACTTAAACATAAGCACTGCAAATTTTAAGCACCACACATTCTTTAACGCGCGTAATATGGCTTCAGTCGTACAACATGTACAATTTCTGGGCGTGCGCGTCGCCGTTGTGATGCTGACATTCCGTCGGGAATGACTTCATAGTCCAGTGGGCCGACGCGGCGAATGATTTTGTACGGCCCAAAGATTCGACGCAACAACTTTTCACTTAATCCGCGACGGCGAACAGGTGTCCAAATCCACACTTGGTCTCCTGGATTGTACTCTGCGTGGTGTCGTCGTAAGTTGTATCGTCGGCTGTCGGTGCGCTGTTGGTCTTTAATACGCAGCCGTGCGGGTCGTCGGGCTTCCTCTACACCTTGCAGGTAGGCGGCGACGTCAAGGTTGTCCTCGTTGGTTACGTGCGATAGCATTGCGTCGAGCGTCGTCGTGGGCTCCCTACCGTACACAAGCTTGAATGGAGTCGCTCTGGTCGTCTCCTGGACTGCCGTGTTATACGCGAAGATCACGTGACCTAGGAATCGGAGTTCTTCGTAGGCGAAGTGACACTTCTCTGCTTTTAGCGTTAGCTCCGATGACTTGATGGCTTCCAGCACTGTCTGTAGTCGTTTTAGGTGGTCTTCAAAGTTTGACGAGAAGACAACAACGTCGTCCAAATATACCAAAGAAATTTGCCACTTCAAGCCTGCCAATACTGTGTCCATTACTCGTTGAAACGTGGCTGGTGCGGAGCAGAGGCCAAATGGCATCACCTTAAATTCATAAAGGCCGTCCAGTGTGATGAATGTGGTCTTCTCGCGATCTCTTTCGTCGACCTCAATTTGCCAATATCCGCTCTTTAGGTCCATCGATGAGAAATACCTTGCATTGCAGAGCCGGTCGAGAGGGTCGTCGATGCGGGGAAGCGGGTAGACATCCTTCTTCGTTATGCTATTCAAGCGGCGGTAATCAACGCAGAAGCGAAGTGTGCTGTCTTTCTTCTTGACCAAAACGACTGGTGCTGCCCAGGGGCTGTTCGATGGCTGGATTACGTCATCACGGAGCATTTCCTCAACTTGATCGCGAATGGCCTGGCGTTCTCGCGGCGATACACGATAAGGGCTTTGGCGCAGAGGTCGGGCGTGTTCGTCCGTTATTATGCGATGCTTGGCCAGTGGTGTTTGTCGTACCTTCGATGACGATGAGAAGCACTCCCCGTAGCTTCGAAGCAGACTGAGAATCTGGTCTTTCCTCTTATGGGTCAATGCCGGGTTGATGTCAAATGTGGGCTAACGGAATAGGTCCGGTGCGTCTTCCAGCGTTTGGTCGTGGAGGGTGAATACATCTTTGAGGTCCGCTAATTCGTCGAGAAAGGCGATCGTCGTGCCCTTGTTGAGATGCCGGTATTCTTCGGTGAAGTTTGTTACCAGAACCTGAGCTTGACCTCTCCGGAATTTCGTAATGCCTCTTGCGATGCCGACACCTCGTTCTAAGAGCAATAGGATATTTCCTTCGATGATGCCTTCAGCGGTTTCGATGTTGGCGCTACCTACGCAGACTGCGATACTTGATCGGGGCGGGATGTCCAATTCTTCGTCGAGGACGTTTAGAGGGATGTGTCGCATCGAAGTCGTCGTAGCAGGAATGGCTTTGTTTGCAGACAGCTTGATGAGCTTGGATCGCAGGTCGATGGTAGCCCTATGTTCATTTAGGAAGTCCATGCCTAAAATCACGTCGCGGGAGCTCTGCTGCAAGACCACAAAGCTGGTGGGGTAAGTACGCCCATTTACGGTTATTCTTGCAGTGCATCGTCCCGATGGAGTAATCAGGTTGCCACCTGCTGTGCGAATCAGCGGGCCATCCCAAGCGGTGGTAACTTTTCTTATCTGAGAGGCTAATGGTCCACTAATGACTGAATAGTCAGCTCCGGTGTCTACTAGGGCAGTGACTCTGCGACCGTGGACATCCACTTCAAGGTCACTTGTTCGCGTCCTCGCGTTGCACGTGGGCCTTAGTGTCCGATCTCGGCTCCGTCGTTTCTTCAGGTCATGGCCGGGGCATACCGTTGTTACTTCGCTGGGCGGCGGTGTCTGCTTGCACTTTGGTCGTGTTGTCGTCGATGACGTCGTGTGGAGCGGCGGTGAAACGGCTGCGTCGTCGTTAGCGGTCGTCGGCGGCGGAGGATCTTCGTCTTTTCGCCGTTGAGCAACCTCACCTCCAAAGGTTGCTGCCTTTAGTTTCCCCTACGGGGGCTTGGGGACCTTCCGCGCACACTATCATCATAGTTACGTCCTGGCGACGCAAAGCGGGCCCTGTACGGCGATGGAGACCTGAATCGACGGCTTGTTTGCGCAATCTCACCGCTACGCAGATAGTTGTCGATTTCTTGCGGTCGTTCACCTGGGCGTGGTCGTGGAGCGTCGACTGCAAATCCGCGGAGACCGATTCGGCGGTACGGGCAGTGCCGCAGAATGTGGCCGGCCTCACCGCAGTGGAAGCATAATGGCCGGTTGTTCGCTGTCCTCCATGCGTCGCACTTCCTGGGGCTTGTTGGTCGTTGGTAGGCTTGGCGGGCGGGAGCCAATGGGCGGTTTTCAGGAACAGGCTGGTAGCGGCGAGGGCTCGGAAAGTCATCACGTCGGGGAGCAGGGCGACGTAATGCACCAGCGTAGTTCATCGCTGTTGCCTCTTGTGCTGGAACAGTCGCAGCCGTCGCTTCAGGAACGCCCAGCGCCTGCTGGACTTCTTCACGGACGACGTCCGCGAGCGTCGCCACCTGGGGTTGTTGCGATGATGGCTGCATTCGGCGGAGCTCTTCTCGCACGATCTCCCGGATGAGGTCACGAAGGTTCTCTCCACTTGCAGATGCGCTGGGGTAGTGGCTTGAGTAGTCTGGCTGAAGTGGCCGCTCGTAGTGGCGCATCCGGGTGTACAACGTCTTCTCGATGGCAGACGCTTCCGTTTCAAATTCCGCCACTGTTTTTGGCGGATTTCTTACAAGATTTCCAAAAAGCGATTCTTCGACGCCTCGCATTAAAAGTTTGACTCTCTCGCCTGCATTCATGTTAGGGTCGGCGCGGCGAAAGAGGCGCTTCATCTCCTCAACGTACGCCAGGACAGACTCGTTAGGAAGTTTCAGTCTTGACTGAAGGAGGGCCTGAGCTCTTTCCTTTCGGACGATGCTTGAAAAGGCAGTCAGAAACGCTTCCTTGAAAGTCTCCCAATCCTTCATAGTTGCCTCATGATTTTCGAACCAAACTCGGGCATGTCCTTGAAGAACAAAGTAGACTTGCCTAAGTTTCGCGGCGTCATTCCAGCCGTTGAAATCTGCCACACGGTCGAAAACGTCCATCCAATCTCCCGCAGCTTCATCCGGTAGTCCATGGAAGCAGGGGGGCTCCCGGGGTTGGAAGAAAATAACCGGTGCTGTAGGCTGGGCCATTGTCAGCGTCGATGCCTTCCGCGATCGAATGGGGTCAGGCAGCAGACCGTGTTCGGGTTGTAGTCCTTGAAGTCGGCGGCTGGCTCGGTGACCTGTAGGCTGGTCTTCCAGGGCGACAGGAACACGGCTTGGGTCTTCTTTTGAAGGATCAAAGGCAGCACCTCCACCAGATGTCACGTAGTGGTGACGAGGTCGACGACACAATTGAAGGGTCGATGATTGCACTAAAGAAACTGTTTATTTGGGCTGACTTGCGCCCGCAAAAGAACTAAGCAGCTCGGCGGCGGCGATAGAAACAAACGTGCTCGTCGATCGTCGAACAAAGAATACCCGTCACACTCGGCAGCGCTCAATTTAAAGGCTGCACAGAACAATCTAGATAACGTCGCAAGCAGCTACCAGCACGGGCTGGAACATTGTGGAAAGACACCCGAGTGGCCGGAACCTTCGAGACAGATCTCGGTGCATCTTGTGCTACAACAAAACTGATAAAGGTGTGACTCGCGGCATCGAGCATTAACAAACAAAGATTACGGAACTGATACGCGGTCCAGAATCAGAGTGATAAGCCTGTATGCCGGCGGCTGTTAAAAAAACAACAAATACTGTTTTGAAGGTTTCGCGGCAATATTCTAACCATGTTAAAACATTGGGGTGAAGATTTAGCTTGCTCAGTTTAAAAAAATGTAGTTTGTGACTAACCTTCTCGAAAGCCTTCGAAAAATCTAAAAAAATACAGTCCGCGCATGAACGACGATCAAGAATAGCGTGAAGTTTGTGCGTGAAGGTAATTGTATCGCATGAAAATGATTTGCGAAAGCCGTGTTGAGCGTTTGTGAAGAAGGAGTTTGATTAAAGAAAGTTAACTATGTTAGTGTATAAGATGTGCTCAAAAATCTTACGTGGAATAGTGGTTAGCGATATTGGGCGGTAATTAAGAGGGGAATTTGTACTGCCTGACTTGTGCAGCGGAACCACCTTCCCGAACGTCCAGTCCGCTGGAAGCTCAGATGTATCGAGTGACTGCTTAAATATTTTGGAGAGGATAATTGGGGGGAGGGGGGGATAAAGTTTAATACTTTACAAGAACTTAGCGTTAATTAAATCAGCACCAGGGCTTGTAGAAGGTTTAAGATTTTCTAATAATTTTTCTATCCCTTGGGTCTCGACGTATATTGCATCCATCATTGAAAATTGACACTGTTCTACTGAAGGAAACGTGATGTTAGGACAAAGTACAGACTTACGACAAAAAGTTTAATTCAGAATTTGAGGTCAATCAGCATCAGCGATAGTTGAGCCATTTTCATCTAACAGTTCAATTGACTGATTTTTATCGGGATTGATGGTACGCCAAAATTTTTTGGGATCATTTGTAAGCATGTTCGGCTGAGTTTGCTGCAGGAAGTGAGCCTTTGCGTTTTTCATTGCCGATATATACGCGCTATTTGCCGCTAGATAATTTTCTCATTTAGAAACTGTTAGATTTTTTAGCAATGTGGTAAAAGCATTTTTTTTTTCTATTAGAAAGCCGTTTTAGGTGAGCGTTATACCACAGTGTATTTTTATGAGTTGTAATGGTACGTAGAGGGATATATCTGTCTGTTCGTTCGTCAATTTCAGCAATGAAAATGCTCCAGTTCACTTCCACCTGGCGGTTATTGAACTCTGGTAAATATACATCGACAAATGAAGCTAGCTCTTCATTAATGGCTTGAAAATCAGGTCGGCTATAATCACGTATACGCTTGATTTTCTTGTCAGCATTATTCGATGGAATGCAGAAATTAAAAGAGAGTAGAGAGTGGTCCCTTATGCCGGGCACGCAGGTCAAGTGAGAAATGAGATCAGAATGGGATGTTAATACCAAATCTAAAGTGTTAGCAGTGGTATCTGATACCAGGATTGGCTGCGTTACTAGTTGGGAAAGAGAAAAAAGTGAACAAAGGTTCAGGAACTCAGTGCCTTGCGACGATGGGAATGTTTTAATAGTTGATTCTAAAGACCACGTCAGCCCAGGAAAGTTAAAAACACCCAACAAAGTAATGGTGCTACAGGATAGCGCGTAACAACATGGTTAAGCACATCATGTAGTTCTGATGTGAACGGGGAAGGATAGTTAGGAGGTCGATAACATACACCAAGAACGTATTTTGGATGGTTTAGTTCCATGCATGCCCAAACAGATTCTAGGTTAGTTTGCAAAGGAATGTGATAGGACTGTATTGATTTAGATATAGCCATCAAAACACCACCGCGGGACGATGGGGACAGCTGTCACCTGCACACTGAATTCGCGAATCGCAAACCGCTTTCTTAATCAGAACGGTGTCTCGTTAGTCTAAGCACAAATGTTATAAAACAAAATTTCTAATTTTTTAAAATCGATATTTATTGCCCCAGGGCATCAGTAGGATATGTGATGAAGGATGAATAAATTATTAAATGAATGGAAAAAGGTTGGCTGATTTTATGAAGTCCAGGAGTGAGCGATGATGAGGTCCCTGCGTCCAAGCGACATATGAGGCAGGATTGATTGCTGAAAGGCCAGCTATCCTCAGGTACCGAATTCGTGTTGGTTTGAGTGCTGGACATTCCCACAGCAAGTGGTGGATGTCGGCCTCCACATCTTCGTTTTTACAGATCGGGCACCCTGGGCAGGGACATAAGTGTTGGAAATATGACCACGCCCTAGTGACAGCTGGTAAGGGCAACAGCGACACGGATCCTCCTAAGCGCAACCTCCTCTGCGCGGGTGAGACCGCGAGGAAAGGATACCGCACACGAAGGGATAAGTGCACGTGTGCGGCGCCGGAGGTGTTCCTTTCTTGATAAAAGGAGGGTAGCGTCGTCCACATCAAGGAGCCGTGGGATTAATACGTCTTGGTTCACGAGGCGGGTCGCTAAATCAGCTTGACTTTGGGAAAGCGGCAGGTCCCGTGGGACCCACTCAATGCGTACTGACTGTGGGATACGCGCCGCAAGCTGGTGGATGTCTTGGCAAATTTTAGGACAGCGGCTGACTCGTCGGAGCAAACGTACTGCTTGAAGTACGTCAGTGCGGATGCAAGCGTGGGCTGCAAGGAGCATGGTCATGGAAACCACGGAGCAGAGTGCCTCGTGAACTGCTAGGAGCTCAGAGCAGAAAGATGTAAGTGGTTCGGAAAGCTTAAACGTAGTGGTCTGATTCAGAATAGGTCTCCGAGGACAGTAGATTGCTGTTTTGGCCTCACAGCCTTGCAGGCTTCCATCCACGTACACCAGAATGGAACCCTGAGGCAGGTGAGTATCTTGCTCTTCAAAGTTCGGGCGAAACAACGATGCCGAGTTGGCAAACGTTGGTCCGCGGATATCAGTTGGCTTGTTGTCTCCTAACTGTACAAATTTACAGGGAGGGAGAACAAGCCCAGGTGACTGAAGAATAATGTGTGACGTTGCATACGCCTTCAGTGCGTGCGTGGAAAGCGACAAAGTGGCCTTGAGTCTGCGAGTATCACGGCGCTGCTGCACCAGTTCATCGATGGTGTTCAGCTGCGCATTCTCCTCTAACGCTACGACTGATGTGAGTCGTGGAAGGCATGTTATGGTCCTCATAGCTTCTCGATTTACGGCTTCAAGGAGATCCCATTGTGCTCTTGTAAGATGCTGGGCTGGACCTGTTAAACAATACGTGGCTGCAGAACCGCCTTCACCAACTGGCGTGCGACAGACGAGCCAGCGCCACCCTTTTTAGGTGCAATTATTCTTATTCAGCTCATAGCTTGAAGTGCTTGCTTTTTTGCCTGCGAAAGCCAAGCAGTCGCTGATCCTTACTGGTGAATTGTTAAGCCCAGTATTTTCAGGCTTGAACTTTCTTGTAGTGGGGTGCTGATAGAGAGAGACGAATTGGATTTGAAGTAAGCTTACGGCGGCCCCAGCGGTTGGCGACTGACGTGTAGTTTTACACATAGAAAGTTGAAAGCTAATGGAGGGTGCGTAATCAGAGGTTACGTCTAATGCTGACTGAAGGGCAGCCTGTTGAGAGTGACAATCATGGTGAGTGCTCCATACCATGATATCATCTGCGTATTGCAAAAACTTGAATTCAGGGATATCATGTGAGCGCCACGCCAATAGGATGAAAATAATATTAAACAACGTCGGAGACAGTACTGATCCCTGGGACACGCCACGTAGGGAAACGAATGAACCAATTGTGTCACCGCTGAGGCGTATTGCAAATTTTCTTCCGTCCAAAAGTGGTGTGACAAAAGTGCGCACTCTCGGAGGATGAGGAAGCATCTCAATTGCAATCAGGATTGCAGCATGACTGATGTTGTCATATGCCTTTTCAACGTCCATTGCTAATATGTTACGTACAAGGTGATCCACTTCTAGCTATAACACGGCCACTGCGTTCAAAGCACCATTGCTTGCAAATGCTAGCCACACCACCAAGAAAGTCGTATAGCTAGCATTTTCTCTGAAAGCTTGTAAAGCGTTGGTGTTAAGGAGATTGGTCGTAAGTTGGCATGGTCTGTTATAGGCTTCCCAGGTTTGGGAATAAGTATCACGGCAGCGGTTTTCCAGCTCTCGGGTACGACACCATCAAGTCACACTTTGTTTATGGTGTCTAGCAGTTGAGGAGTGCCGAAGTTCACAGGTTCTTATAAACCTCATACTAAAATTTGTTTAGGCCGGGCGCTGTTTTCTGTTTCGCATCGTCAATTGCAGCCAACTGATCAGACATCGAAAAGGGAATCGCAATTCCATCTGCGTCGGTAGCAGATGGTAGTTTCCATGCGTCGGCAGGGACACCTGCCAAATTAAAATTTGTAGCTGAAGGAGGCAATATATCGTATTTTGTTAAAGAGTTTCGAGCAGCTTCTTTGGCGAAATCGCCCGGCGACAGATTAGCCGCAAAGCATGCTGTTGCTGCTGCGTCAGTAGAACGACGACCATGTTCTATTGCACAAAACGTTCGCCAGAGTGAGGCATTCGAGGATTTATCAGAAACTTGTTCACACAATGCATGCCACTGGCGTCGCGAGAGATCGCGTTCATATCTCCGAGCCTTCACAGTAAGATAATTCAGTCGTGTACGTGCCTGCCTCGAAGTAGGGTCTCGCGTAGCAGCCAGCTCAGCTTGACGGCGCGCTGCCTACAAGTTAAGCAGGCCGGGATCTGGTGCCGGCCGACCTACATCAATCCAGGTAGTAGTCTTAGCGCTGTTTATTGCTCTTTGTATACGGTCAAAAAGGAGTGATGACGAATCTGAAGGCATACTGTCGAGACATGAGCGAAAGCTGTTACAGTCGATCACAGAACATTTGCGGCATAAAGGGCAGAGACGGGAGTGATGGAGACCGATGATGATAGGGTGGTATTCACTTTCCCAGCAGTCTGGCTGCATGTGCCATGATGGAGTTCCCGCCCATTCACCAATTCAAGTCTGGAGCATAGGCAGCACTACGTATGTGACGCACAGGCCGCGTTGTGTACCAGGGTGACTAAGCAGAACAAACAGGGCATCAGTGAAGGCGTCCCGCACACGCCTACCACGAGCACTTGCAGTCGGATACCCTTAATCCGGGTAAGGGGCGTCAAAGTCGCCTGCGACTACAATTGGAAACCCGGGTATTGCCGATGGACACCTAATAACCAGCCAAGATTAATACGGGAAAGGGCGCCTTCAGCTGGTATAACGTAAAACGAAACAAGCACAACGGTTGCTTTCAGAAATTTCGCAGTAACTGCTACTACCTCCTGATATGATGTGCACCAGTTTTCGAGAGAAAGGCGCACATGACGAATACGCGTTTCAACATATAGCGCCGCCTTTCCCGGGGGAGAAGCAGTCAGCACGCGACGGTCGGTCATTGAAGGGGACACGTAGCCTCTGAAGACCGCAATGGATGACAAGGCGTTCGTACCCTGCAGCAACATAGCCCACACCCCGAGCTTGTTAAATCGCAGTCGGGGTTTGAGCTCGCCCACCTTCGTTGAAATGCCTCTGCAGTTCTACTCTAGTACACCAGGACCAACGTTAATATTTGTTCCAGTAACGTTGACCAGGACGACCGGAATTCGCCATTTTCGTGTACTAGTCCAAGCGCTGCAGTATCACAGATGTCAGGTTGGACAACTGGTTGACCATATAGCGGAGCACCGATATTGCAGAGTTATCGTTGGGGGTTCTGGTACTCTGGGTAGAGACAGCACATGGCCCTGTTGCGCGCGATGAGGGCGGCGGTGCTGGCCAATTGCTAGATTTAGCGGTTACTTCTGCAGCTCGCCGATGTCGAGCAAGCATTACCGGTGTTGTCGGAGCTTAGAGACCTCTGCTGAGAGACGATTGGTCTGCTCATGCACTACAGCCATATCGTCGTCTGGTACGCTGCTGTATTGGCTGTTGTCGACGGCGTTTTGTGAGCACTGTATCGCTAGAATTTGTCTTAGCTGGAGGTGCATTCGAAGCGAGCTCAGGAAGCTCTGGCCACTCGCCATCATCCCACTGAACAGCTGAAAAGCGATTGGATGTCTGCACTGGTGTCATGTCTTCTGTTGGTCAATGCTTAGCGTTCAGAAGACGAGCCTTCTGCGTTGCCTTTTGCTTCGTCGGACAACTTGGAGATGTTATCTCGCGGTTGTCCGATTTGCAGAGGCCGCGTCGGTACGTAACCTTTCCTTCAGACGCACGTTCATCGGCAGTAGCAAAAGGGCAAGATTTGCGCAATGTGCCCTGCCCGGAAACAGTTGTAACAGTAAACCACACTCAGTTTATACGGCCGTGGCCCTAATATGCAGCTGTAGTAGTACAGACAGGCTGGGAGTGTCGGAGGGCCTTGCAAGGTGATCATGCAGCTACGCCCCTTTCCCGTGTGTCGGGTCTGTATGACTCGGTGCGTGGGGCAGTGCAGCTCGCGTTGAAGGGTTGTTTGATCTTCGTTTATGTCGACATTGTATACGACGCAACGCTGCAAGTCGGAGCCTTCAACTAGATACATTTGCACAGGGACTGAGATCTCACTTGTGACTTGAATACAACCAAGCGTTTGGATACCTTCCACCACAGTGAGTGTCGGGAGCCACACAGCTATAGTGTTGACTTCTTCCTTGCCGCCAAGCCCCGAAAATCTCTGGTTCCGAGACACGCGTTCCAAGTTGGCCTGTATGATCCAGTTTGGTATACCGGTCAGGCTTTTGTTGGCTAGAGATTTAATCGCCACTTTAATAGATGTAGATCCCGGTGTAGGCGCAACCTGGTTTTCGATAGCAAAACAAGAGCACTTTCCTTGATAGCCTCCACTTGCCAAGCACGAATTCGGTTGATTATCTTTCGAAGGACGCTTGTGAGGGGCACGGCGGGTGCTCGCTGACACGGATGGTGGTGCCAATAAGTCCATTGGAGAGCATGTCTCACCATGTCGCACTGTTGGATGTCCATCTCGGCGTGTTGACTGGGTGGCCATAGCCGTGCTCCGCCCAGAGAACAGTCCACTTACGGGCTGTTGTGCATTTTGGAAGGCTGAATGGGCGCTGGAGCTGATGAACCTGGAGCACCAAGCTGGACTTGGGGCGATGGTCAGTTTGAGGTGTCGATGGCAGGGCAGGAGTTTCTAATAGTGCGGTCATAATATAAAAATAATCAAAATAAGCACCTGAACCCACACTAACATAAAACAACTGGCTTATTCAGATAATAAGTGAATGTTCACATCACGGAGGAGAAAATTCAAAAACAGCCTGCCTGCAGTTGCTCTTCGAGCTTTTGTCGTTGAGAAAGGTTCTTATTTTATGAACAGTTCTTGTTTTGGCGTGTTGGTGAGACGTGATATAAAATAGAAGCCCACAACAAGACGAAGGCGTTAAAAGAGACGAGAAACAAACGAGCGCTTATTTGTCTCTTGTCTCCACCGTCCTCGTCTGCTTATTATGCCTCCACGACCGCGGCGGCTGCGTTTCGATGGAGGCGAAACGAAGTGGCGTCCGTGTGCTGTGCGATGTCAGCGCACTTTAAAGATCCCCAGGTGGTCGAAATTACTCCGTAGCCCTCCACTACGGCTCCTCTTTGTTTCCACTTTCATCCCCACTTTTCTCTCTTCCCTTACGCCGCGGTTCAGGTGTCCACAGAGCAAGCATGACAGTTACTGCGCCTTTTCCTTCCTGTGAACCAATTATTATTTATATGCCTCCACGACCGGACAAAGAACATCGATAAGCCATTGCATTACCTAATAGGGTTCGGCTCTCCTAGAACAAGATTCAACCAAATTCATTTGGGACTGATACAATGAATTGAGACTTGAAAAGCTGTGACTGCTGTAATGCTGGAAATAATGCATGAATTGCTATTTTGAAAATTCTTCGCGTCCGACAAGGTACGTTCTGTAAAGTTGATGTCATCTTGCGTAACAAGCAGCGTGTTGAAATCTTTGGCTCAGTTTCCAACTTGTGAAACGTCGGCAGCATGAAAAAAGAGTTGGCAGAGGCTTAGCTTGGTTAAGCCCGTTAGGTTGCGAAGATAGATAGATGGATTTATTGAAAGGAAAAGGCAGAGAGGTTGGCCCGAATAATTCAAATCTGGCCTGCTACTCTGCACTGGGGAAGGGGAAGGAGAGAAGGAAGAAGGTCATGATGGGTGACGATGTGGGAGAAGGCATATGAAATGTATATATAGACACAGCAGCTTGCTTTACAAGCTCGAATCAAGTCCGCTGGCGCTCAAATAATGGCAAAGAGCACGCACTGCTTGGACGCCCTTCCCCTTGTCCTGCCAAGCGCCCAGCAGCAGTTCCTCCGACAGAGACCTCTTGTCTAAACGCTTCAAGGAAGCAGCTAGCACATTTCTTTCGTTCGCATACTCTGGGCACACCAATAATACATGGTCCACAGTCTCTGGGATGCCACAAGTTGAACATTCCGGTGAGTCCATCGGTCCAATTAAATGTAAGTATTTGTGCGTGAAAGCCACGTTTAAACGAAGTCGATGTATCAAGCATGTCTGATGACGCGGAATATCACGCGGAACATTAAATTTAAATGTTCGATCGAGCCTTCTTAGACGGATGTGTCGGGCGTCTGGTTGAGCCCAGTAAGCTGCTGTAGCAATATTCATACAACTCTTTAGAAGACACGTCGTATCCGCTCTTGAAAAAGGCACAGCTGTTTGGAAGCCATTGATGAGTGCGCTTTTCGCTTCAACATCGGCCTGCTCATTCCCATGAAGGCCGCAGTGGGCAGGGATCCATTGAAACATTATCATGTGGCCTTGCAGCTGGGCAGATGTGATGAGCTCCATAATGTTTAGTGCCAATGACTGATAGGCAGTGTGGCGTAAGAAGTTTTCCAAAATTTGTAATGCAGTCTTCGAGTCCGTGAATATACACCATTTTTGAGGTGGTTCCCCACATATAAGCGAATAGATTCCCGAATGGCTACAAGTTCGGCAGCGGTTGATGTAGAGGTATGTCCCAAAAGGAAATGCAGAGTCGTTTTCTGAGCTGGTATGACCACAGCTGCAGCGGATGCCTGTGCTGACACAGATCCATCGGTGTATACGTGAATATAATTGGGATATTCTGACCAGGGGCCAGATCCCGCGACGGTTCCGTTCGGGAACTGGTTCCTTTCGCCGCTCCTAATTGGTTGCTGCGTCACGTCCGGCGTGACCCCCGAAACTTCCAGAGGCTGCTCCACGTTTTTCGCCTACGTCACGGAGCGGCACGGGGCGGAGCCACCGCTCCGAAAGGAGCCGTTTTGCCGGCCGGCGCAGGAACCGCGACGAGTTGGTCTGCTTCGAGATGGAACCGCTCTGCGCTCGCTGTGGCGCCTCATGGCCGTAGTCGAGCGACGGGGCGCGCCGCGCAGCTGCTTGAGTACGGCCGTGGTATCATTTTTTTTTTGTGTGTGTGTCTTTTTTGGGCAGCGCTTTGCGGGTTTAGTAAACTGACGCAGTAAAAAAAAAGAAAAACGAGACAACGCCTTCTACATGTCGCAGGAGGTTTTGCGGCAACACTGGCTAAGGCTTCGTGCCGATCGCGAAGCGAAGTGGGGACGAAGGGGTATGCCGGGCTGCCGTCAGAAGCAAAGGTGCTCTACGCGCTTCGATCGCTACTTAGCGATCGGAAGCTCGGCCAACAGCAGTGCGACCATTTGAATCCGGCAGTCGTAGAGACAAATAATTCGCGTCCCTAAGTGCGGACTGAGTTTTCCCTCCTTCTACATCAGCGGAAGGGGAGCAGACGGTGGCTGACTGGGTCGAGTGCAGTCGGATTCCATGTGTCATCGGCTGCGTCCTACATTGACAGCTATTCACGGAAAGGTCGCGCATACTCACGACGCTTGAGCGGCCGATAAGGCTACGGACGCTGCCCCGCTACATAGGCAGGCGCGGACGCGCCGGCGCGGTGCCGGTATCAAGCAGCTCGTTCGTACTCGCAACGGCGGCAGCAACTCCTCCGTCAAAGAGCTAGCGTGATTCGGACTGCATACTACGGGCGTTGTAGACATCGTTATTAGGATATTTGCCACTCTGTGCGAAAGGCAGAACTTACAAAAACTTCACAGCGAGCGAGAAAGCAGACGACGCCGCCGCGCGCGCAGCACCATCTAGCGGCGAAGAAAGGTACTCATGAGCCAAGATAATTGCTTGGCAGTTGTTAACAGGATGCTTCTAAGAATATTTCAGTCTATTATTAACTAGTTTGCATTACCATGTAATTATTAGATTTATTTCGTGCTTAACACCACTTTGGTACAAGTATTTGGTACCAGAAAAAGCCACATGCTCGTGATGGACACGCCTACGATCTGGGGCCATCGCTGATTGGCCGCTGTCTTTCCCGTCTTCGCCGTGAGGTGGCGCCCGCTGTCTTGCTGACGTCAAATTGACGTCATCTTGAATGAGAACGGTTCCCGAAAGGAACCTCCGCTGGATACGGCCCCAGATGTGTGCCAGAGTATGTTGTTTGAGTCCACTAATTGGTACCATTGACTTCTTTAGTATTCCGGGAACACGAAGGTGCACCAAAGGTTTATCCATCGTCCATGGTGGTTGGATGGGACGATATGGAAGGGCATATCCTTCCGGTACTTGCGACTGATGGCAGCGGAGTGCACTTGTAAAACTGCAGTCCGGCCTGTCATCCAGAATCTTGCTGAGTGAGTGAAAACGTGTCTTGTAAGTGCTCGTAAATATACACGAAGTGGTTCGTGTGACAAGTATATGGTCATTGGGTGAGCGCGTGCCTCTTCAGTTGTGCCTTTGTTAGAGGTGCATCTGGGCAGTCCAAGGCATATTTTCAGTGCCTGCGCTTGCACGCTCTCTAAAGTCCGCAAGCAGGAAATGCTCATACTAGAGAGTACTGGGAGACTGTACCGGAATATAGCCAACAAACAGAGCCTCGTAAAGCCGTATTAAGGAGCGCTCAGTTGAACCCCATTTGATGCCAGCTATGTAACGAAGTACATGGCAAAAATTAATTACCCTTTTCTTCACCATAGCAATATGTTTCGACCAAGATAGTCGGTGGTAAATAATTACTCCCAAGAATGTGTGCCTGGAGACGTATGGTATTACGACTCCATGAAGGGTAATCGGGTAGCGGCTGAAACATTTTCCCGTAAACGCGATCACTGCACACTTTTCTGCCGCTAAAAATAAACCTTGACGCCGTAAGTACATCGATGTTGATGACACAGCCCGTTGCAGTCTCGCACGTAGTTGTGGGCACGTCGAACCAGAGGCCCAGATGCATATGTTGTCAGCATATGCACTTATGTGGATGTTAGTTGGCAGTTCACTCACCAGGCCAATTAGCGCAACGTTAAATAAAGTTGGGCTGAGAACTCCTCCCTGTGGAACTCCACGACCGACCTGAAAGCGGGTAGTATCTCCTTCAGGCGTAGTCATGTAAAAAGAGCGGCCGCTGAGATAGCTTACAATCCACAAGTACAGCCGGCCACCAACTCCCACGTCGTCAAGTCCATCAAGAATAGCTTCATGGAGGACGTTGTCGTAAGCTCCCTTATATCTAAAAATGCAGCAGCTACTAGTCGACGGTGACGCTTTTCGTGTTCTACTGTCGCCACAAGGTCGATGACGCTGTCAATGGAAGAGCGTCCGCAGCGGAATCCAGTCATCATATTCGGATAAAGATTATTACTCTCTAGATACCACTCCAGTCTTGTCAGCATCATTCGCTCCATAACTTTTCCAACACAGCTTGCTAGGGCAACTGGCCTGTATGAGGTAAGTTCGAGAGGAGGCTTTCCAGGCTTCAAAAGAGCAACCAGGCGGCTAATTTTCCAGTGTTCAGGAGCCCATATATCATTGAAATAATTAAGTAGTGCAGTTCTACCATCATTGCCTAGGTTTGATAAGGTTGAATAAGTAACCCCGTCAGGACCAGGTGCAGATGAAGGCCGACAAGAAGCAAGAGCGGCGTCTAATTCAGCTGTTGTAAAAGGCACGTCGTATTGATCATTCGGCGAAGGCGGTGCAAAAACCTCTGAAATTGGTAACTGTGCCTGGTTTGTGCCCACAACCATTTTACAAAAATATTCAGCTACGTCAACTTCATTGCGGCGTGGTAAAGGGCCAGGGCACGAAAAGGGTGCCTTTCTCGCGGAGGTGTGCGCAAGCTTCTCGCAACATGCCAGATACGCGACAGGGGCTTACGAGAATCCAGTGATGAGCAGAACTGTTTCCAACGTTGTCGTCCTAACCTCTCCAGGTGGCGCAAAACTTGTCGTTTAGTTCGGCGAGAAAGTGCGAGATCTTGCGCGGATTTCGTTCTTCTCTACTTCCTTTCAGCCCGCCGACGGATCGCGCGAATCCGCTCGAATTCCACGTCGATGCTGGACACTGACACCGGCACACTAACATAGCGAGTGTTCTCACTGAGAGAGGAAGTAATGAGTCCCTCTATTTGAGATGGTGACTGGAGGTCCACGCTGGAAGTCTCCACCGCTGCCCTAAAGGCGGGCCAGTCTGTCTATTGCACACGAGGTGAACTGGCAGGTGCAAACCACTTGATGCATATGTCCGTTGGTATGTGATCACTCCCATGTGTTTCCACATCACTACACCAAGAAACGGAGGGATGGAGGCTTCTGGAAACAAACGCCACATCCAAGTAGCTGCTGTAGGTTGTTCCGCGTAGAAACGTCGGTGAGCCGTCGTTTATATTGACGAGATCTTGCGTATGCATAAAGTCTGCCAGGTCTCTTCCTCTATTGCTCATTATGGCACTACCCCACTGAGGGCGGTGAGCATTAAAATCCCCCACAATAATACGAGGAGCTGCACAACACTGGATTGTTGAAAATAGATATGATCTGTCCAAGCCATCCCTCGGTGGAATATAAGCGCCAATTACAGAACATACTCGTCCTTTCAGGATTAACGTCAAACAAATGTAGTGGTTCGTGTTGTGGGGCTGCAGAGCATGGCGGACGTGCGCAATGTCTTGGCGTACACATACCAGCACTTTGCTTGTTTCGTCTGCTTCTCTAGACCATAGCAGAACATATCCAGAAAGGCGGAAAGCAGCCGGAATGTTGGGCTCACAGATCACTATCACAGGAAAGCGGTACTTCTGTACCCGCTGTCGGAAGTCACTCAGCCGACCACGCAGGCCTCGGGCATTCCATTGCATCACTACACTGCGGCGCAAGTGCATCGTCACAGAGGTGGGGTTAGTTTGTTGCGCCATTGTGAATTATTGCAATGCCGCCAAGAGCGGCTCAAATGCGTCCAAAAACTGAACAGCAAACTTTGCTGTTTCCGTGTTGATGCTGGAGAGCAGCACCCGCATTGAACGAACCAGCTGTTTCAGCATTTCTTTTACCTGCTGGCTGTCGGGGTTGTCGGAATTTTCAGTACGTGTGGCAACCAAACTGGGATGAGGCCTGGCGTCGGCCTTTGATGGTAGAGCAGGCCACTCAACATCAGAGGCGGTAGGTAATACAACAGCTTCTGTCTGATCCTTGGCCTGTGACACTGTCTGCGACATTACAGCAAGAGTACTCTTAACGGGATTAGACTCAATCTGTTGTGGCACCTGAGCTGACGTTAACTCTGAAGTTGACTTATCCAGGCTATGCTTGCCTTCCGATTCCTTGTGTCGGCGTCGGGAACGGTGCTTGCGACGACGAATAGACGCGGCCGCTTCTTGATGAGTCGAGTTATCTCTCACCATCTTTTTTAGCATACGTTTTTCGTTCCGAATTTTATGACAGTCTTTAGCCGTCGCTTCATGGGGACCCGAGCAGTTCGCACACTTGACGGTCTCCGTCTGGCATGTGTCATGAGGATGCGTACCGCCGCATCGACGGCAGGATACCTCGTTTCGACAAACGGCGCTCACATGTCCGATCTTGTGGCATTTGTGGCACTGAACAGGTCTTGGAACATACATCCGAACTGGATGTCTCACATAGCCCACTTTAATGTGGGAAGGGAGGGATTCAGTTTCAAAGACTAATTTAACGCACTTTGAGCGGCCGAAACGATGAACATCCACAATGCGCGCCGTAGATTTGATCAGCGTGCAGAGATCGCTTTCACTTATCTCGGGGTCAACGTCGGTGATTACACCTACAGTAGCTTTTTCCCATGTGCAAGAAAGGAACGGACCGGCATGTTGCCTAGCGCACCAATTCCTTTCAGCTTGTTCACTGTAGCCTGGGATTTGACATCCACAGTCAGGACATTCTTCCATGGATTAATTCTGACTTCGTCAACTTCACCGGGAACCAGCTGGTCGAAAAACTGGGTCAGGTACTGTCTGTTTATCACATTCAAGATTCGCCGTTGCCGTTGCTGGTACGAAGGCCACGGAAAAGATCCCTTGCTTTTCAGCATTCTTCTTTGGTGTCTCACTCCTTACTGATGTTCGGCAGAGCTTCCTTTTCAGGCGGCGCGACTGTACAGACGTGTAGCTGTTGTCAGAATCCACCTCAGTCACTGTGAAGTCATCTGCCGAGTCTGGAAGCTCCACGTCCGCGACGTCGAGGTGACCCGTCGAGTACGCCGTAGCCTGTTCGATGGCGGCGGGTGGACGCAGGGGTCGTGCGCCCGCCATCCTGAAGGATGACGAGATCACAAATAGCCCACAGCGATATAAAATCCAGAAAAGCGGAAGAGCGCTAGCTTCAGAAGTTCGGAAACCTCCACTTCTTTCTCCTTGCGAAGGTTGCGAAAGCATCCTTAGCAGTAGGCGGCATCGTAGTCATGCGCAGGGCCGTCTCTCACGGACGGCGCGAGTTCGTCGCCCAGCTTTGAGGCATGACGTCATAACGCCTGTGACGCTCCTGGCGGAGAGAACGGGAGTTAGGCCACCGTTCATGCGCACCGCCCTCTCACGGACGGCCCGAGTTGGTCGCACAGCTTTGAGGCGTGACGTCACACAGAGGTCATGCGAAATGTCATTTCATGTGCACCGCCGTCGCACCGCAAAGGCTTGAAAGTGAAAGTAGTATTGCTTTCGCAATAAAAACGAGAGCCAGAAGAAAACACAATATAGGAGGAGTGTTGTTCTCTTCTTGTGCTAGTTTTGTTTTTCAACAGATCAAAGTTAACTGCCCCGAACATTGGTGTTCTTGCTCATCTTCCAAAACAAATTATAGATGGCACTTTGGACCCCTAAAGTGCGATGAGGCGGAAGCCATTATAACGCAATTGATGTTAGCCCTCCACTACGGCACCTTCTCCCACTCTTTTTTCACTCCCATCTTCCTCCTTTACTTTCGGCGTGGTACATGTGTCCGCGGAGAATAGTGAGAGAGACTGCGCCTTTTATACCCTGTAAATCAATTTTAAACGCCGGGAGGCGTGCTGTACTAACTGCTCCTAGGCATCTGGGTCTGCTTCTGTTTGCTGTGTGATGCGGCGTTCAAGGAAGCTGCAAATGGAAGGGCGCACGGACGCCTGGATCGGATGCCCGGTAGGGCCAGTTTCGTATATGCATTGATTGATTGTTGGATTAAAACTTTAATTTCCACCGATTTAGGAGGCCCCCTACTCCCCGCTCCTGGCACGCAGGCCTGAAGAACGGGGGCTGGAACCTCCGCGATTAAGGACTGGCGAATATACATTGGTTACTCGCGGCCTCAGCCGCCAGGCGGACGGCTTTCTGCTGGTCAGCGGGGACGTCGCTTCGCAGCAGGGTTACCCAGGCTTCCCTACTTTTAATGTTGTCCCTAGCGCCCGGAGACTTAGGGCATTCCCAAAGTATATGGTCGAGGGTCCCCCTCACTTCGCAGGCTTTACATTTATCATTTTTTCTCTCATCTATCTGGGTGTGAAACAACCAGAGAGGGTTTGGGAAATTTCCGGCTTGTATGGTGTGGCTATCATTGAGGATAGCATTTGAAATCTGTAGTAGGGCGTCCTGCGCCGATAAATGAGCTCGAAAAGCTAGCATGCTATGGGGATACAGTCCATGGGATTCCATGTGCTGCGTAAGACGGCTGAGGATGACATGCTCAAACAGTTTCCCCAGACATGATGTCAGGGAGATGGGATGGAGATTGTGGGCATTTATCGGCTTGTTTGGTTTAGGAATGAATATTAATTTACCGTGCTTCCATTCATCCGGCAGCTGCCCCGCTTCCCAGCACTCGTTAAAGAATTCAGTGAGCAGGGAAATAGAACGGTCATCTAGGTTTCTGAGCATGACATTGGTGATTTTGTCCTCTCCAGGGGTTGAGTTGCGTAGCTTAAGGAGGGCTGATCTAACTTCGATCTCCATAATGACGGCATTTAGGGAGGGT
Source organism: Amblyomma maculatum (assembly GCA_023969395.1). Taxonomy (NCBI): domain Eukaryota; kingdom Metazoa; phylum Arthropoda; class Arachnida; order Ixodida; family Ixodidae; genus Amblyomma; species Amblyomma maculatum. Next base: position 21,735 of record JAJIZL010014175.1, on the reverse strand, counting down.
TGCTCAGGGCCTATGTAGACTGGATAGGATATTGCTTGGCCCACAGTAGTATAAGTTGATTGCAGTTGGGCTAAGAGCGATTGCTGAATACATCGATGTTTATTAATAAGCCTCTTGAGGGTAAGCCGAGTTTCTTTTTTAGATAGTGTGGGGTCTATCATGTGTCGAAGAAGATGCCAGGCCCTGGAGGAGGAGAGATTACCTCGCAACCCATCGCATATTTGGTGCCAGTTATGTTTACTGAGGGCGGCGCTGTGCTCTTCTACTTGCTTTTGAATTTGCGCCAGTTTAAGTTTAAGCTTTCGATTATGCTTATGTTTTTTCCAGCGCTCAAGGATACTCTTCTGTGCTTCGAGAAGGTGCATTAACCTACTATCTGCAATGGGAGTCCCGGGGGTGGTGTCTAAAGTTTGCGTGAAAGCTTGGACATCCTGCTTGAGCTGTGTCATCCATGTGTGGAGGTTAAAGGGGGTCTTTAATGTTCTGGCCTCTCTGTACTTACGCAGATTATCCCAGCTATTTTGCCGGGCACGGTAGATTTTAGCTTTTTTGGCAAATTCAAGCTCTATAGTTATTATGTAATGGTCACTGCCCAGGGTCTCATTCGAGTTGCTCCATACCAGTGTTGGAAGGTTTCGGCCGAAGGTAAGGTCAGGGCTAGTGTCGGTGGTGACACTATTGCCGATTCTTGTAGCTGTGCTGAGATCATTATATATAGAGAAGCCCTGCATCTGAAGGGTGTTGTGTAATTCCGCTCCTCTCTTGTTGGTGCGCATGTAGCCCCAGTCTACATGTGCGCAGTTAAAGTCGCCTATAATAATGAGGGGGTCCTTTTTTGCCACTGTGGATGCAGCTTTAATGAGAGCAATTAATTCGGCGACCGGCTGTCTCGGAAGGAGGTAACAGTTAAGGATGAATAGGGGATAGGATTTCTGAGCAGACGGGATTAATTCTAAATATGTGTGAGCCACCGGGGAGTGTATTTCGTGACAAGTGTATGGAATTAAGTGTTGAACATACGTGGTAACCCTAGGGTTGGGAGTGATGTCAGAGGGTACCAGAGCGTATCCTGACAGTGATACATTTGTTCCAGCATCCTGGAACGGTAATATATCGGGGTGTGTGGAGGAAGCAGAGAGTAGTTGCTGCAGGGGGTCTCGTTTGCGGCGAAACCCCCTGCAGTTCCATTGCAGAATGCGTAGTCGGGGGTTACTGCCTCCTTTCGACAGGGCCATGCTGGAAGGTAGGAGGGCGAAGGATGGAAGTTGGCGTGGGGCTGTCAACTGGGGTGTGCGAAGAGCAATACTGGCAGTAGACCTCACCAAAGCATTTGATAAGGTCATGACAGTGCTATTCTGCAAGGCATTTAAGAGCTGCAGCTAGGGCCTAAGGCCTATAACTATATCAGGGCCCTCCTAAACGGACGCACCGCCTCCTTGCATATAGATGATATACAGACCCCCTCTTTCACACTTGGTAACATTGGCACCCCGTAAGGCGCAGTGTTGTCGCCATTCCTTTTTAATATTACCATGATCCTGCTGGCAAAAGTTTTAAGCAGTATCCCACACTTGGGACACACCATTTACGCGGATGGTATCACGGTTTGGGCCACATACGGCTCGGATGGAGACATAGAATCTACACTTCAAGAAGCGGCCACAGCTATATCTACCCACGCGGAAAAAATTGGCCTTGAATGCTCCCCAACAAAGTCAGCACTCTTTCTACTCCGGCCGCGGCGTGTTCCTACCGCCCCCATAACAATTTATCTACACGATACTCCCATACCACAAACCCCCCACCTCCGCATTCTTGGTCTGAACTTACAGGACATGGGGAAAAACGACCTTACCCTGAAGGCACTAAAACAGTCTACTTACTCCGTCATCCATCTTTTGAGAAGGGTTTCACACTCACGAGCCGGCCTAGATGAAGCTGACAATTTAAAGGTACTACATGCCTTGGTGCTCAGTCGCATTTTTTACACCTCTCCTTACCTGAACCTCTCCTGTGCAGACAAAAATAAAATCAACGCCGTAATCCGCATGGCTACTAAAGCCGCGCTCAACCTACCGAAGACCACTAGCACGGACAGGCTCTTAAAACTAGGAATGCACAACAATTTACAAGAACTTATAGAGGCACATCGGTACACACAGTACCTTCGGTTGGCTGGCACGCAAACAGGACGACATGTACTAGACACTCTCGGCATTCGCATACCCGCACATGCTGAAGAGTTAAACCCTCTCCCTCAGGTCGTGCATTCAGCGCTTATCATCAAACCTCTTCCTAAGAACGTCCACCCAGAACACCATCAATCCCGCCACGTCGCGCGAGCCAAAGCTCTTCATAAACACTGTGGGACTGCAGAGGATGTCCGCTGGGTGGACGCCGCATGTGGTTCAAACCGTTCGATAGCTGTGGCCTACAATCCAGCAGACCCCCCCCCCCCCCCCTCACTCACTTCATAGACCCTCCCTGTAAATCGGAAGAAGCAGAGGAAGTGGCTATAGCCTTAGCAATTGCCCAAACAGATGCGGCTTACATACTTAGCGACTCCAAAACAGCCATACTTTGCCCGCGGACGCGCCCATCCTCCCGCGTGGCAAATATTGAGAATGTGCACCCTGAATTCTGACACGCGTATTGAGCTTATATGGGTGCCGGCTCACTCTGGCAATCCCGGAAATGAGGCCGCCGATAACATAGCCCGAGGACTTATTAGCCGGGCAAATGGCGACCCATGCCGGGATTTCTCGAGGGAGCGGGCACATACATTTTCTGAGCTCACACAGCAAGCACGCCTTGCCCGTTGACTCTACGACCCTCCCCACTCCCAGCTGTCTCACTCCCAACAATTCCTCTGGAGGCGTCTTCAAATCCAAACGCTTCTCATCCCTCAACGCCTATTCGACTACCGAGCCGTTTACCCTGAGTGCAATCTGTGTGGAGAGTTGCACGCCACCTTGGACCACATTCTTTTCGGCTGCCCTGCCGATCCTCCCCCGCAGGGACAGCCCGCCATCGGATCATGGGAGGAATGGGAGGCCCTCCTTACGTCGCAGGAGCTGGACATACAACTTCGCTGTGTGGACCGGGGTGCCAGTGCCATGGCCCTACGAGACCTGGACACATGGGCGTAATGTGAGGGCCGTGCGGTGGCCCTGGGACATTGAAGGGTCCAAACTCACTCGTTTAATAAAGTTTTTTCCTCCTCCGGCTTGTAATCGCCGCCAGGCTATGGACTCTTTATTATTTAAGCTAGGATCCGGTGGCGGCATCAGACGTCTTCCTAATCTATAATTTTCGAAGATTTCTTTATGGGTTTTCAAACGTTCGTCCATCGCCTGGCAGTCCGGCGGCTCCGCGTTTGGCCGGAAGTAGAGATCTCGTGCTAAATCATGGGCCGCCTCGTTGCCGTGGACGGACGTGTGTGCTGGGACCCAAATAAGGGTGATTTTGCGATCGATTTTAGTTGGAGCTTTTAGAATTCGGGCGGCTTCATGCGAGACCCTGCCTTTTCCGATATTCCAGAGAGCAGTTTTACTGTCGCTAAAGATCAATTTAGCCTCCGTTCCGACGCAAGCGAGCACTATTGCGACCTCTTCAGCCGTGTCTATGTTTCTGCTTCGGATGGTGGCGGAGACGACTGGTTCGCCGCTACCATCGACTACCGCGGCGACTGCCGCCCCTGATCCTCCGCTTGCAGCGTCTACGTGGGCAACTTCGTTTGCTCTGAATTCTTTTGCACTTTTAACTAGTGCTTCTGCTCTTTTCTCCCGTGTCTCCTTGTGGTATTCTGGGTGCATGTTGCGGGGGAGAGGACGGAGAATGATGTTCGCGCGACATTGTGGTGGTAGGGCAACCTTGTCGGCTGTGCCCCAGTCTATTTTTCGACCCACCCATTCTAAGATGGTTCGACCCGTGCTCGACCTACTTAATCTCTCATGTTGGGCGGTTTTCACCGCTTGAGCAAGTTCCGTCCAGCTATTATTCACTCTCATTTCTGTCAGGCGTTCCGTAGAAGAGGAGATGGGTGGACCCAGCGCCCTATTGACGCAACGCCTGACGAGTGCGTTTATCTTATCTTTTTTCATTGGCCCTGATGTTGAAGAACGGTGTGGCATGGCATATTCGACGTATTATGTACGCCTCTATCAGTCTCAAGAGGCTTCCATCTTTGAGGCCTCTGCCTTTTAATGCAATCCTCCTAAATATCCGTTACTTGCGTCGCGTAAGTAGTGAGGTTTTTTATCGTTCCGTCGTTATACCCGTCCTCTTGAATAAAAAGTCCTAGGATTCTGATTTGCTGGACTTTTGGTACGGTTTTGCCGTCGACTTTAATTTCTACGGTAAAGTCGCCCTTGCACACCATTGATTTTGGATTATATATGAAAAGTTCGGATTTTTGCGGAGAGCACGAAAGACCCCTTTCGGCCGCGTAGGACACAATGGTGTCCGCCGCCGCCTGTAGGCGTTCCTCCATGCTATCATTTGCAGAATCCCGCTTTATCCTCACGGTAGACAAGGGGAATTATGAAGAGTGTTTCACGATATGAGGCGTGGCGCAGTTGATAACGTGCTGGCCTGGGGATTCAGAGAATGGAGGTTCAATTCCAGTTGGAGAAAAGATTTGCTCATTTACTTTTAACTCTCGCTCTTGAAAGTGCGGCACCTCTGCTAACAACCTTCTATCGATAGCGATGAGGCATTAAAGGCTTTCGCCTTAATATTTTTCGGATTGCCGTCACCTATTGCGTAATATTGCCATCGTCCGTTACCTGGGGAGCGTCCACGCGAAATTGCAGAGTCCATTTCGTATGCCGCCGCAGACCCAAGCCGCTTCCGATCGCCGTCGCCTCACAGGTACAGCTCTCCGGGGCGCCAGGAGCAACCTCAAAGTCCTCGTAGGAGAAGCTAGATGCAGCAGCCTCCGGAGGTGGGGCTGCTCAAGTACGAAAATTCCAAGGTACTCCACAGACACACGACAGTTCTTCGCTGCACATCACAGTTCATTGTACACAGACACCAGCAGAAGCGACGCCGAACGAACCACCCCCGATCCTCAACGTAACCACGACGCCGAAACAACCACCCGCCGATCATCAACGTAACCCCGACGCCGACATTCGATACAACTCTCCTTCAGGGCACCGAAGCCGAGACTGGACGTCTCGGAACAGTCGCCACCCGCTGCCACAAACTGCCGAGCTACAGATCTTCGTCGATTGCACAGACGTCACTGCTCTAGTCGACACTGGCGCCGATTATTCAGTTCTGAGTGGACAGTTCGCAGCAGCTCTCAGAAAGGTCACAACAGCATCGAATGGCCGGCAAATACGCACCGCTGGAAGACTATTAGTTATTCCCACGGGAGTGTGCACTTCGAGGATTACTGTACAAAGGCAAATCTTTCTGGCGACGTTCGTCGTGTTGACGCAGTGTTCCAGTGATTTCATCCTCGGCATGGACTTTCTAACAAACCACACCGCCATTATCGATTTGCAGTATCAGTTCGTAAGATTTTCAATCGGGATTACCATTGAAACCAATAGCACGCTCCCCACTGCGCTTCACATTGTTGAAGACCATGTGAGTTTGCCTCCACGTTCGAGCATTGGGGTCGTCGAGACCAAACAGAAACTGCTTATTGAAAGAGGCATAGCGGTTGCCAGGGTAGTTGTTTCCTTAGGAAATGGCAAAGTTGATGTTCTTCTCATGATCTTCAGCAATATACGTGAACATCAGAACAGAGGGACAACTGGGGTATATCTCTACGCTATAACTGACACTAGGTCTGCACGCAGTTTAACTTGCGCTTCAGCAACAGAATCCTACGACGACGCTGTATGACGTAAGCCCGGCATTACCTCCAAATTGTAAGGAAAACTGCGCAACCTGCTCAGCCGCTACTCTAATGCATTTGCCAGGTCGTCACGCGTTGGTCGATGGCACCTTGCAAAGTATCGCGTCATTACAGACGAAGCTGTTTGACCATTCCGCCAGTTGCTTTATCGGGTTTCCACAAAAGACCGTACTTCCATAAGAGTTAAAGTCAAAGCAATGCTCGATAATGATGTCATTTGACCTTCCCGATGCATCTGGGCTGCATCTGTGGTACTTGAAAAGGAAAACGATGGCACACTTCGTGTCTGCGTAGATTATTGTCGACTGAACAGCGTTACAAAAAAGGATGTTTACAGCTTGTCCAAAATAGACGACGCTGTAGATCGTCTGTGCAATACTGTTTGAATGAGGTAACTCGGGAAAGATGCCAGGAAAGCCTTTATTCAGACCGGTTCCCATACCAACCTGTTTAAGCCTTCAGTGTCCTCTCCTAAACAATTCGCCCCCTCGCATTTTCGTAGTCTTATTTTAGACGGCAACGCAAGAAAACAATATGCACTCCACTCGAATGAGCGTGCTATGTATGTTCCTTCCAACGGCATTGCCAAAAGATAAGCTTAGCGAACGCAACCGAGGTGACCGAGGGAGGTCCTTGTTAAGGAGCATCGTCTAGCTTTGTGCGCCTCGATAGATAGCGTACAATTGAGAAAGCAAATCAGAACTTGTGGCGACTGCAAGCGTGACACGGGGACTGGAAACACCGGTTTTGGAGCGAAAACAGTCGGAAGCCAGTCAACAGCTGTCTCTAACGCTCAGGGCGCAGCTTGCGAAGAACGTCTGATCAGAGTTTAGCCTGAAGGCGACAGGACACCTTCGAATTCCCGTAGCGCATCGCAGCATTCTCGAACTATGGAAATAAATCACCGCGTCCCACTGAGATGTCGCGTCACTTGCGTCTCCTATCTGTACTATGAGTTATGTTGACTGCGCTCGTGGGTGCTGTTGCTGCCTTGCTGCAACACCGGAGCAGCTGCCGGAATGGCGCTTGTAATTGAACAGCTAGTTAGTACTTGAAATGAGGGACGGAGCGCGCTCCATCTACGCCCTTGCCACAAAAGCATTTTAGAACCTCTCCCCCTTGCGACATGCGAAGCCGTAAAGGAAACCTGAGACCGGCTTCTCTCTCAATCTGGAAGTTTAGTCTGAAATGTAACTGAAATAGAAAAAGTAATCGTTCTGCCTGCGGTAAAAAAAAATAGCCTTAAAGTATCTATTTTGACTTCAGGGGGGGGGGGAAGGTAAGTTTAACTTGTTAAATACAGGAGAAACTGTTATAAAGTACAGAGATATAAAACTCTTGCGGTCCGGTATTTAAAAGTTCTGAATCCAAACCTAATATTCAGAATCATTCTTTCGTTTCATTCCTGATTAACTTTAAATAACGCAGGATTCTATTTAAATTATTACCCCATCAGTGGGTATAGCCCGGCTGATGATGATGATGATGATGATGATGATGATGATGATGATTCTCATCTAATCGCAATGGCAGCGTGTGAGCAATGCGGGTGTAATGAAGAGAATACGCACATACTTTTTGACTGTGTTTGAGCTGTAGCATGCTTTCATGGCTTCTGCACTCTGCAATGATAATACACAAGCAAGGATTCTGGGGCCTCGAACAGAGCATTCATCACAAAGAAACGCAGGGAAACAGCTCCTGTATTTCTTAAAGGACTCGGGGCTTGGATCTCTTTTATGAACGTAAGTGCGCACCCTCTGTCCCCTTATCGTAGCAATCAATGGAGAGGTGACGAACTCATTTTGTTGCCGCTCTTCCGTTTCTTGCTATTTGGTTTGTTTATTATATTGCCGCAATGTTATCGTACTGGCGCCGCCATGTGGCGAGCTCGGGAGACTGGCACGCACTCGTCTTCTTCGCTCTCGGTGCTCGCCCGCCAGTCGGTTCCGTGCCTGATCTTGCCGGTGCTTTTACTTAGTCCTAAGTAAACCTGCTGAACCAGTTTCACTGGCTTCTGTGACATTTTTGGTGGAGGTGCTGGGTACTCACGGGAAGCTGAGTGGTGGTCTGAATTGCCGGTGTAGTCATCGTGGTTCGCGGAGGGGAAACAAGAGGACCACACTCGGGTGCTAAGCCTCTCAAGCGACGGCTCGCCTTGTGCACAGGTGTCGTGTCCACGGTGTGTAGATGGGCGTAGGGGGCAGCCAGAGGCTTTTCGTACATGGGATCTACCCAGACGCGCGTGAGTGCCCAGCAGCTGATCTGCCGTACTCCACGTATGCCCACGCCGTTTCATGGCGAAAAGTTCGAAGACGTTGAGGACTGGCTGACCAGCTACGACCGGGTCGCTGTGTTTAATGCGTGGGACGAGGAGCGAAAATTGCAGAATGTTTATTTCGCACTAGAAGACGCCGCCAAGATGTGGTTCGAAAACCATGAGGCTACCATTTCCACCTGGCAGGATTTCCGGCAGCTGCTCGCAACATTCGGCAACGATACAAGAAAAGAGATGGCCGAACTCGCTCTGCAGTCCCGAGCACAGCGGCCTAATGAAAGCGTCGCCATGTTTGTGGAGGAAATGACTCGCCTTTTCAACCGGGCGGATCCGTCCATGTCGGAGGTAAAGAAGGTGCGCTACCTTATGCAAGGCGTCAAGGAGCAGCTGTTCGTTGGCCTTGTACGTGACCCTCCACGTACTGTTGCTGATTTTACGAAAGGAGCAACAAGCATCGAGCGTGCCTTGAATCAGCGATTTGTACATTTTGATCGCTCTGCGAACGTCGCTGCCGTAGACTTCCGCTTGCCAATGGCCGGAAACGACAGGGAAGCCCTTCGCGAACTTATCCGAAGCATCGTGCGTGAAGAGCTGCAAAAGATGCCCTCTCTCGAACAACATCCACGTGTTGGGGGCATCTCGGATATTGTGCGCGAAGAGCTCCGCCAAGCAGTGCCATCAGTACCGTCACCCCAGCCGCCTGCACCACAGATCATGACGTACAGCGACGTGTTGCGTACCCCTGCGCCTGAACCATTGGCACCCTGCAACCCTGCTCCTCCCGCTCGTCCTCCACCCCAATATCCAGTTTCGACTGGTGTGCCTGAAGCTCTACCACTCGTTCGCAAAGCACACGCGTGGCGCACGCCGAACAATCTGCCTTTGTGCTTTCACTGCGGCGAAGCCGGTCACGCTCTGCGCCACTGCCCGTACCGTCGGATGGGCTTGCACGGATTTTCCCCGGATGCCCCTCGGCCGCGCTATGGCGAATGACCTCGGGACATCGACCAATACCTCAGCGACCACGTCCCACCTGCGTCCCTCCAGCGACGCCAGTCCAGGTCACCACCACCGAGACAGTTTTCCACTAGCCGCCGTTCTTTCCTCAGGCAGTCCCCAAGTCCGCACCGGGAAAACTGAAGACGGCGACCCTCGGGGGTAGGCCCGCCGTCGATGGACACTACGACCAACATCCTCCGCTCACCGATTCGATCACACAGACCGACCTCCGACCCTTCGCTCCGATCAACAGTCCGATCACTTTTCGACGATCGCCGAAGCTTTCCTCCGACGCCCCCAATCGACGCACCGCATCACGAACGAGTCCGACATCCTCACGACGATCACAGAAGCTTACCTTCGACGCCGTAATTCGACGCAACGAACGACCCGTCAGCCCGACGATCCCTGACACGCCGCACTTTGTCGACGGTGAGCTACATTCCGCCGAGATACCGATCGTCGTTGATAACCACAACACGACTGCCCTTGTAGATACCGGCGCTGATTTTTGCGTTATGAGTCATGGCGTTGCTACCATTCTGCGAAAAGTCTTGACTCCTTGGCACGGTGCCCCGATAAGGACAGCCGGAGGGCATGTGGTAAGGCCGCTCGGAGTGTGTACCGATCGCGTCGAGGTTCGCCGCGTAACTTTCTCGTGTTGCTTTGTTGTGCTAGCATACTGCTTCAAGGACCTGATTCTCGGCCTTGATTTTCTTAGAAAAAACGACGCCATCATCGACTCCGTGATTTCATGGTGACTTTTTCCACTCACCGCGCAATTTCCGACGAGTACAGACAGGACAGCTACGAATACACAGACAGGCCAGTTTTCCGAGTGTGCGTCGACCATGTCACTCTACCTCCACGCACCAGCTTGTTTGTTACAGTGCAGTTCGACAACCCCCCCGCCTTGCAAGGCCTCGCGGAAACGAACGTGAATTTATTGTTGAGCCTACAAGTCTGCGTCGCTCGGGGGATCTTTGCCTTGAGAAAAAAACGAGCTGAACTACTTTTAACGAACTTTAGTGCCGAATACCGCCATTTACCGCAAGGTACAGCTATCGCTTATTTTGACGAAGTCAATGCGCCATCCGCCCATTGCGCCCTTTCGCTGGCCAATGAGAACCCTCCCGAGAGCACTGGAAATACTGTTCAAACTGACGTGAACCCAGCTTTGTCTCTTACCCAGAAACGCCGCTTCAAGCAATTCTGGACACCTACCGTGACTGCTTTGTCGTCACTTCCAAAGTGAAACAGACGTCAGTAACCAAACATCGAATTATAGTTGATCCCACCGAGCGCCCTATCCGCCAACACCCCTACCGAGTATCGCCAAAAGAACGAGAGGCTATTCGGGCGCAAGTTGATGAAATGCTCCGCGATGATGTGATCCAGCCGTCCACAAGTCCATGGGCCTCACCAGTTGTGCTGGTCGCTATAAAGGACGGAGCACTCAGATTCTGCGTCGACTATAGGAGGCTTAACAAAATTACGAATAAGGACGTCTATCCATTACCTCGAATCGATGACTCGTTCGACCGACTTCGCCACGCCCAATACTTTTCATCGCTCGATCTACGCAGTGGGTACTGGCAGATCGAAGTCGATGAACGTGATCGAGAGAAAACCGCATTCATTACTCGTGACGGACTGTACGAATTTAAGGTGCTTCCCTTCGGTTTGTGTTCTGCTCCCGCAACCTTTCAAAGAATGATGGAGACTGTCCTAGCCGGCCTGAAATGGCAGACGTGCCTCGTCTACCTTGATGATGTTGTCAGTTTCTCTGCGACCTACGAAGAGCACCTCAAACGATTGATGGCCGTGCTAAATGCCATCCGCGGGGCCGGACTCTCACTAAAACCAGAAAAATGCCACTTTGCATTCCAAGAGCTCAAGTTCCTGGGTCACGTCGTGAGTGCTGAGGGAATTAGCCCCGATCCAGGGAAGACGGCTGCCGTAACTGCTTTCCCGACCCCCACTGATAAAAGTTCCGCGCGTCGGTTTTTGGGCCTCTGGGCATATTACAGGAGATTTGTGCACGACTTCTCCCGAATAGCGGAACCATTGACTCGTCTAAAAAAAGACGACCAGCCTTTCATCTGGGCCGACGAGCAGCAAAGGGCCTTGGAGGAGCTTCGCAAGCGCCTTCAAACAACGCGCGTACTTGGCCACTTCAACGAGGAGGCCGACACAGAATTGCATACCGACGCCAGTAATGTTGGCCTCGGTGCAGTTCTTGTTCAGTGGCAAGAAGGCGTTGAGCGGGTGATTGCTTACGCCAGCCGCACCCTGTCTCGTTCCGAAGCGAATTATTCTACTACCGAAAAGGAGTGCCTTGCAGTCGTGTGGGCGGTAACAAAATTTCGGCCGTAATTGTATGGTCGGCCGTTTAGGGTGGTAAGCGACCACCACTCACTCTGTTGTTTAGCGAACCTTAAAGATCCTTCAGGCAGGTTAGCCCGCTGGAGTCTCCGCTTACAGGAGTTCGACGTCACTATTGTGTACAAGTCCGGCAAGAAACACCGTGACGCTGACTGCCTATCCCGAGACCCTCTCCCGTGTTCTTCAAGTGAAAAAGATGACTCCGTCTTTCTCGGCGCTCTCTCGACGCCAGATCTCGCTCAACAGCAGCGAGACGACACCGAACTGCGGCCACTCATCGATTACCTCGAAGAAACCGCCTCGTCGCCGCCTCGCCTTTTCACGCGTGGCTTGTCGTCATTCTGCTTGCGTGACGGCGTCCTCTACAAGAAAAACTACGCTCCTGCTGGTTGTCCCAACGCCGCTCCATACCGACGTTTTGCAGGCATGCCACGACGAGCTTTCTGCCGGACATCTGGGTTTTTCGCGCACCTTGGCACGAGTACGACAAAAGTACTACTGGCCCAAGCTTGCCGCTACGGTTCAGCGCTATGTTAGGACGTGCCGTGATTGCCAACGTCGGACGATACCACCTGTCAAGCCGGCCGGCCTACTGCAGCCTATTGTTCCTCCGCGAGTACCTTTTCACCAAGTCGGTATGGACTTGCTCGGGCCATTTCCTACGTCATCATTCGGCAACAGGTACATTACAGTCGCCACAGAGTATCTAACCCGCTATAGTGAGACGAAAGCTCTTCCCAGCGGCACGGCTACTGATATTGCGAACTTTTTCATCTTTAATCGTGTCCTTCGTCACGGTGCCGCTGCGATCGTTTTAACTAACAGAGGCACGGCATTTACTTCAGCTCTAACCCAGGAAGTGATGCGGCTCAGTGGCACTTGTCATCGCAGAACAACAGCTTACCACCCTCAGACGAATGGCCTTACTGAGCGACTCAATAAGACCATCGCCGATATGCTTTCTATGTACGTCAACGAAGATCATAAGAACTGGGACCAGATACTACCGTATGCAACATTTGCTTATAACACCGCCGTCCAGGAAACGACCCGCTTTACACCATTTCGCTTGGTGTACGGTCGCGAAGCTGTCACCATGCTGGATGCAATGCTACTGCCAGATGTTGCCCACCCATCGATTGCCGGTGCCGACCAATTCGTCCAACATGACGAGGCCGCTCGTCAGCTGGCTAGACTGAGAGTCCGGACACAGCAAGTTAAAGATGCTCGACGGTATAACCTTCGTCACAGGGAGGTAATTTACAACCCTGGCGATCAGGTTTGGGTGTGGACACCTGTTCGCCAGCGGGGTCGCTCCGAGAAGCTTCTGCGCCGCTACTTCGGCCCGTACGAAGTACAACGCAAACTCAGCGACGTCACCAACGAAGTGACCCCGCAAGGAACTGTTCGCTCATCCCGACGGCAAGCACCATCGGAAGTCGTACATGTCGCCAGGATGAAGCCCTCCTACTCCCGCTAGGTCAAGCTACATGTGTTTTTTTTCTTTGCTTCCTTTAACTACTTGATTTGAACGCGCATCCTCGCCGACTACGGTTATCCTCGACCTCGCCACTCGGCATCGGGACGATGCCTTTTCCACCGGAAGGGGCAATGCTGCAATGTTATCGTACTGGCGCCACCATGTGGCGAACTCGGGAGACTGGCACGCGCTCGTCTTCTTCGCTCTCGGTGCTCGCCCGCCAGTCGGTTTCGTGCCTGATCTTGCCGGTGCTTTCATTTAGTCCTAAGTAAACCTGCTGAGCCAGTTTCACTGGCTTCTGTGACAATATTCAACCCCCCAAAGCAACTCAGGCTATGAGAGACGCTGTAGTGTAGAGCACCGGGAATTTTGACTACATAGGGTACTTGAACGTGGACTGAAATCGCACTTTGCTTGCTTTTGGCCTCCTTCAAAAGCGGCCGCCGCGACCGGGATTCAATCCTTGAGTAAAGCAGTCAAGCGCCCTAACCACTGTGCCTCCCTGGTGAGCCTTTCTTGCATTTTGCTTCCTTCCCTTCTGCATGTGTAGGGTGGCCTACTAGGTGTCGTATAGTTAACCTACCAGCCTTTCTGTTCGGGTTTCTCGCTCTTCCTCTGAAGGATTGGATATCTATGTTTTTGCTTGAATATTTACTGACTAGATTACGGTTCGCACCTGGGGTAAGAGAAACATTTTAGTTGAAAAAGATAGACAGATGACCGCTTCGTTGACTAGAGATCATTGAAAAAGCGGCGGTTTAGGAAGTAGGTGTGTGAAACAGGGAGGTGAGTTTACGGTGACCTTTGGGATCGAACATTGAAGCTGCCATGATGCTTGCGCAGTGCAAGTTATTACTGAAAGCTTCAGCCTCTCACTCGCTGCTTACTGTTGCATTAAGCGTTTCAATCCCTGCGTCGTTCACCATCTTCTTAGACATCTCTCGACCTTAGGGCATGCACTCACTCCCTGTGAATATGATACCAAGCTTCGAACCAAAAGCCCAGAGCTGCACTTGGCGTCAGAGCAACATTATTAGCTGGTGACCCGGTTGAACAGAGAGAAATAGGTCTCTATGAGCACTGAGCACCGAACGCCACCGAGCAGCTTTGTCGGTGAGCTGTGGACGTTGCCTTCAACCATTCCTGACAATGGTATGTGACGGTGCGACACTTCCCTTAGAATACTAAGCCTGAGCAATGGCTCGGCATCAAGTTGTGGCTGCGCGTGGTGATCATCACACCCGTGCATACAGGGTTTGTGCAGAGCTGTTGGTTCTGTGTTGCAGGATGTAGTGTAGTTGAGCATTTTAGACGAGACAAGTACGAAATAGTGTCACACTTGTGTGAACTGAGAAAATCATTCAACGTGTTCTTATATGTTTATGCCTAAGTTAGGTGCAATCACCTTTTGCGAGGGGACATACTCTCATTGTTAATTTAAACAGCGCGAACAGGAAGACACTGGAAAATATACAAAAAAGCCACGGTACAAGCGCTGACTCAAAACTCAGCCTAAGCCTTTACTCCAAGGCCCAGATAACTACAAACCTGAAGAAAACGAAGCGATCACCTGAAAAAACCCCTGGGTTCATCTGCTACACAAAAAGTCACTCAAAAAAGAAATTTCTTGCTTGAAAGAGCAAGAGAAGTCTTGCTGGCACCAGTTATGGTCCCCTGAAATAAACTATCTTCAGCTATTTCTCTCGTCAACTTTTCTTTGTGGCGATACAAAATCCTAACCTGGTTAAACATGGGAGTACACTTCTTCTCCTTCTTCATTGTTTCACAGGAATGGCAATGTGAGACCAGATATGTGCTGTCCTTGCCACTTTCCAAGTTTTTCCGGTGTTCCAGTAGTGTCTTGTTGATACAGCGTCCTGTTTGTCCTTTATAACAGGTTCCACAAGAAAGTGGAAACCTGTACACAACACCAGTCTTGCATCTAACAAATGGGTCTCTATGTTCCACCCCACATTCTTGCTTCTTCAATTCTCTTTTCCTTTGAATAGCCGGGCAAAGTCTCTTGATCTTGAGCGGGTCGGTCAATGCGACATTAACGCCATACCTCTTGCATACATTTTTAGGCCATGTGAAATTCTGTGCACATACGGTACCAGCGCAACCTTCCTCTTCTTCTTACCCATGCTAAGCAGGGATTTCTGTTTGAGCGTCTGAGAGGGATATACTCTGTTATATCTCTTGCTACCAGAAGCTTCACAGAAATAGTAGAAACACGGCATGAAAAATAAAGCGGCTGTTTTAGTTTGCCACGATATGCCAAAGCAAAATTAACCCTTCGATAAGCTAAGGTTTGATTCGTATAGCCTCATTTTTGTTCATTTTTACATGTTCAGCTAACTATATAACAGGTGCTTTATGCTCTTATTACTGTGAAATGTGCCTAGTAAAGCCTTTATGAGACTTTTGACAGAGGAGGTGAAGCTAGAGTGTTCAGAACTCTGCAGGCAGCTTAAGAAGACAATGGTCATCGATCTAGCACAGTGCCAGAGAAGTAGATAAGTAGATACTCTAGTAGATAAATTGAGTTGTTCAATTCGAGCTGGGCTCAAAACATCTACGCGGCGGGATTAGTTTAGAGTGGTTGCTCCGATCAGGCTCCTGGTCACCGGTGCGAAATCAAGCAATGCGGGTAACGATGCCTCCACGCGAAAACTCTCCCGAGTTCTTCATTAGCAAGGAGGAAACCTTGACTACGTTATTTTTGGACCGTGTTTAATATGCGCCAGTCAGACCGCTATCTGAAAGGGTCTTCATACGCGTATTCAAGCCTAGTTGCAGTTAAATCGCTTTTTTCGTCGTTAATCAAGAGCAATGAATTCCAGAGCACAAAGCAGTATCAGGCTGGACTGCTGTTCGTCCTTAGTAGAATGGCATAGCATAAGACCGAAGCCTCATATGCAAAGACGCTTTTCTGCATTGAACAACGAAGGATTGCTCAAGGGACTGCTTTATTTGTGACGCTGCACATACCGTTGCTTCTGTCAGAAGACGCTCTGCATATTACATTGCTTTGTTCAAAGCATCAAGGTTTATAAAAACTAAAGATAATGATTATTAAATTTAAAAAAATACAGTTTGTACACTAAGAGGTCCGGAAGACTGGCATTTCCAGCCCAGTTACAACGGCCAAGGAGGGGCTTCTCTCGACTGCTCGGTACGCTGCCATTGATTTAATAGCGTCTCTGATTGATAGTGTTTGCCTCTTTAAAACGCATCTATTCTCTATAAGGAATACACAATAGAAGAGACTTATTAGTCTAGAACTGCTAACAGATGTTTCTGAGTCATATGACGCAACTAGCACTGTTGCTAGTTGCGGCCAGTGCAGCCACCCTGGCCATGGAACATGGCCAGTGCAGCCACCATTTCGATCCGGAATTTGTATTCGCTCCGAAAAAAAAAGGGCAGTACTAAGGCGGTGAATGCGTTTCATATTTGAGAATCGCTGCCGTGAAAAAGCGGTAGAGAAAATGTGTAGTGTATTACCAGCTTATGTAAACCTATATTTTTTACTTTGCGAATTTCGGAGGTATTAAAGACGTAATGGGTGCTCACAAAACAAAGCGAGCAAGGCCGCCTTATTTACAACTGATTTTTAGGTTCATCAAAGCATATAATCAAAAATAATGATTTTGTCAGCGCCTCTCCATGTTCTTTGTATGTGTAATTGGAGTTTACTATTCCTTTATCTTAAGGTTTTACTGCGAATATTCAATTATAAATTATTAAGGGTAAAGAGATTGCCACTGTGCCTTAAAGAAAACATACTCGAAGTACATAAGGAGGCATACAAAATAGCATGCTTTAAAGAAGCATGCATTACTCAATGTCCTCTGTCCCTAACAAATGGTCTTACGAATCATCGATTGACCCTAGCTCTGTTAGAAAGTTTCCCTCGACGTCTCGCAGGCTTCTGCGCATTGCATTTGAGGAGCAAGGTGCATTACTCTCCTCCTAGCGAAGTTACATGTTATAAATTATACATAAATCTAAACGGCTTAATGAACGCGTCGGCCAGAAAATCCATGACGTGGATTGTTGGACGCACCGCGATAAACCTCCTTTATGAGGTTCGGCTCTCTTTGACTGGAATAAATCCAAGTTCAATACTGCGCTCCTTCTGAAAGTGTTTCTTGAAGCTACCATTCATCTTTGTGCGTAGAGTCGGGTTTCTCTCAGCTCACTGTTCCCATTTGTCATGATGTGACAGTTTGCAACAAACAAACGCCCTCAGGCAAGCACCACGTAAAAAGTTGCTTTAAATTTTATGTGTCTGCCATTACTATTAGTTTTTTTCTGTGCGGATTCTCACTTCCACAGTTACTTGTAGACGCAATCCTGCGCACATATACACGCCAGGAAGAATGTATACAATCCACACAAGCTTATTAAAATACTGTTGTTCGCTCTCTTCAAATTGAATGGCACGAAATGCTGGCTTTGCTCGCTGCTGCACGCGGCTACTTGACGGAACGGCTTGAACCAAGTCGGCTAGGAGCAGGCTTGAAATTTTTTTTCTGTAAGTGAGGCTACAAGATATTCGATATATTGTGTCGAACATTCAATAGGGCTAACATTCTCGCTAAGTTCCGCAAGTTCATTCAACTGGCTTTTTACTGCACGCTCTCTATACATAAGCAAAAGATTGTTCATAAAAGTTTGGATATATAAAAGTTCTGACATGAAGTTTACCACCACTTTTATTAGAAATTAATATAAAGCCAAGCAGGTTCACACCCTAAACGAACTCCTATTAAACGTTCTCTGCGACCGATGTACGCTACACTTGTAACCGAACACTGCATATCCCACAATCAACACCGCTTTTCTTGCTATCTAATCTCCTCCTCATATAGCGCTTTCGTATCTTCTCCTGGTAGCAGTCTTCACGCACTTTAATGATTTTGTTAACCTTTTGGCAGCCAAAAAACTGAAGTAGGTTGTAGTACCGTAGTGATGAAACAACATGGGAGTTAAGCTCACTTTGGGCGTATGATGTGACAGCGTTATTAGGGGCCCAAGGTCACTTTCTGTTCCCATAGCACACTCTTTCGCGGATATCGACACATTTTTCGGCGTATTACTTAATTACTACATTCCAACCCAGCTAGCCCTATGCACCTTCGGGCCGTAGAGCTAATTAATTCCTAATTAACGACCGACGTCTCAGAGGTTCGATTACATGGCTCGACAAGTCAGTTATCTTTTATGCACTGTTAAAATAATTTGCTTCCCTACGTTTTAGGAGACAAGGTAATTGATGGTATTACCTCGCAGTAGCAAGTTATACGATTGTTTTAGAGCGGTATTTCCAACCTCCGGCCTCTAATCCCAGTGCCGGCAATTGAACTTGAGTTCGTCGAGGCTTCATTTCGTCTTCATGTTCTCCTGGAGCCTCTCAGTGGGGATACGGATATTTTCATTACACAATCTCGTCTTTTTTTTAGCCTATGAGTGGGGATGAGGATATTTGCGAGCGGAACGGAACCTCACACTTCGCAGGGTGTCGGAAAATTACCTTTAAAATCTCACAATGCTATACTAGCACGTAGTTGTTTTCGCGGCGATTTACCTAGTTCATGAGCAGCGGGTTCACAACAGAAAACCATCGGAGTGGCTTTGATTTCAACTGCTGTGGTTCGAACTAAAGAATACGAGTTCAGCCGATCATTTTGAGCACACGATCGTGGTGGAGGGTGCTTTCGCTTTATTAAACAGGTTTTAGTAGTTTTAATTCGCCGCCATTTTAATGGCTCCTGATGTGTCATCTCGACCAACCAGAATTAACACTCAAGCCTATCTAACTCCCAGTCGAAAGGGAACTTCTGATCTACTGCGTGAAAACAGAACACCCATGGGAGTTACTTGTCGAAGCTAAGAAAGAGGCAGTGACTATGTTTTTACTCGAGGTTTTCGTGCACGTAACCGCGGCCTCAAAGTCTCTAGACATACACTCGATTGAATTCCGGCCAGCCTCCTGAGTGGCAGCCTCGTTTGTTTCCTTCTACCTGCCTATCAACATCTCGCAGCAGCTGACAAGGCCGAGTAGCCGCTTCTTTTCCATTTCTGACGCACCGCGCGCAATGCATCACGGTGAAGTGATGCTTATCTCTTTTTATGCACACAGGGTGAAAACCTTGTAATGTCAGCCTTAGCACGCACCGCACCCAGCGACGGACGGACGAAAGAGGCCAGCAGCTGCAGTTGACGGGAGCTCGATAACACGTGTGTATTCCGCGTGCCGAGGCAAGAGTCCGGAGAGGTGTTCCTGTTGCGGCCTACACGTGAGCTGCATCCGCTGAGCTCGGATGGCGAAAAGCTGCTCCGACAACGGATGACACTCTTCTCTCAGCCTCGATGCCTCTGGCTGGAGTTCGGCGGTTTCAGGCCAGCACACAAGCCTCCTTAGTAGCACTCAGGGCGCCCGTGACTTGCTGTCTACCGGTGCCAACATCCATGGCTAAAAAGAACAGGCTTGTAAAGAGTGCTGCTAACGTAGACACATGGTGAACCACTTGCAATGCACTACATTTTATATGCCCTAGAGGTATGTTGTTTATCTCATTCCTTCTTTCCTCGCAGGAATCAGCACACAAATACAAAGCACGAGAACAGGTAGGACGACAGGACAAACGGCGTCGTCTTGTCGTCCTTCTTGCTCTTTGCTTCCATTTTTTTTATGCTGAATACTGCTAGGATGGGAACAAACCAAGTCGCGGAACAGCAAGTGTTTCTCTTCCGTTTGTCTGGCAAAAATATTTTCGTCGGCGAACAACCAGCATCACCAAAGGGCCGCTAAAATGGCATGAAATCACTAGAAAAAAATTCCTTTATTGCCCGGCGACAATAAAAAGAAAGCGCCATCTCAGCGTGTTTAAACAACGCCGGAATTGCGTTGCAGCGTCGTGCAATAAGACCATGGATCGAATCGCGGTATCGTGCAAAATATTTGTCGGACAAAATAATGCACGTGTTGATCAAATTGCATACACGGGTTTGGGGTGCGACTTGATGGCGGTAAACACCCCCGAAAGCACACCCGTTTACCAGAAAAGGATTTCGCTACCCTGGTGAAATACTTGGTCGTTTCCTCTTAAGAATACTTCCGGCTCTAATCCCCAGCGGCTGTGGGGCAACAAGCCACTGCCGCGGTAAAACCTTGGGTGCAGCTGTTGATTCTAACAATCTCTGACTTCCAACAGGTCGCCATCAGTAACTTACCCTTGCAACGTTTATTTGTATACGGCTGGCAAGTGAGGGTAGTCAGGTAGTGCGTTTCGATGAAATAGCGGCATGAAATGGATTATGATAGGGCTTAGTGAGGTTAGAGGCAAAATGAGGTGTATACTGTACATATGGGAGTATGTACTTTGTTACCAAGGTTTACCAGAGAGACAATAACCACGGGTAGGGTTTCTTGTCATTATTGATGTAGCCGGTAATACAGAAGAATTCTATCGCATTATTGAGAGGGTGGCAGCCATCCTAACTAATCTTAGTAAGTTGTATAAATTGAAAATTGCGCTAGCCTACTAGCCTACATGTACTCATGATCACAAGCAAGAAGAAAGCTTCTATGAACATGCGGAATGGCCAATGGGGAAAATAAAGTTGCAGTATATTGAACTGATTTGACAATAATGCTAAAGTAGACAAAAAGCAGGCTGGAGATCAGGCAAGGCTCCAGGATTGCCCCTCTGGGGGAAGCAGATAGATTTAACGCGGACAGCATAGACGCATTGATGCGGTGAATTTTGGAAGAAAGAAGTTTGCGTTCAAAAACCTGTTTCGCTTAAGAAGGAGAACCATTTCTTTCTGCTAACTCCAACAAGGACAGGGGGTCCGTCATTATATCTGAACAAGTGTCCATGTCCGAAGTTGCCGAAGCCATTCAGTCAGCCTTTAAAAGATATCATAACATTTCTGTAACCAAGCAAAAAAAATTACCTAAAAACCTATGCCAAACATTGAGCTTCAATGAGCTATCTCGTGCAATAGAGGCCAAAAAGAACACGTTTTTAAATCTTCTTCACGGCAAAGCTCACAAGGTCGAGGGCCCTCCGCGCTTATTGTTTAGGAGAAGAATACCTGGCAAGAAAAAAGTCGGTATGTATTTCCACGGCAATCTAACGTTGCTTTCTATCGATGATCCCTCCCTGGTAAAGAATACGAATTAGGTGATTAGATTTTTGAATGAGAATAGAAAGAACGCCTACCGTGCCTTTTCTCTAGATGCAAAAGACTTATTTTATTTTATCCCTCCATACGACCTCATGATATGTGTTCGCGAAGCTTATCGACAAACTTGGAATTATATCCTCCCAAAATGAGAGTGGCGTCTCTGAGCTTGTTTGTTGGAAATGCGTTCTGTGTTCCCATAGTCAACAATTGCAAAGTGGAATGATTCGCCCTTTATCTAAAAGCACGGGATCTGCACCAGCTCATGTATCGCCCCTATTCTCAGTGATTTCTTCTTAGCTATGCATGACAGAGTTCTCAGTAACCGCTTCGAATAGTCGCGAGTTAACAATATGTTCCGCTTCGTGCACAATTTCTTCGTTCTTTTAGACTTTGACAACAAAGCCTTTTTTTCTTTCAGAATGCGCCTGAAGTTTTGAGTGTTTCAAGACTACCCGAGCTGGACTCGAATTAAAGCACAAAATGCCGGAAAAATTATTGCATGCGTTTCCTGGAACTAAG
>JAJIZL010014174.1:13531-28781 GCA_023969395.1 Amblyomma maculatum | reverse complement strand
GATCATAATGACGTGATACAGCCATCTGAGGGTTCCAGTGCGGCAGCAGTCATTTTGGTGAAGAAGAAAGACGCACACTTTGCTTCAGCATCGATTGCCGCAGCTTGAACGACGTAACTAAAAAGGATGTTTATCCGCATCCTCGCATCAATGACACTCTCGACCATCTCTGGAACGCTACGTATTTGCCTTACATGGCCTTGAAGAGCAGTTCTGACAAATCAATGTCGTCGAAAGAGACTGCGAGAAGACAGCGTTAATCACACCAGACGGCCTCTTCGAGTTCAAGGTATTGGCCTTCTGCCTTTGCACTGCACCAGCCGTGTTCCAGCGGCTGATAAATACCATACTGGCTGGCTAGAAGTTGCACATTTGTCTCATATACTTAGACGATGTCGTTTCTTGTGTTCTAACTTTGAAGACCGCCTGAAACGGCTTCGGACGGTGCTCGACGCAATCAAGTCTTCAGGGATAACGTTGAGAGCAAAGTGCCGCTTCGCCTACGAGGAGCTGTTTCTTGGTCATATCGTAAATAAAAAAGGGAATTCGGCCAAATCCGCTGAAAACCGCTGCGATAGCACAGTTTTCAGACGCCGGTAACACAAGATCTGCGCCGCAATCTTACCGTACCTGATATCAGCTCCATCCTTTGTGAAGTTTCCCCTGCCTTGCTGCCGTGATGGAGAGGAGCACCGGCTGTGAGAATGACCACATGGCCATCCAGGAGACACCCAGAGCGACTCCGTTCAGCATTGTGTGCTGCAGGGAGCCTACAACGACGTTCGACATGATGCTACCGCACGTGAAAGATGACCACCTCCATGCCACCGCCAACTGCAGCGTGAGAAAGAAGCACGACGACTCGCCCGGCTGCGCATCAAAGACCAGCAACGCTCCGAAACCGGACGATAAATTTGCGACCACGCGACACAGAGTACAAGCCAGTAGATCAATCAAGTTTGAGTTTGGGCGACGATACACCGTCGTGGACCGAGTTAAAGCTCTCGCGGCGGTATTTTGGCCCTTACAAAGTCCTTCGGCGCATCGGACAGCTTAACTATTAAGTCCTTCATGACGACATGACTACATTCCAGCGGTGCAGGGTGCGCCCAGAAATCGTCCATGTTGTGCCCCTAACGTCTTAGTTCGCACGTAAATGCCCTAGTTGTTTCATATTTCTCGTATTTTGTATACCTTTCTGCGTTTATATTGTAAGCATCGAGGTGATATCTTTTTAAGGGGGGAGTAATGCCGCGAACGGTTCATGTTTATTGTTTTTCGACAGCCGCCGGCATGCAGCCATATCACTGTGACTCTAGCGCGCGAAACGATTCTGTATTCGTTGTTTGTTCACGATTGCTTTCACGTTACGCGTCTTTATCGTTTCGTTTCTTACACAATATGCTCCCATATGTGTCTTCAAATAATCCAGCCACGCGCGTGTTCTTCTTAATGTTGCAGGGTATGCTGGTCACCGTGGAGATTGTACGTCAGACATATTTCGGGTTGTGATATAGAAGAAATAGAAGGTTAGAAGAAAAAAAAATAATCTTCGCATTGTGAACGGCCGTACTTTATTATTTTTCCTAACAGTTTTGCTTCAGTTTCAACGATGAATAGCGAGAGTTTTACTTTACTTTGAATAAGCGCTTCTTTTTATTTCCTAATGCTGAAATGACCTATGTTCAGCAAGAGTGAAATTTGATATATCTGATCATGCATGACTTATATTAAATTTTCTTTGAACAAAGTCCAGATTTCATCAAAAATTAGGAAATGAACGAGCAGGAGAGTTTCTGCTGATCGATGTAATTGTCTTCCTGTAAGCGTTGTCGTATTTGAAAATAGCTTGGAAGTGAGGTGTCGAGTACGCTTTTGGATGTTCAGTGTAAAGTTTAAAAGTTGTTGGTAACAAAATCTTCAGCAATATAATGATGATTAAGGATGAGCTAGAAGTCAGAGCACGGTCGAGGGTGTTAGTTTCCATTAGGCTGGTTAGCTAATTGGTCGAGCGAAATATCAAAAGTTAAGAAGCATCATGCGTTGAACCGCCTCGACTCTCACCCGTTAACAGCGAATAAGATCCTTTTTCTGTGGCCCCACCCGTTGAAATGCACTGGCAGGCACGTTATTGAGCAACTTGCGAAGAACTGCGCAAACACAGACCAACCCATTAGCGAAGCAGAGCGACAAACACAGGGTAAAAAACTTAATGTTCTTTTTCTTCTTCCCTAATCAGAAGAAAAACGCGCACATAAAGAAAGAAAAATATGAGAAGAAAGAAAATACCTACGAAAAAATAGACAGAAAATTTATAGCAGCGCAAACAAGTAAACTTCGGTAAAATCAGAATAAATTGAATCCTCCCCAAAGTGATCAGCTCTTCCTCGTTTAACTTTTTTTTCAGCCTCGAGTAGTTCCCTCGAGGGTGGGTCCATATCCTTTTTCGATTACAATTGCTTCACGGTCAAGGGGCACAAACTATTTTTATTCTTTATTGCCTGTTCACAAGTCTGGCAGTGAATTCAAGGCTGCAGACACCACTTTTCACACCTTTTAGAAATTGTCTTTCCCTTCTTCAGTAATGCAACGTCCAGTCAGCCTCACGTTCTGTGCACAGCAGGACACAGGAACCTTATAAACAACCATTTATTCACAAAGACCAAAGATTTGTCAATAACTCGTTGTACACTGAGTGATCTTGACCGTTTCCTCATACACAGCTTGGCACAAGATAGCCATGCGATCACACGCAAAGAACGAACATCAAAACCTACCATTTTCCCAACCCTTTTCAGGGAGTGCCAGTCCACGAAAACAGAAAATTGCAGCCACATATTCGCACCTCCCTATTGGTTCCATGTCATCAATTCTTTTTGCTCTTAAGCTGATATTCACGAGGGCAGACTTGGCCACAGGCGTAAGATGTTCTACTGGAAACCACGCAGAAAGCCTCTTTTTACTTGTTATAGAACGCTGAAAAGCATTTTGTGTAGAACGAGAGAAAGAAGATCGCTACACAGTATGAAATATCACTGAACAAAGGTTCAGGGGCAGTCCCAGTTTGTAAGCCGAGCCAACGTTTTGACAAGTGCACTTCTCTTCGTCTGGAAATAACTTCCATCTTTATTCTGCACAATCGATTTAGGTATAAATGTGTTAATCAAGACAACAAAACACGCCACGGAGCTTTGATTTCTAATAACCACGGATTTGTATAATTCTGTTCTCTTTATAAGCCTGCTAGGCAGTGTGAATGAGTGCAAATATCGACGCACATGTTTGCCTTTCAAGGCGCATGCGGAATCTCTGTGGGAAGGTTTTCCCAGCGGCACTCTCTGTAGCTGCAATAAAACTCGTCCATTTTCAAACACAAAATGACATTTGAATAGGGCTACTGTAATTCCAACCAAACTCAGTGACATTTGAAGGCGAACGTATTTTTTGCCTCATGAATAAGATATATATAGTGGCTGCACAGCAACCATAGTTCTGCATAAAAAAGTATCAAAATTCCGATAAAGAAATGTGTTAGGCAAGGAGACACAATCTCCCCAGTACTATTAACAGCTTGCTTAGAGGAAGTATTCAGACTTGGAATGTGAGCAGTTAGGGATAAGGGTAGATGGAGAATGCCTCAGTAATCTGCGATTTGCTGATGACATTGCCTTGCTAAGCAACTCGGGGGATGAACTACAAATAATGATAGATGACCTACACAGGAAAAGTAAAAAGATAGGCTAGAAAATAAATATGCAGAAGACTAAGGTGATGTTCAGCAGCCTCGGGAAGGAACAGCAATTTACATCAGGTAGCGAAGTACTGGAAGATGTAGGCGAATATGTCTATTTAGGACAGGTAGTAACCGCAGATCCGGACCATGAAAAGGAAATAAGAAGAATAAGATTGGGATGGAGCGCATTTGGCAAGCACTCGCAGGTTATGACAAGCAGCTTACCGGTATCGTTCAAGAGGAAAGTATACAACAGTTGCATCTTGCCTGTACTCACCTATGGGGCTGAAACGTGAAGGCTAACCAAGAGAGTTCTACTTAAGTTGAGGACAACCCACAGAGCTATGGAACAAAAAAATTGTTGGGGTAACATTAAGAGATAGGAAGTGTGCACAGTGGGTCAGAGAAATAACTCAAGTTACCGACATTCTAGTGGAAATTAAGAAGAAGAAATGGACATGGGCAGGACATGTATTGCGAAGAGAGGATAACCGATGGTTGCTAAGGGTAACAAACTGGATTCCAAGGGAAGGAAAGCGTAGTAGGGGGCGGCAGAAAGTTAGGTGGGCGGATGAGATTAAGAAGTTCGCAGGGGTCAAGTGGATGCAACTAGCACAGAACCGGGTTAAGGGGAGAAATATGGGAGAGGCCTTTGCCCTGCAGTGGGTATAGTCAGGCTGATGATGATGATGATGATGAATACCGTGCCCAGGAATCTGTAGCGCGCATCGAACATATTGCCGCGTGCCTAGCACCGTGCGACTGCCGTGCTTGGTGCCGACGACGACGAGGTGGTTGTTGGCTCGAAAGGCGCGCTGGTGCTGGGCTCTGTGATCGGAACTAGAAGCCGATCTTATTCACGGGTCCTCGTCTACGTGTACCTTCATGGCTCCCTGTAGCTCGAGTCGTGACACTGGTGGAGGTGCCATTGAGGATCCCTTCTCCTGCGGACGACCCGACGCGGCCGCCTCTCGTGACCACTACTGTTCATCGTACAAGCCGGCGGCTCCGAGGGTTGCACCCTGAGGCCTTCCCTCTCGACGAAGAGACCCTAGCTATGGCAACGCCACCGCCCGCCCGTACCATGACTCTTCCTTCCACCCCACAACGCAAGGTAACTAACCCCCCGAAGCCCGTTATACCTAGTGCCACGGGCAGAGGCCTAATATTTTATTTTTTTTTGGTAGCCTCACCATAACATATGTCCCTTCGGCCCCGGTGGCACGGGCAGAGGCATATTATTTTCTCTTTTATGGTTGCCTCACCATATTATATGCCACTTCCACCCTTTCGTCCTATCTCATTCTTCAGAACCCACGTACCCCTAAGCCATTTCACGGTGAGCAGTTCGAAGACACCGAGGACTGGCTAGCTCACTACGAAAGGGTCGCGACGTTTAATGGCTGGGACGATGCTGCGAACATGCGGAACGTCTACTTCAGCCTTGAAGACGCTGCTCGGACATTGTTCGAGAGCCGCGAGGCTACATTCTCTACGTGGCCGGCCTTCCGAAGCCAACTCTTCGGTACGTACGCCAACAGTGACCACCGAGAGAACGCCGAGCGTGCCCTGACCTCACGAGTTCAGCGTCCGAACGAAGGGGTCGCAGTGTATGTTGAAGACGTCATGCGTCTCTGCCATCACGCCGACCTATCCACGAGCGAGGAGAAGAAGGTGCGGCACCTGATGCCCAGAGTTAAAGACCAGCTTTTTTCCGGCCTCGTACGGAACCCACCCACCACCGTCACGGCGTTTCTGGCTGAAGCTGTGATTATCGAGAAACTGCTACAGCAGCAATGCAGCCAGTACGCTCGGCCACTGCATTCCATCTCCACACTACCGCCGACTGACCGCACCGACTACAATCCCGGGGCAGATCTGAGCTCCCTTAGCGACCTCATTCGCACCGTGGTTCGCGAGGAGCTCCAGCAACTTCATGGGACATTTAATCCTGGCGCGGCTTCTGGCCAGCGTCATCCGTGAGGAGGTAAAGAACGCACTCACGCCACCGATAAGTGCAGTCATTCTACCGCCACCCCCGGGCCTCACCCAGCCGATGTCTTAAGTCAGATAACCGCCCACTCTACTACCACTGTGGCAAGGCAGGCCACCTCTACCGGTGGTGTCCTTATCGCCAGATGAGCCTTAGAGGATTTTCTCCCGACAGCCGTCGTCGACGGCCTGATCAGCGGCCTCAGGACATCGCCGAGTACATCACGTGCGAGCGTAGTCTGCCGCATTCTCCTCGTCGTGAATCGCGCTCGCCTTCACCTCGTCGCTTTTCGCCCTCTGGGCCAGGGTATACCGCTGGACACCGTGGTTGCTCAAGCCCTCGTCGGAAAAACTAGCTCCGGCGACCTTTTGGGGCGAGGCCACCGCACAACATAATCATCATCATCAGCCTGACTATATTCACTGCCTGGCAAAGGCCTCTCCCATATTTTTCCACTTAACCCGGTTCTGTGCTAGCTGCATCCACTTGACCCCTGCGAACTTCTTAATCTTATCCGCCCATCTAACTTTCTGCCGCCCCCTGCTACGTTCTCCTTCCCTTGGAGTCGAGTTTGTTACCCTAAGCAACAATCGGTTATCCTCTCTTCGCACTACATGTCCTGCCCATGTCCATTTCTTCTTCTTAGTTTCCACTAGAATGTCAGTAACTTGAGGTATTTCTCTGACCCACTCTGCACGCTTCCTATCTCATTATGTTACCCCTACCATTTTTCGTTCTATAGCCCTTTGGGTTGTCCTCAACTTAAGTAGACCTCTCTTGGTTAGCCTCCACGTTTCAGCCCCATAGGTGAGTACAGGTATGATGCAACTGTTATATACTTGCCTCTTTAGCGATACCGGTAAGCTTATAGTCATGATCTGCGAGTGCTTGGCAAATGCGCTCCATCCCAATCTTATTCTTCTTGTTATTTCCTTTTCATGGTCCGGATCTGCGGTTACTACCTGCCCTAAGTAGACATATTCGCCTAATACTTCCAGTACTTCGCTACCTAATGTAAACTGCTGTTCCTTCCCGAGACTGTTGAACCTTACATTAGTCTTCTGCATATTGATTTTCAAGCCTACCTTTCTACTTTTCCTGTCTAGGTCATGAATCATTATTTGCAGTTCATCCCCCGAGTTGCTTAGCAAGGCAATGTCATTAGCAAATCACCGATTACTGAGGTATTCTCCATCTACACTTATCCTTAACTACTCCCATTCCAAGTCTTAATACTTCCTCTAAGCAAGCTGTGAATAGTACTGGGGAGATTGTGTCTCCTTGCCTAACACCTTTCTTTATGGAAATTTTGTTACTTTATGCAGAACTATGGTTGCTGTGCAGCCACTATATATATCTTCCAGCACTTTCACGTACGGCTCGTCTACCCCCTGATTTCGCAATGCCTGCATCACCGCCTAGGTTTCAACTGAGTCAAATGCTTTTTCGTAATCACCGCACACCGATTCACCGCAAAGCTTCCACCGCCGCACCGCTCGATTCGCCCCGCTGTCGAACGCCGAATTCCTGTCCAGTTTTTGACGCACAGACCAGATCACCCCGACGTCGCCCGCATCGCCGACCAGTTATCACCGCCGTGTCGCTTAAATCGCCCCGACGCAGACCACATTACTGCCGCCCAGCTTCGGCCGCCGCACCGCTCGCTTTACTCCAACCTGCCGTCGACATTGAGTCGTCCCGACGCCGACCACCCAACTGCCGTCCAGCTTCCGCCGCCACACCGCTCACTTCACTCCGAACCGACGTCGACAGCCCCTGGTCTTGGCCGGGTCTCCCTGGGCATCCCTGTTATCGTCGACACGAAGGAGGTATGCGCTTTACTTGATACAGGAGCCGATTATTCTATCCTTAGCGGGTGGCTTTCAAAGACACTGATAAAAGTGATGACGCCATGGAACGGACCAGAGATAAGTATGGCAGGCGGACATGTGGTTGCACCACTGGGTATGTGTACAGCCCGTGTTACGGTGAAGGGCTGCACATTTGACGCGATTGTCTTGTTCTACGCGAATGCTCTCGCGATGTTATTCTTGGCATCGACTTCCGTCGTGAGCGCGGTGCCACTATAGATCTGCCGAACCGCTTGCTGATGTTTTCCGCAAAGTGGCCACCGAAAAGAATGAGTACCGTGGATCCCACTCCACGCTGCGAGTCGCCGATGATAGCCTCACAGTGCCACTACGCGCCAGCATCCTCGCCAGAGTTACCTGTGACGAGCCACATCACGGCCTCCGGGTTGTTGAGCCTAATGTCTCCCTCTAACTCGCCTTGGGAGTTTCGGGGGCAAGAGGTCTTTGTTTCTTTCGTTGCAGAGAGACGGGGGTGCCAATTTCTCCAATGAACATGGACATCTGTTCCGTGGCACTGTCATTGCTTACATTGACCATCTACAGGAAGTCGGCGAATGTTTTGCTTCAGAAAAAGCTACGCCTAGCACCGAACTGGATGATACTGTACACGTGGTCGACATCAATTCTAGCCTTTCCTCCACTGAAAAGAGACAACTCCAGGATCTATTGCTGGAGTTTCGTGCGTGCTTCACGTCTTTGTCTAAAGTGCAGCAAACGTCTGTCAATAAACACCGGATTATCACGCATGAAGGCACTCAGCCTATCCATCAACAGCCCTATCGTGTATCTCCTCGGGAAAGAGAAGCTATCCAACAGCAAGTCAAAAAGGTGCTTGCCGATGGCATCATTCAACCGTCAAGCAGCCCATGGTCGTCGCCTGTAGTCCTCGTTAAAAAGAAAGACGGAACACTTCGTTTCTGCGTTGACTATCGGAAACTTAACTGTATGACAAAGAAGGACGTCTATCGGCTGCCACGGATCGATGACCCACTCGACCGACTTCGCCGAGCCAAGTACTTCTCCGTTGACCTCAGGAGTGGTTATTGGCAAATCGAAGTTTATGAGAGGGACTTGAGAAAACTGCCTTCGTAGCACCAGATTGGCTCTATGAATTCCACGTCCTCTCATTCGGGCTCTGTTGTGCTCCTGCCTTCTTCCAGTGTATGCTGGACACTGTGCTCATAAGTCGTAAGTGGCAGACATGCATTGTTTATCGCGACGACGTGATAATCTTTTCACCAACGTTCACAGAACACCTGCGCCGCCTGAGAACTGTTCTCGAAGCCGTCTGGTCTGCCAACCTTTCTCTCAAGCCTCAAAAGTGCCACTTCGGGTTCACCGAATTGAAGTTTCTTGGACCCATCGTGAGTGCTGATGGCATTCGAGCTGACCCTGAGAAACTTGCTGCCGTTATTGCCTTTCCCATCCCCGCCCACGAAAAATCAGTCCGACGGTTTTTGGGGCTGTGCTCCTATTATCGTCGCTTTATCAAAACTTTGCACATATCGCCAGCCTGACACTCCTGACTCGTGATGACGCATCATTTTTCTGGGGCGCCGAGCAGCAGATGGCTTTCGACGAGTTACGACGCTGGCTCCAGTCACCCCCGATCCTGGCACATTTGGACGGTGATGCTGACACAGATTTACACGCGGATGCGAGCAACGTCGGCCTTGGTGCCGTTCTAGCTCAGCACCAAGACGGGGTCGAGAAAGTAATTGCCTACGCCAGCCGTGCACTTTCCTGTGCTGAGTGCAACTATTCCACCACTGAAAAAGAATGTTTGGCGGTAGAATGGGCTGCTGCCAAGTTCCGCCCGTACCTTTATGGCCGACCGTTTCGTGTCATCACTGACCATCACTCGTTGTGTTGGCTGAAAAACTTGAAGGATCCTTGTCGCCGCTTAGCACGTTGGGCATTGCGCCTGCAGGAGTTCGATTTCGATGTTATTTTTAAGTCTGGCCGGAAGCACATCGATGCTGATACCCTGTCCCACGCGCCCGTCGGCCCTCCTTGGTCAGATGCCACCGAGGACGATAGCTTCCTTGGAGTAGTCACTATGTCCGACCTTGTTTCCAAACAGTGTGCCGACGCCAAGCTTCGACTGATTATTGACCATCTTGAAGGTGGGCACCCTACAATAACCCGGTATCTTGCTCGGGGGCTGTCATCGTATTGCGTCCGCAATGGGGTGCTTTATAAGAAGAATTCTACGTCGAGTGCAAAAACATACCTGCTAGTCATACCGGCTGGTCTAAGGCACGAAATCCTCCTGGCCAGACACGACGAACCAACTTCAGGTCATCTTGGCTTTACACGCACCCTAAACCAAGACCGGCAGAACTATTACTGGCCACATCTTTCTCCGAGCGTTGGACGTTACGTAAAGACTTGTCGACATTGCCAGTGGCGAAAAAACCCACGCTCACGCCATCCGGTATATTACAATCTATCGAACCACCCCTCTGTCACGAAATCGGCGCCCATTTCCATCAAGTCGGTACGGCGCGAGGCCCGCACGGCGTCGCGTGGAAGGCATGGAGAGCAAAGCCCCCTTCCCCGCGCGGGAGAGCGCGTAGCTTTGTACGCGTTGTTTTCACCCTCTTTCTCCTTGCCCGGGGAAGACGGTGGTTCATCGGCCTGGAATGCGCCAGAAAAATCGAGCATCTTCTATGGGACCTAGCCAATAACGACGCGCGGCTCGACGGGAGAAGAGGGAGCTATAACCAGCGAAGCTATGTGTGTGTGCGCGCTAGCTTTGACGCGTGTTAACAAACAGACGCGGCGCGCCCTATTTAAAGCGACCGCGCCGCTTGTTGAGTCAGTCAGTTATTCAGTTCGTCAGCGTTTTGCTACGTGATCGCCTGCGCTTCGGCTGGACTCCCGGGGATCACCCGCTGCTGGCAAGCCCACGGACTTTCAAGGGAGCGGCGCTCGTCTAGTATGGCGGCCACATCGTGACTCTTGAGGCGTCGGACTGCAACAGTGCCCGGTGAACAATTTGGTGTTTGTTTATGTACTCTCTCGTGTTTCATCTGTTGTAAAGCCTCTACGTTACTGGATACCTGTGTAATTGCATGCTTAGCGTTTGTATTCTGTGAACCTCTCGTCTATGTATTTCAAGTGATCTTGTGCATTCCTTTGTATCGTCTCTTGCTGAGCATAAATTGTGTTTTGTTTGTTACTTCTGACTCCGATCCTTTCTCTGGTTTGAACCGGCGACCGCTGGGCACCAAACGACCACCCCCTTCTGTCACCACAAGGTAGCTGAATTCCGGCTGAGCTTGCCACGCAAGTCGAGGGCATCTCCTTTGCGACCGGAACAGCTACCCCTACTCACTCTAAGGGTGTCTGGGAGTGTGCGCACCGTTAAGGGCGCATCGTTAATAATACCCCCCTAATTATTAACGGGTGACACCCTCACATCCTTCGAGCAGGTGGCATCGACCTTTTAGGCCCATTTCCTTTATCCTCGAACGGACACAAGTGAATCGTAGTCGCCAGAGACTACTTAACATGCTACGCTGAAACGAAGTCCCTTGCCTGAGGTACTGTCGGCGAAGGCGCTCGATTCTTTACGTAGGACATTGTGCTCAGACACAGTGCACCGTCGATCATCGTTACTGACCGAGGAAAGGCGTTTACAGCTCGGCTACTGCGGGACACCTTAACTCTCAGCCATACCGAGCATCGCGCAACTACATCGTGTCACCCTCAGACAAATGGCCTAACGGAACGACTTAACAAAACTTTGGCGGACATGATCTCAATGTACATCAACGTTGAACATAAAATGTGGGACGAGATCCTGCCGTATGTCAGCTTCGCCTACAATACGGCGCCGCAGGAAACCACGATGTTTACGCCGTTCCGTCTCGTTAATGGCAGGGAGGCCGGCACGATTTTGGACGCGATGCTCCCGTGCGGGGATGAACCGGTCGAACCCGATGCCGCCCATTTCGCAGAACAGGCCGAGCAAGCCCGTCAGCTGGCCTGCTTGAACATCAAGGAGCAGTATGCCACCGACGCTCCACATTATAACCTTCGGCACACGGAAGTCCACTACGAACCAGGGGACCAAGTGTAGGTTTCGACCCCTGTGCGCCACAAAGGCTTGTGCGAGAAACTGGTCCACCGGTATTTCGGACCCTATAAAGTCCTGCGCCGCTTATACAGTGTTAATTACGAAGTTATTCCAGATGGAACTGTGACCGTCAGCGCTCGGCGTCAGCGGCCTGAAATTGTGCATGAGGTGCACTTAAAGCCGTACTTTTCGCGTGACTGAGCGTTTCTTGCAAATGAGACCTTGCGTTATTGTACAGTTCTCCGGACACCAAATTTTTTTTCTCCTCTCACCTTGTCATCGGGACGATGTTTTTCTTTCGCAGGGGGGTGGGGGGGGGGGATAATGCCACGTGCCTAGCGCCGCGCGACTGCCGCGCTTGGTGCCGACGACGACGAGGTGGTTGTTGGCTCGAGAGGCGCGCAGGTGCTGGACTCTGACCTTATTCTCGGGTCCTCGTCTACGTGTACCTTCACGGCTCCCTGTGGCTCGAGTCGTGACAATATTATACAATAAAACTAAGAAACAATTATTCACGTTATATGTGGGAATCGAACGCCGGCCACTTGCTTGCGAGGCGATAACTCTTCCACTGCGGCATAACACTTTAGTCTTCCTTTACTGCTTTCATTGAAGATTGATAGTTTGCTAACATAAAGACTGCACTTTGTTTAGACACGCCATTCATTTATAGTGGGTTAGGAATCAGTCTACTAAATCCACATTTGTCTTAAAAACGGTGTTGGTTGTTTCAAAACCATGGCACAGTTGATTCAGGGTTAGGGCAAAGCCCATGCACAAAGAATAAGCTGCGGAAGAGGCAGCAACAAGCCACCCAATATGGAAACGTAAGCATAAATAATTTCTCATTGTCACACATTAGAATACCTAGCTGCCCCCAGAGGTTTTTCTCTTTTTGCGAGGTGTGACCATATTCTAGGTGTCTGACTTCGGAGAACTAGAGCTGTAAAAAGTTACATAATTGTTAGTAATTATCTTGTTTTTTTTTTTTTATTAGGTGCGCCAGATTGAAATTTTAAGCTGAGGTGTAAAATATCCTGCCCACAATTTATGATATAGACACGAATCTCCTGAGATCACTCAGGAGGAGGAGGAATCAACATTTATTAGGCCCGAAATAATTCGGTGGTGCATGCAGGCACCAGACGGGGTGGTTCCCTAGTTGCGGGAACCATATCTTACCAGCAGCTCTTGGCCTCTGTCCGTCAGTGCGAGCTGAATCGAGGGCGGGGCTGGATAACAAGGTCTCCCATCGCTCAAGGTGTTGGGGATTGGGGGTATTGGCGGGAATGGAGGGAGTTTTGTGCACTCTGCCAAAACGTGTGGCAGGGTGCCCTTTTCTTTTTTGCAAAAAGGACAGAGCATGTTGTGTTCTGCAGGGTATATGCGGTTCATCAGTTAGGGATGCGCAAGCATTCCCGCGTGCGCTCGACACAGGATCGTCTAACCCTGTTCAAACCCACATCAGGTTTCTAAAACTTGGCCTAAACTTTAAACTTAGACATGCTTGCTGGTCCTTGAAACCTCAGGATATAAGAATCTTCCCAGGTATGGGTCATGCAATTCTCAGCTGTTGAAAAGAAATATCTAATTGTGCTGTCCCAGAGTGCATTATAGCGTACTACAAACAGAAAAAAGCATACTGTGTTGTGCTTTCTTTGGATCGTCTTATGTCTGTGATGGAGTCGGTCCAGAAGACGTGCGTGTCGAGAGCAGCAAGACGTTATAGCATCTGGAATCAGATGGCATGGACAAACGTGTGGCTGTGATTGCCTACTTGCACGGCATTTTGCACATACTGCAAAAACTCGGAAGTATAGAATGTGTCAATGTTGTGTTTCTGCGCATGATTGCCTGTATAGCTTATGTCGAGCTGTGCACAACGAGGCGTTGGCAGCGATTCGTTTCTTGTGGTAAAAGGATACTTTCTAAGATTCCTCTGCACAGCGGTGGGCGGTACGTAAGGCAAAGTGGGCACTGCATTAATGAAAAGCTGAAAGAACATTGCTATAAGGTGTAAAGGTGATATCTGGACACTGTAATAAATATCCAGAACTGCGAATTACGAAGAAAAAACCACGCTTCCCGCTTTATTATGAAACAATTGTAATCGAAAAAGGCTACAACACTGCCAGGGAAATAATTAAGACTCTGAATATAATGAAACAAGGAAATGATTTGTCCACACCCCTCTGTTAGTAAAACTACAAAAGAGTTGTCACATTTGGGCAACATGTAAATCCTTGTTGACCTTATTAAGTTGGCTTGTTGTTGCGAACTGTCTTTTTCGTTTTCTTTGTTTCTTCCTTTCTTTATTTCTTTCTTCCGCTCTTTTATTGCTTTCTTCTTTTGCTCGTGGGTATCCTTCTGCTGACTGAGGAGGAAGAAAGATATTTAGTTGTTAGCAAGGGCTGTGTTCTTTGCCCTTGTCGACGGTGTTTGTTTTGTTCGCACTCTTCTTCAGAAGACACAGCAGTCGAATGGCTTTGCGACTTTAAGACTGTTTTACTGCTTGACAGACACTGTCTTGAGCGACAAACCGTGACTGTCCTCCTCACCCTTTTTTCTTCCCCTCTTTCGTCTCCACATCCCTTTCCCCATAGCAGGGTCGCCAACCGCATACCTTCTGGGTTAAAATCCCTGCCCTCTCTACTCCTGTTTGTCTATCTCTATAGAATGCAGTTCATTTCCCGTATTAGAGAAAGAAATAAAATTGTCGAGTGAGACCAGGCCTGCGCATCAGAAGGGGATGCTTCTTAATGTGCGAGCATTCTGGACCTCATGTGAAAACAGAAACCAAAAAGCTCTTTTCGGTTATTTCATTCTGTTGAGGATTGACAAAAGTAAAGGAATATTGTACGACACAGATAGTAATATTCTGACCCAGAAATCTGGCGTGAGACCAGGAATTAACAGATCCTACAAAGAAATGGTACTTTTTTGTTTTAATCAAAATAGTGTATTATTAGTGCAAGAAATGTGAGGCGCACTTTGGCTGAAGTGACAACAGATTCACTTATTGCTTTCCAGGCTTTAGAGAGAGAGAGAGCGGTAAGGTTCATGTTCTCCGCAAAATCGAGCGTCGGCGTTGTGACGAAAAAATCGCGAACATACCTATAACGTATGATAAATAGCAGGCGACAGAGCTGGTCGCTATATTATTTGTTGAGTATCGTGGCGTCGCCGCCAGCATGACGGAGCCGATTATAAGGAACCTAAAACTGGGGCACGGCCACTCGATGGAAGCGCACTAGGTGCGGCCTGCTACGTCGCCCGAAACGGGGAGGCGCCTACATCCAGTCGCCACCGCCGCGGCGCCACCTTTCGGGGACAGCCGCACGCGGAGAGCGCTGCGCCTGGCTGCGCTTTGAGGGACGCATCGGCGTGGTAGAAGCCCTTTATTTTAAGCATATAAGAGCTCCGCTTCACACAATTTGGCAACAAGAATTAGTATATCCTGTCATGTCTAGTGTGACCATGTCAGCACTTAGCACTTACTCGGCAAGGATGTATACTGGACTGTACCCCGAAAAGCATATAGTGACGGTGGTTCAATCGATTGGACAGCT
>JAJIZL010014173.1:68717-85623 GCA_023969395.1 Amblyomma maculatum | reverse complement strand
AGAATTGTCACCATTACATAGGAATAACCTAGTTGGAGATCGAGATCCACCAAGTTGGCTGTGCATGCTTTGTGTACGAGAAGACAAGACGCAGGATCCTGTTGGAACGTCGTGTAATTTGAAAGTGTGGCGCCTAGGCCTGGCTCCTGGAGGGCAACCACGGCTGGTACACACTCGAATGTTTCAAGGTAGAGGCGGAAATTGGCCCGCTTAGTGCGGTCCTTAAAGCCTCTACAGTTCCATTGTGTTATTAATGTTGAGATGGCCGAATTGGAGGTAGAAGAGCGCCTTTGACTAAGGTGTCTCGTCATGATTTAACATTTTTGGAGGGGAGGAGGAGGGAGTGGCTACCCCAGAGCCACTCCCTCCACCTGCGGCACCAAGGGGGTTGCGGCAGGAGCGGGGCAGCTGTCCTCATTGTCCGAATCAATGATCCGACGGTTGAATTTTGCAGGACGGGATACGTCCCTAATGGGCCCCGACCGACGGAGGAGGCGGGGGTTGTCCGAGATGTGTTTTGAGACGACCGCCGGTATGGCAGTTATGACCTTGGTGAAGATCTGGTCCATAGCGGCTTCTATCATAGATTGCATTTTTGAGGATAAGCGTTCCTCCATCGCGGAGATCGCTGTCACGAGGGCTGGCGAGAGCTCCGCGTCGCTCTCCATCGCGTCCGAGTTCTGCGAGCTCGGAGCGGCGGACGCCAATTTTGATTCTAAATTTTGAATTTTGTTCAGTAAAATTTCATTCTGTGCCCGGAGCACGTCAATCTGTTTTTTGTATTCCGCATCGAGCGCGGAGACGGTGAGTGGGGAAGAGGGGGGCTGGGGAGAAGAGGAGGCGATCCCCGCCCAGCTGCTCACCTGTTTGCAATGTTGGGGCGCAGATGCCCGGGCGCCGGCAGCGCCACCCGTCTTAAGAGCCGGGAAGTGGTGCTTGTCCATGCCGCTGGGCGGTGGCGGTGGAGGCGCCTTCTTCTTCCCAGGCGGCGTTTTGATGTCGGTGGCAGGATCAGCAGGCGGCGTTCCGCCATTGCCACCTGGAGCTTGTTGCCTTGGCTGCCGCCGTTTTGCTGGGGGCTCACGGCGTTTGGCCTTGGGGCCTGGTGCCTTGAGCTGGCGGAATTTTCCCGTGCAGTCACGTGAGTTGGTAGGGTGGGCTTGCCCGCAGACTGCACAGGATGGACTGCATTCATGAGGTGCCTTGACCCCGTCGACGGTCGGCACCGTTTGGCCACACAGGCCGCACTTTTCGTTGTCCGGGCAGGGGCATGTGTCCGCCCGGTGGCCCACAGTACCGCATCGCACGCAGGCCGGGACAGTTCGCTTGTACGCACGTACAAGGGTCACTTCTGAATTATAGTGAATAAATCGCGGCACCTTTGCCCACAAAAGTGAGCGCCGCGACGTTTGATTTCCCAAGCTTGCGGATATCGGCAAGCTCTCCAGCACGCCACTGGATCTTGTTTTGGAGTGACTCACTGGTCTCGTAGTTTGCTACGGTGATGACGCCGCGACACACATCACCAGTGAGTTTCAATTGGCCGTACATGGGGAGCTGACCTTTGGGTGACGCAATTTCGAAATCACGCAGAAGCTTGTCAGCGACGTGCGGTTGTCGGGTGCCTGCGACGATAAGATTTTGCTCCCATGTGGGGAGGAGGCTGAGCGATGCTGCGGCCTGGGTGCCCAGGTAGGCCGCGAACGCTGCTCCCAGCTCGCCATGTTGGAAGACATCCTTGAGAGCGACGGTCACCCGGGGCTTCAGGATGATGACAATGTCTTCGGGGTGAAGCCGAGGAAGCGGCTTTGGTTTCCAAACGGGTCCAGAGTTACGCGGGGGCCCGCCGTGAAGTGCTGCAGCGCGCACAGCAGCGTTTTGCTGTGTTGAGGGGTCATTCAACTTGGTGTCCGCCTTCTTGGCGTTCCGCTTGCGGGAGCGGCGTTCAACCAATTTGAATAGCCTCGCGTTCTCGATGGGCGCAGAATCCGGGCTATCAGGCGCAGACGTTGCCGAAATCTCTGACCAGGTCATGGTGGCCGGGTCGTAGCCACGTTGTAACTGTTGAGCCATCTTGCCGCTGTTGGGCGACTCACCCACGGCCGGGCTGCGGCGCAGCCGTTAGGCCTAGCGTCGCCGCCACGACACGCAAGTGATGATCGGCCCTAAAAATGCCTTAATAGTCCCACCTGTGTGCGGGTGGTGTCCACAGGTAGCTGCCAATTTCACGCAGACAATCGCAGCTGACTTGATGGGGTTGAGGTCGAAATTTCGTTGCTCCAGCCAAAACTTTGGTGGAGCCGATACGCTGCACGTCCTCTCGCTTCGCGCGCTCACAGCGCCCCCCCACACCGGAGAAGCCGCTTCGGTGTTCGTTGTTAGGTGCAAATATCAGTGAAAGCACTCTGATCTCGTTGTACTGCTCAACTGTTAATTGCCTTCAATTTATGCTTTTGCAGCTCTCGAGGCAGGGTTTTTGCCTGTTGGGGGAGTAGGTACTATGCATATTGGAAGCGCACTGTCAGATCAAGAGCGAACGGTGCATGACCGAAATGCATTGTCGGCTACTTAATAATTATGTATATATGCGCCAAATGATGTTTATTGCTGTTTCTATTGAAAGTGAATGGCTGCTTTCATTGGCACAGCAAACGTTTTAAGCAAACTCTAGTTTGTCGTCCTCACCTTTCGTTGTTTGACGTACGCATGCAGTTCTATACTTACAGAGCTGCCGAAAACAGTAGCACTCGGTTTCTTTCGCAATCACAAATAAACACGCGTTCGTAGATGACTGTACTCTATATATTCAGCTTTGAGTCAGCAGAGCGGCCAGCTTAGAGCGAATGCCGCTTCTCTTGAACCAGTGAATGCGTGCACCTGACCACCCGTAACAACTGCACCGTAACTCCGTTTCGTGCGGCTAGAAAGAAAGCAGTAGAGTTGAACAAATTGCTAACTTGTCCATGGCACCCTACGACGCAAGCAGTAGTAGCGGCGGTGACGATATTTCGGGACGGATAGTACACGCATGATCAATGTCGACGATGCCGCATGCTTCGAAGATTTCTCCAGAAGGCAGGCGCTGCGCTTTTTTTTTTTAGTCTACTGCTCGTTCACAATGATGTCCATGATACATGACGACTGCTTTCAAGTTCAAGAAGGGGCAGAAAGAAGCACAAATCGACGCATTAAAGCCTGCGAGATACGCGCTGCAGCATAGGCAGAGCCGCCGTTGTACTACAAAGTCAGGCTTTTCTTGCCCACGACGAGGCGGCGCCACCCTACTCAAACCTCCAGCGCAAAGCCCCTATACGCGCCACGCGCACCCACACACGTCTAGTTTTGCAGTGTAAGCAAAGGGCGCGTAAACGTTGACGTTTGGATTTAAGCAATGGAATTACACATGTTGCTTAGCATATGGACAGACCATTTTCCGTGACTAGGGCGTACGGCCGCATCTTAAGGGGCAAAAGTGGCTGATGTGCTCTAACGTGATGCGCAGAGAAGCAGTCATATCTTTAGCGCTTCCTCCGCTGGTGCTGCGTGCAGAGTAGGCCATACATGTCTCACTAAAGGAAGCAAGCGTGCATAGTGCGAAACCGCACCGTCTACTATGGCCACCCTGCCTGCCCTTATCCTTTCCGCACTGTTAAGGAAAAAAAGAAAATCACAAAGCATGCGCCGAATGAAAGGGTAGAAATGCGGTCTACCGCTTGCACTGCGGCGGCACGCATCGCCCGACCTTGGATATCCGTCTCGGATGGCGTTTTGGTTGTGTTGACGGAGAACGCAACTTCGACGAATTGTGTAGCCGCCGCTGCCACGGCTGCAGGCCGCTGGCGCCACGGCGCCGCCTCGGCGCGGCGGCATCGACGGCACCACTTGGTGGGCTCGCTCTGGATATTAGGTGGGAGTTCGGCAAACAGCGCGATACACTAGCTCAATACACCACTAAAGCGTCAGTATCAGTGCGCGGACATCGCATCTCTGTGGTCCTAGCTCCAGTCCTAGGTCATTCCAGCCCTTATTTCAAGGTATTCATACATCTGCTCATAGTGCATCGTGCTTAGGGATCCGCATGTCTTTGCAATATGAATGCAGCGCGACTTAAAAGTGGTACTGCTTCGGGAAAGCTGAAATTTGTTTCTAAGGAGGCGAGAGAAAGTGAAATCAGGAACATATTTCTCGTACTGGCGGAAGCCAATACCTCGTTGAAGCCAATACAAAGCGCTGCTCAGTGCTAAATCTGAAGAACTTCGTCCTGTGCTGTACCTGCCTCTTCGGGTGCCCTTCGGAGGAGGTTAGTTCGTATTTTCGCTCCTTCTTGCTAGGCCTTTACGCTGCAGCAAGACTGCCGCGCTTCGTTCCTCCTTTCGAGGCCCCAGCCGGGCGTACCTTCTTTTGTTTATAAAGAGTAAAGCTGCACTTAGTACGAGCAGTTTCGAAATGAAATAGCTACTTTTGCAACAAAATTACTGAGCTAAAGTAATTCACTACATTACTAACTATACCAGAGTAATTTTTTGCATTATCAGTTACCAGAAAAAGTAATGAAGTTAGAGTTATTCAACTGCTGCTATCTCTGCAGAGTGCAGTGTTTTCATTTTTTAAAGTAATAAAGGTGTTGTTTTATTGGGATTCGTAGTATAAAAAGATTGTGGCTTTACCAATGCGAACTGAGCACTCGGGATTCCGGGCCTGAATCAGGCCTGTCCACCTAGCGGACCGGGCCGGCAGGGTAGATCAGAGCGTCTTCGAGCCCGGGTCGGGTCCGGGCCTAGGTATAAAAAACTCGGGGAGGGCTTGGGCGGGTAACAAAAAAGGCTGCCGGGTCCGGGTAAATAATTCAGGCCCGTGCAGGGGCTCTAGTTTGCACGCATTAGCATTCAATGCAGTCCACACAAATACAAATTGTGTGCACGTCATTTCGTGTCTGGTTCCTTAAACTATTATCATGTGAGGTATCCGTACGTCGGATTGATCAATTTGTTAATTTGTTCGCAGCCGCGTGTCATGCGGTCTACGTCAAGAGTGCTTCTGCGGTTGCTGATTGTTTTTTGCGTGCAACCTAGGTCCCAGAATAGGGCCCACATACAATTGCAGTCATCGAAAAGTTTAGACGACCGAGCTTGAATGGCGAGCACCTGCAGCTATTCGTTGCGCCTATGCACAACACTTGCGGTGTACGCATAAAAACAAAGGAACCGCGGAGCCGCTCTCCACTTAAACAGCAAGACTCTCGACTGCGAAGAAGCAAACCAATTGGCCCGTGCGACGAACAGGCTGCCGTATATCGATAATCGGTTTCCTACCTGACAGGAAAGGACACACACACACTTTTCATTTTTTTTTTACTGTTTCGGATGCCACGTATGTTGACGCATGCCAGCCATTCTCGCCGGCGATCGACGTTCCGATCACTCATTGATCTTGGCGCATTCGGGCAAGGCCACTTTTGGTATTTTAAAAAACCCATAGCCGTCTTGTCCGACTTCACCTTTTTCGCCTTTG
Source organism: Amblyomma maculatum (assembly GCA_023969395.1). Classification (NCBI taxonomy): domain Eukaryota; kingdom Metazoa; phylum Arthropoda; class Arachnida; order Ixodida; family Ixodidae; genus Amblyomma; species Amblyomma maculatum. The sequence continues at coordinate 80,112 of JAJIZL010014173.1, read as the reverse complement.
TTTGCAATTGGATCTTACAGCCCACGACTGGACAGTAAACCATCGCTTTAGCACTTTTTGCACGGCCCACTCCACAGTCGGTGACTGCACTGTACGGGAAAATGGCGCAGTACCAAAGATTACTCTAAAGGCATGGCGGTTTCAGCATTCGTGCAAGCTCTGTAGTAGTTGTTGATTTGAAATTAGACTGAACTTTGTTACTACAACTTTGAACTTTAGCGGATTCGAATACAAGTGAAGAAATCACACGCGGACAAAAACTCTTTAACGGTAACAAAAACACTGGATATATTCAGCAAAGTTTACACGCATCTTTCTCCGACAAAGGGTGCTTTCCGCACTGTCCCGTTCCCTCATCTCTCTCTCTCTCTCTCTCTCGGCCAGTCATTCCCAGCAGCACTCGCACCCCGCACGTACGCACAGCCTCTCCGTCGCCTGCCCAGGCCCCTCCTTCTCCTCAGCGGGGTGCCACGCCGAACCTTGTTTCCAATCGCGCGTTCCCCGGTCGTTCCGGGAAGCGTATTTGGGTTTGCTCGGTACGGTGGCTCCACAAGGTACAAAACGACAGAGGAGACGAAGAAAGAGGGCTGTTCCGACTAGCATCTACCGCCCCCAGGAGCCGAGCAACCTAGCGATTAGCGGCGCATGCTTTTTCAATTGGCGTCATGCTGGACGCGGCACTAGCTTGAGAAAGCCTGTACTACTACTACTACTACTTCTACTACTACTACTACTACTACTACTACTACTACTACTACTGATACTACTATTACTACTAATACTACTACTGCTACTAAATAATAATAATACACAGTAATATTTCTCTGCTAAGTATTATTATTAATGTTATTATTATTATTATTAGTAGTAGTAGTAGTAGTATAGAGGAAGACTCGTTTCACGAGGTTGGCACTGAATTGCCTGTAGGTAACGGCCGAAGTAACTGGCTAAATATTATCTTCACATTTTTAATTAATAATAATAATAATAATAATAATAGGTTCACAGGAAGGGAAAGGCGCAGTATCTGTCACACTTGTGTCTGTGGACACCTGAACTACTCCGTAGCCCTCCGCTACAGCTTTCCTCTCTCTTTTCCTCCCTTTTGTGTGTGGACACCTTCATCCCTTGGTGTCCACAGACACAAGGGTGACAGATACTGCGCCTTTCCCTTCCTGTGAACCAATTAATATTATTATTAATTAAAAATGTGAAATTAATATTTAGCCAGTTAATTCGGCCATTACCTACAGACAATTCAGTGCCAACTTAGTGAAACGAGTCTTGCTCTATACTACTACTACAACTCCTACTACTACTACTACTACTACTAATAATAATAATAATAGTAATAGTAGTAGTAGTATTATAAGCTTTCTGAAGCTAGTGCCGCGTCCAGCATGAAGCCCATTGAAAAAGCATGCGCCGCTAATCGCTAGGCTGCTCGGCTCCTGGGGGCGGCACATGCTAGTCGGAACAGCCCGCTTCCTTCGTTTCTTCTGTCGTTCTGTCCCTTGCGGAGCCACCGTACCGAGCAAACCCAAATACGCTTCCGGGAAAGTGGACCATGCCGTCTTTGGTTTGTAACGAAATCTAGGAACGCGCTGACTTTTGCTGGCTGCTCTTTCGGGATCAAGGGCTCGGCATTTCTTTGCTTTGTGCTCAGATTCATGGCCCTTTGCCGTTTCTGAAGTCGAGCTACGGGATTGTCGGTTCTTCTTTTTCTTTATATATGCTCTACATCCTCCCCCCCCCCCAAAATGAGTGCAACTCATTTTATGCGCGTCTCCAAGGGATAGAGGAGCTGCACCGGTCGCCTTATGATGGCCCCGGATGGCATCTTAACTGTGCACGAACGCTCATGTCCATCTCGCCCCTTGAAGACCTCCACTACGCGAGCAGTCTGCCACATATGCTTCGGCGCCTTTTCTTGATGCACGATAACCAAGTCGTCTACTGTGATCCCACTTGCAGGGCTGGAAGCGGACAAGTGGACCGAACGTAACTGAAGCAGGTACTCCTTCAGCCATCGCTTCCAAAACGAGTCCATGACCGTTTGTCGGTATTTACATCTTTGACCTAAGTCGGTTGCACTGGCCGAAGGAACGGACGCTGCTTTCGCTTCGGGCAAGGCGATCAACCGTTTCCCAGTGAGCAGATGGGAAGGCGTGAGAACCGATGGCTCTTCTGGTGCTGAGGAGTAGGCTAGTGGCCGAGAATTAATCGTAGCCTCGACGTCTGCAAGAAATGTGGCTAGCTCCTCGAATGAGAGGCTTTGGTGTGCGAAGACTTTCCGCAGCGCTTCTTTGACAGTTCTCACCATTCGTTCCCACCAGCCTCCCCACCATGCGGCCTTTTCTACTATAAACTTTCAAGATATCTGCTGAGAAGTGGTGTAGTCTTGTGTATCGCGGCTGCGAAGAATCTTCCACATTATCTGCAGGTCTTTAGAAGCCTTCTTAAACGTCAGTGCGTTGTCGCTGTATATGGTCGACGGCAGTCCCCTGCGCACGACAAAGCGTCGTAGAGCCAGTAGAAAGCATTCAATCGATAAATTGGAGACTAGCTCCAAATGAATTGCTCGTGTTGTGGCACAGGTGAATAGGGCGATGTAACTTTTAAAGCTACTATGCTTCCTTTTTGTGTAAAGTGGACCGGCAAAATCTATGCCCACAACTTCAAATGTTTGAGTTCCGCTCACTCTGTCGCTAGGAAGAGGTGCCATGGGCGCTGTTGCCGCCTTCAGTCGCTGTCTGGAGCACACAGGGCAGGACGCTATGATTTTCTTTAGTTGTTGCCGCGCGTTAATAATCCAGAACAACTCGCGAAGTTCTGTCATAGTTGACTGTCCCCCCCCCCCCCCCCCCGTGTAGGGTGTGTCGGTGTGCGGCATTCATGACGAGGTTTGTGAACGCGTTTTCTTTCGGAAGGAGTTCTGTCAGCGCTGCAAATTGAAGTCTTCCCAGCACCCGTAGCAGACCTTTAGGATCTAGAAAAAGCTGACGCAGAGCCGCTTGCGAGTCAGGTAATTTTTTCCGCGGGATAGAGTTGTAACTTCATGCTCGAAACCTTCTCTTTGTGCCCATTTAATCCAGCAGTTGCGTGCAGCCTCAATCTCCTCCGCGGTAAGAAACTCTTCGTTAATGGCATTGCTTTTCCGGCAGTTGTTAACGAACCTTTTTATCCAGGCGGTTACTCTGAGCAAGCGAGTAAGGCTGCTATAATTTTCCGCTCGCAGCAATAGAGTGTTTGGCTCTGGGATAAGAAGTTGAGTCGTCTGTCTCTTTCTCTCTTCTGCAACTACCTCAGGGCTGCACTGCACAGCAATCTGAACCTTAGGCCATATAGCCAAGCCCTTTCCCAGCTATTCTGGGCCATGCCACCAAAGATCGCTGATGCAGAGGCTCTCTGCCTTCATGCCTCTCGTGTGGCAGTCCGCTGGGTTACTGTTTCCCGGGCTATGCCGCCATCTCTCCGGGTTGGTTGCGCTTTGTATCTCTGTCACTCTGTTTTGCACGAATGGTTTTCAGTTTTTTGCCGTGCTTCTAATCCAGTGGAGCGTAATCATCGAGTCAGTCCAATAGAATACATTCATTTGGTGATCAATTGCTCCTTGTAAGCAGGTGGCCATGCGTGATGCAATTACAGCCGCCATCAGCTCCAACCGAGGCAGCGACAAGGCCTTCAGAGGCGCCACGCGTGGCTTGGCAAGGATGAAGTTGACACTCTCCGTTTCTTTGTCTTCTCCAATGCGGAGGTAGGCACAGCACTCGTAGGCCGTCGGTCTTGTGTCGCAAAAAATGTGGAGCTGACAGGAAACTAGGTCGTTCTGTACGATGCAACGTGGGAAGGAAAGTTGTCTCAGATTGGCGAGGTCTGAACACCAGCTTCTCCATTCCGCTTCCAAGTCGCTCGGTAATTGGTCATCCCACTTTGAAAAAGTATCTTTGCCCGCACCACGAAGGGTGCGACGAGGTCCAAGGGGTTGAATATTCTTGCCGCACCGCGCACTGCAGCAGCGCGCGCTTCGACGCAGCTCAGCTAGTTAATGAGCTGATCACACTGGCCAGGAATATTGCCATCTTGCCGTCAGCTGCGTTCCATTTCATTCCCAGGATCTTCTGTTCACCGTTGGAAGGTGTAGTTTCGTCGTCCCCAAACGCCGCGCGGACTGCATCGGAATTCGAGGACCATTTCCTTAAGCGCATGCCGGCGTCGCTCATTATGTCGATGGCTTCAGTGGCTATTCTCAACGCCTCGTTTACTGTAGCCGCCCCCGTCACCAGATCGTCCACGTAAAAGGAGTCCTTCATGAGGGTCGCCGTTTTCGAGACTTCCTTTGTCGTGCATTCAAGGTGGTGGAGGAGTTGTAGCGGTCAGCAAATACGGCCTGGCTGCCGTACCGAACGGTACCCGAGTCATTCTCCATTCTTCGATATCCGGCAATGCTGACGGGTCAAGCGGCGGGCTACTGTACCAGAAGAACCGCAGGGCGTCTCTATCCTCAGGCCGCACGCTTATCTGCAGAAATGCTTTCTCGATGTCTGCTACGAGAGCGACCTTGTGTAGGCGGAACCGCAAGAGAATCTGCACTAAACCACTGACGAGGTTAGGTCCTTTTTCCAAGTGGTCGTTGAGTGACCGTTTCCCCGGAGCGTGTGATGATGCGTCGAACACGACACGCAGCTTCATCGTAGTTGCCTAACTACGTACGACTGGCTGATGTGGCATGTAATAAACTTTCCCAGACACTACTTCTTCGGTCATCCGCTCCGCATTCCCTGCCTCGAAAAAACTCCTGATGGCGTCGTCGTATTGCTCAGCGAGTTCTGGATTTCGGCATAGTCGCTTTCTCAGGTTGTCGAGTCGCCGAATTGCCATATTTTTGTTGTCGTTCAGTTCGTTGGATGCGTCTCTCCATGGCAAGGCAACTTCATAGCGCTGACCTTTCTTTTCCAACTTTACCTTGCTCAGTGTTCTTTCGTCGTTTGTCTCTGTGGAATCTCATGCCGATGGCGTCTAGTTCCCAGAAATTCTGCAGCGTAGTGTGGACCTGGTCTGCAGTTTCCAAGCCTATTCCTAATAAGCAAACATTGTTTGCGATTGCGAGGCCAGAAGTCCCACTGAACGGTCTCTGAATCGTCCAACGAAACTTTGTGTTCACCGCTGCTAATCCTTCATTTTCGTTGCATCTTTGCACCTCTCCATTTTGAAATTTCCAAAGGTGGTCGGCTCCAATTAGTAATCCAATACCTGGCACTGAAGACATGCCCGTATGGATCAGTCTGTCTGCGAGCAGTGCTCCTCGAACTTCCATCTTTTGCACAAAATTGTGATGTGCGGGTACCTGCCTGACGTCCCTGCATATGAAGGGCACCTCAATAGCCTCTATTGCTATTTCATGATCTCCGTATTGGCTCCGAAGGCAAAGTTCTACCAGCCGGAAGCTTTGGACTTGCGCGGCCGCAGCCCCAAAGGTGTTTAGGTGTAAGTCGGCCTTTCCTAAAACCTTCAAAACAAGTCTTTTTGAGATAATTGCTCGAAAGAACGTTTTTTGACTTCCACCGTCCATGACGCCCCGGATGTAGCCGTATTTGGTGCTTCCCAAAGCAAAGGCACGGAAAGTCTACAGTGCCGTCTCTTGCGTTTCTTCTGTTTTGGCTTCTGCATGCCCATGAGTGACGGTGATCTCTGTTTGTACGTCAGTTTTGCTTACTGTCTAGTTGGGGTTGCACATTGAGGTAGCGTGCCTTTTCTCGCAATTCCCGCATTTTATCTTTCGCCTGCAGTCTTTTGATCGGTGTCCCCACCTTGCGCATCGAAGGCACCTTTTCGCCCTGGCAAGTTTTTCGGCTTTTGCTTCGTTCGTCAGTGCAGCCTTGCAGATCTCTGTGCCGTGCCTGTTCGAATCGCAAAATGAGCATTTCTCTGTTTTGCCTGCTTGCGCATAAATAACAGCGGCACTCGGAGTCGGCTGCCTGGCGCGCTTGCCGAAGTTTTCCTTGTAAGAAGGCTTCACGAAGGCGGGACCTTGCCTACATCGCTCTCGACACTCTGTTTCTACTAGCAGAAAATGTAGTACCTCCTCTAGCCTTCGCTCTGGTCTGTCTGCTGCCTGCGTCGAGGCGGAGGACTGCTGCGCTAGTGACGCGGCACTACTATCGGGCGGCAACAATACATCTGTCTTGGTCGCTCGGCTTGGTACGCGGTGAAACTCCACAACCATGTCTCGCGGCAGCGTCGTCAGGATAATGTCGCAAAGCATTGCGCAGTAAGCATGCTTGGTCACTCCGAGAGCCGTTAACCCGCAAATGTGGGCTTGAACATGATCGTAGAGCCGGCGGAGTCCTCTGACATCTCCTGATGACGACACTGGCGATGGCGTCCTTAATTTGGTCAGGTCCATGTTCGATTATCCCCTTGTCGCCGAAACGACGCTGCAGCGTTAGTACCGCGTCGTCATAGCAGGCCTCAGTTGCCTGCAATCCTTTTACTGCCGATGCAGCAGGCCCGGTGAAGAGGCTCTTTAGGTAATGAAAATTCTCCGCTTTGGACAGGGCCTCATTATCATGCACCGCTTTGCGAAAACATTCCCAAAAAGACTGCCAGTTGGCAAGCTCACCATTGAAAGACTGGAGCTGCAGCTTCGGAAGCCTGATTGCAGTTAGTCTGGGCGTCGGCACGGACGCTTGCGTCGATTCGGCGTTCTGTTTGGACCCAGTCTGTTGTGAAGCTGCGATTCGAGACCTCAGTTGACCGATGGGGTTTATGGCACGGTCATCGTATTCGACGCTTTCTGTAAACTCTGTCTCGAATGCTTCCTCCGGTAGATAGTTCTCCAAGTCGTCGTTGATCTTCCGCAGCTCATCATTGCTGACTTCCAGTCTGTGAAGCAGAGCTGTCAACTGTTGGACGTTGGCTGTCGGCAGTGCTGTTGTGGCCTCGTTGATGATAGTTCTGTTCTGCCCTCGTCGACTTCGCCTCTTCGCTTTGAGCTTTTCCATTTTGGTCCGTCGTGGTCATTTCGGACTTCGCCACTATCTTCTCATCCCGGGTGTCAGCACCATGTAGTAGTTGTTGATTTGATGTTAGACTGAACTTTGTTACTACAGTTTTGAACTTTGGGGGTTTGGATAAAAGTGAAGACATCACACGCGGACAAAAACTCTTTACCGGTAACAAAAACACTGGATATATTCAGCAAAGGTTACACGCGTCTACTCCCTCCCCTACCTCTTTCTGCTTCATACCGAGGAAGACAAGGTCAACTGTTTCATCCGCCAAACCTATAAGTCCCGGACTCCCGGGCTTCCCACTTCCACCCCCACTTCTCGTCTACTGGCAATGAGCGTCCACAATACTCTTTCAGAACTTGTGGAGGCCCATCGCGTGGCACAACTCGATCGTTTATCTCGCACCACCCCTGGCAGAGCCCTTCTTACTTCCCTTCGCTTGACCCCCGTCTCCCGTATCTGTGTCACCCATCCCTTGCCCAGCTTCCTCTTCTCCATGCTCACTGTCAAGCCCCTTCCCAAGAACATCCACTCTGAGCATCATGCCGCTCGCCGATCTGCCCGCGCCTCCACCCTCTGGTGCCAGTACGGTGCACGATCTGACGCCGTGTATGTTGATGCGGTGCCATATCTCTCGCATCCCGCCTATGCCCTGGCCACTGTCTCTAATACACGAGCCCCCCTCTCCGTCGCCACTATCCATGCTCTCACTTCCACTGCCGCAGAGGAAGCAGCCATCGCCCTCGCCATTGCCAGCACACCAGCCCTTTTCATATTTAGCGACTCTAAGACCGCAGTTCGCAACTTTGCACAGGGTAGAATCTCTTGGTTCGTTTTTTAAAACTCTATTTCCCACAGTAGGGGTCCTGGAGGACACTCGGCTAGGCGCCAGGTGTAGAGGGCAGCTACCACGTCGACACAGAGAGCCCGAAGCTCTCCGCCGCCGCGCGGGCTTCCTGGACAGCCCGAAGCTGATCATGTAGGGAAGCACTTTTTAAAACTTTGTCCCAACGTTCCTTATTCTTGGCCTAGGCGTCGCTCGATGCACAACCACACAGCATATAGTTTAAGTCTACACGATCACTGCACCGTTCACACACATGTTGTCCGTCGTAGTCTGGGTCGATGTGCTTCATGCGCCAGGGGTTGGGGTATGATTTCGTTTGGAGCAAGCGTAACGTGACTGATTGGCTGCGGGTTAATTTCTTATCCGGGAGGGGAAATGCTCTTCTGCCTAGATAAAAGTGCTTAGTGAGCTCGTTGTACGTGAATAATTGATCTCTGTACTCGATATGTGGAGTAGCAGGGGAAACCGGAGGGACGCGGTCGATGAGTCCTCGTGCCGCCTCGTGTGCGATCTCATTGAGATTCCGCAGGCCGCCCCCTAAGCTGCCCATGTGTGCCGGGAACCATACGATGGAGTGATCGGTGATGTTACTTCCGCCTAATATCCGTAGCGTCGTCTTGTCTATCCCGCCCTTGGCGAAAGCTCGAGTGGCTGCTCTAGAGTCGCTGTATACAGTTGTGAAGTCCGAGTCTTTTAGAGCTAGTGCTATCGCTGCTTGTTCAGCTACCTCTGGCTTCTTGGTGTAAAGTGTGAGTGAGTTGCGCGTACGCCCGTGTCCGTCGACTACTGCTACCGAGTAGGCATGCTTTCCCGGTATGTACGCTGCATCCACGAAAGCTGTCTGGTCGGGGAACTGTGCCGCGTCCGCAGCGAGGGCTTTGGCGCGGGCGAGCCTTCTTCCTTGATTGTGGATCGGGTGAACGTTTCTTGGGAAGGGGGACACTGATTGCTTCTCGCAGGACTTGAGGTAAATGCAGGACGTTGTCCTTTTCTACTATGGTGTTCAGGCCGAGCTTTAACGAGAATCTCTCTACCCGCTTTGGTGCTTGATAGGCGTGCAATCTGTGCCGTGTGCTGTGCTTCGATGATTTCGGCAAGGGTATTGTGCACTCCTAGCTGTAAGAGTAGTTCAATGGAGGCATTATCGGGAAGCCCCAACGCTGTCTTGAAAGCTCGGTGTATGTGTACTTCAAGCCTTCTCTGATGTTCCTTTTTCCAGTTCCTCTGCGCTCAATATCCTTAAGCACTCCTCCCCCCCTTCCCGATCTATCCAACTCTTTTCGGTTCCGGCTCATGCGGGGCACCCTGGAAATGAGGCGGCAAATTCTATCGCTCGCGAAATGACCGACCGAGCTGGCCCCCTCCACCACGGGATGGACACGCGTGACTCCCTTCCCACCTTCCATGACATCACCCTCCACTACCGCAACTCCCGATTATCCCTCCCTCCCCCTCACACGTCCCATTCTAAAATCGAACAGAATACGTGACGCCAATTACAGGCCCACACTTTCCTCTCCCCCGCACGCCTTGCCCTTATTCACCCCGGTGCCTTCTCGCCCCAATGCACGCTTTGCAGCTCTCCCCGAGCAGACTATGCTCACATTCTTTACTCTTGTCCGGCGCACTTTCTCCCGTCTCCTGGGAAATAAACAACCCGCAGCTGTGGGAGGCTGCTTTGACCAGCTCGGAGCCGCATATTCAACAGCGGCTTACGACCTGGGCAGCGGAAGTCGCCGCCAGGCGTGACCTGGAGGCCACGACCAGCAGCCAGAAGGCCACCCACGGAACGGCGGATACATAATTTTACTTTTTTAATTTTTTTTTGCCTTCACTGAATAAAGTTTGTACCACCACCACCACACTCGTCCGCTCTTCCCTCACTCTCTTTCTCTCGGCCAGTCGTTCAGAGCAGCACTCGCAACCCACACGTGCGCACAGCCTCCTCGTCGCCGGCCAAGGCACCTCCTTCTCCTCAGCGGGGTGCCACGCCGACCCTTGTTTCCAATCGCGCGTTCCCCGGTCGTTCCGGGAAAGTGGACCATGCCGTCTTCGGTTTGTAACTTGAAATCTTGGAACGCGCTGACTTTTGCTGGCTGCTCTTTCGGGAGCAAGAGCTCGGCATTTCTTCTCTGCTTTGTGCTCAGATTTATGGCCCTTTGTCGTTTCTGAAGTCGAGCTACGGGATTTCTTTATATATTCTCTACAAGCTCCTTATACCTGGCGAACGGTGAATCACGTGGATAGGCGGAACTGCGACGGCAATTCACGTGGTTATGAACACCTGTCAACAAGCTGGTCATGCCGCTAGCCTCATGCTTTCAAGGCACATGTGGCGAAATGACGTGATTTTGAGCTTCGCATGCGACAAGTGGAGCTTCTGCTTCAAAAAGCGTAACAGCAGAATATTCTAGCACTAGCCCGTTTCTTTTACTAGGGATGTTGATTGAGGTTTTCCTCTTAAAATGTAGTTTCAGCACTCATTTGGTTTCTGCTATTTCAAACTACCCTGCCCTTGACCAGTAGGGCTTTCGTGAAACAGACATGATCTGGCCTTCACGTTTGGCCGAACTCTTGCTGCTGCCATGGTTGAGCTGGCCGGCTAGCGGGTCGCCGTTGGAATGAGCTGATGGTTGGAGCAGGCAACATCCCCCGCTAAAAACAACCTCCGGCTCCTAAGTTTCACCCCGTGTGTGTATGCAGTATGCTTCTCGGGGAGGGGCTTCCAGACGCATCGATGGTGCGTCATAATTAGCCAGGGGCATAATTTCGGCACAAGAATGTCAGGGCGATGACAACAAAATAACGCATCCCTTAGATGATCAATTGATCAGCGGGCTTCCCCGCTGTTTTTAGCCAGCGCTATGTGCATGGGACCTGCGCAAACGGTAGCAAACTCTCACTTGTTTCATTTTCAAGTACTGCAGCGCTCCTAGTGAATAAATAAAACTTATTCGATAATGCCTCGACTTGCACGCTTGTGGAGCGATAGGATGGGGTGGTGGCACAGCTGCCTAATACACCGCAGTTGGGAACTGCTACTTTGTCGTCGGTATCTCAAATCGCGGACGGAGACGAACTTCTGTTTACCACGCTTCATTGGCTTTCCTGCGGCTGCTAAGAAACGAATCGGCACCTGCGTCCTAAACGGGAAAGGATGGTTTTCAGCTCAAGTTTTCCAAACCTGATATGCGCTGTGTGTTTCTAGGGAAACAAATCCGCCTACAGCCGTGTGGCTATTTTACTTTGTTAGAAGCGGTGCTTCTTGCCTCCTCGTCATTCCAGCTGTTTGACACAAGTCAACCAGTGACCGTCTCTACTCGAAAATTACATTGCTAACCCATGCACTATATGTGCTGTGCATTGATTGGCTGGCATCACTGTACCTCATAGGATTTAGTATTCCCACCGTTGCCTGCTGCAAGTCGTTGTTGTTGTTGTTCTCCTCTCATTTGATGGCACATACCCGCAAAGGTGGGTATGTGCCATCCCAAGCATTTCACCCCAGAAGAGCCGAGCACCAGGCCGGAGGAAA